>CM017798.1:23003421-23603421 GCA_008086715.1 Sitobion miscanthi | reverse complement strand
TCTAAATCAAACAATTTGTGGAGACATTTAGATACCTATGTCAATCATTACATCATAAATAGTATTAACAATGAAAAATATTACTATATTCACAAAAAAATTTAAAAACCGTACAATTTTACAATTTGTTTTATTTTTTAAACTATGAATTTCTCTCATTCATTCTAAATTCATATTTCAAAATTTGTTTTATCATTACAAGAACCTAACTCTTAAAAATTAAAAAAAAAAATAATCGGATTTAGTAATTTTAATTTTATTTGAAAAAAAATGGTAAAAGGGTAGACTAATCATTCATATATTAGATTAAAAAAAAAAACTGCACTGAAATATTCACCCTACATATTTGATCAGGGCTACTGACTTTTCAATTAATTTAATTTATACACACAGTACCTTTATGGCTATATATTATATATATTATATACGATAACATATTTTACGAGAGAAATTATTGCCAAATATTTCAGTTAAGTTTTAACTCATGTAATCGTGGTTCTTTGTGTTCCACTAAATCACGGTGAATCGGTCGGGAGTGGTGATAAAGCATAACCATAAAGGTATAATCAGTCGCTGTTGCCGTCGATATGCGTTTCCTATATACCTCTACCGAAAAGCCAATATGTCAAAATGTTCGGTTAATGTACCTACACTGTTTTCGCCGAGTGCTGGTCATTTGACCCAATATCCAATAGTACACGTGAATAGGACCCAAGTGTCAGATAAACAGGTGTGTGCAGGAAACGTACGTCACCACCTCCATCACCTTTAAACCACCATCGTTAAAATATTATATCCTTATGACTTATGAGCCTACCATGATAAGGACCAATTTATGCGCGTTTGCGTTGATGTTTCGTCGTGGCCACAGAATTATAGTATCAACCCCGCAGCAATGGTTTTTCATTTTTAAATACATTTTTTTGTAAATTAACGAACTTTCCAAGTTTAGAATATTTAAGACTTAACAACACATAAAGTCATAACAAACTGTGAGAACATAATAAAAACATTATCACCCCAGTTACTTTTGTGTATAATAAAAATGTATTGTGTGGCCCCACAACGACGGTCATGCAAATATTTTTATAAGCAAAAACTAAAGTATGTAAGTTGGGTTCATAATAAATTAAATGAATATCCGTGATAAGCTATAAAAAAAATAAACAGTGGACAATGTACCTATACGTTTCACTTTTGATCGATCGGTTGAATTGAAAACATTGTCTCGGTATAATCAAAGTCAACTACGTATAATATCGATTATAAATTATTTGTTATTACTATACAAGCTATAGGTAATTCAAACAAAAAATGTTAATACTGAAATTAACGACCGAAATATAATATTTAAACATTTATTTAATTCATATCTATAGTAATTATTCATTATTGATGAACACCCTGAAAATCATTACCTACATTATGTCAACATTTAGTTTTTTAATTTTTGAAAATACAAATATTATAACAAAATAAATTTAAAATTATCAATTCAAACTTAAAAGTTTACCTATACAACAATATTAATTATAAATTAAAACTATGTCAAAAAGTATTCAAAATGTTTAGTTTAGTTTCTTATCTTAACTCAGAATCTCAATGTGTGACGATTAATAGTTGAGTAAATTATTGTGATGCGAGTCTTCGAATGTAAAACTATTAAATATTACATTTAAAAAGTAATTAGTAAATATAATGTATTATAATATACTCCCATTGCACCATATCATTTTAATTAAATATCACAGACTAAAACTGTTTTTAACATATTTTTAGCAGTAAAAAGAACTTAAAAGTATATTAGAATAATGCTTCAAAAACCACTACATTTAAATTGTATAAGCGACTAATTTCCGTCGAATAGTAATTTTAAACATTGATACGCATTCTATTTTCTGTTCTACCAGTGTTGAAAAAAAAAAAATTAGACTTGTATCGGAATCGAATTTCTCAGGTTTTCAACGAATTTACGGTATTAACTTCGACTCAATACGTATCTTTCAATGTCCATTTCTTGTAATGAATGCATTTTACGTTTGAATTACATTTTCTTTTATTGGTAAAATACGTGAAAATGTTAGGTACCAGCCCAGTAGTTCTCAATATTGGCCGTGACTAGAAAAAGTTTGAGAACCACTACCCAAATAAATCAAAACAAAAGTCCATTCTCTCAATAAGCTAAGTAAGTTTGTAAGTTTCAACAAATAATTTTGTAAAAGTTCACTTTGAAATAGCATAAATGTAGATGCCATCACTGAAGAAATACTAGGTGATCTATTTAAGTGTATACAGTAACTATATCTTGATTTTAAGTTCTTTCAAAATAATGCTTACATAGTTTTATGTCATGCAAAACAACCGTATAATTTAAAAGTATTTAAAGTTGTATACTAAAACTAATTAATATTATGCTCATTTAAAAATAAATTTGAAATCAAATTACATTTGTAAAAAAAATATAAGTTGACACTCCAAAACAATGAGAGTAGACTCTCAAGATGCCGGAACCCACCCGTAATTTGTAGTGTAAAAACGTAAAAACAGAGTTTATGTGAAAGAATACAGTGACGTATACAAAGGGGGGACGTGATGATCATATCCCCTCCCATTGGCTTTGGAGTGGATAATCTTCCATATTGTGTTTGATGTGAATTTTGAATCAATTAAAATTATATTCATTATTATACCTTATTGTTAAGTATTTTACTACCTAAGTATTAAGTTTTTAGAGGGTGGGGATTTTACAATTGTTCCTCCTATTAAGCTATGTTGTTTTATTTTTTTACCCCCCCCCCCCTCTTTCAGAAATCATGTCAACGCCACTGAACGAATACTGTTAAGTCTGTATGATACTGAAATCGTGCTTCAGAGTGTCAATTTTTAGTTGGATCAAATTTTTTTCTGAGACATGTAAAAGTTTATTTGTTTTGTATTTTTCAATAAATTGGTGAAATAATTTATTTAATTTTTTAAAACGGTTTAACAAAAATAATTACTTCCTCTATAAACTTTGAAAACTTTGTGTTTTAACAACAATTTCAAGACACTTTGGTTTTAATTCACTAAAATCAATTCAACTATAAAAACACTAACAATGTACATAGAATGACTTAGTTTGTCTGAGTAGTGTCCTCTTAAATGATTCACAGCCTGTGTATAGGAAACTAATACTAAAAATACGAGGTTTATCAAATAATTAAATACCTTAATTCGTTAATTCTAATTAAAAAACCTAACCATGAATAAGCAGTGAATATAAAAATGTACTGCTTAATCCTGTTTATATATACGTGGTTATTAAAACAATGAAATGACTGTCATGCATAGGTACCTATGTTTTCATTATAAATACTAACCTACATTTTACTATTTTAGGCTACGAAAAAATCTAGGAATATAATGGTTCAGTAATAAATATTTTTATTTTAGTTTTATCTTTTTTTGAGAAAATAAGTGCTCAAAATGTTCAAGTTACCCAATCTGTCGATTGGAAATCGATACTAGTTAATACTTTGTAGGGGTCATTTTACGATTTTCTCGGTTGTTTTCTTAGACGTAAAGTAAAACTCCCGACAACCGTTGAAATTGTTGAAAGAACGTCAACAAATACATTTTAATAGGGTTCCACTTCCACGTAGCACCATTTTTCTAAAGCGATTTGCCATTGCTTCAAAATTTAATACCACAGCATACCACAAATCACAATATCGTGAATCGAGGTAATACGAAACCCTGCAGTCAATACTTAGTCCTGATTTTTTATAATTAAGATCATAAACAAGCCACAAACTATATTATAACATTTACAACCAATCAACATATCATAATTTTGATCACTACATTATATTACAATAGTTAGTGTATACACTGTACAGTATAGTTTACTATATAACTATTATAATGTGTATAGTTCTTAATTAATTTAAGTTTTAACAAATAATGGTAAAATTATGATGATACCGATGTGTAATACAAATTTAATTGATACCGAATTTCTTCCAACTATATTAAGACACTGAAAAAAAATATCAACTAATAATTAATTATTTTCAACAACATTTAAACACTGATTTTTCTTTCACCTCTAAACAGTAAACGTATAACCTCAAATAAGTAATAAAATATAAAAATGATCAAACTAATCTAATTAAACAATATTATCTAAGATTGGTAGACCATATACAATTATAAACAATAACAGATGTGCGTTTTTATAAAAGATAATTTCCACCATAGCTGAGTGACATTATGTAAAGCCTAATTATATGCAAAGTATTAAACATTTTAATGTCTTTAATTTTAATATTTTGAACTATAATTAATCATCAAATATTATCCTTAACTCATAAGTACACAATATGTTAAAATATTTATACAAATATTATTGTATTAAGTTTTTAAGTATTTTTGAAATCTAATATACTGAGATATATTACCTATATTATACTTAAATAGGTACTGAATACAATTAAATGTTAAATTCTACAAGTTTTTACATAATATTATGTACTAGTAATACTGATATAATGTAATATATAATTCAGTAATACAATTTTTATTTAATTTTTTATTCATATTTCTTTGAAGAACAATTAATTTAATATTATAGAACTAAATGATTCAGCTAAATCCCATATGATTATTTCTACTGAAAACACATAGGTATGTGCAATGTATGTGTATGTGTATGTATATGTGTAATTTTGGTATATAACCTACATAATATGAGACTTTTTACTATTTATGTAATAATATACAAACATTTTAATAATTTGACTATAGGTATTTCATACCTAGTTATATATTTCATGACATTTTATAAAAACCATAAAATTGCAAAACATTTATTTTAATGGCCGAGATCCAAAATTTTTGTTTGATTAAAATAAATTAACACAATATATCGAATATACTGAACACAATTTATTAGTTTATTTATTGACTTTTTTGTAGACTGAGTAGTCTAACTACGGTACATATAAACTTCCACTGATAAAATAAAAATAAATAAATAAAAAATGTGTATTAAAACTATACTTATTTGATAGACTCTTTACCAACATTTTATAAATCAATATGGGTTACAGTCAGTCATGTATAATTCAAGTAATTTATATTTTGTACGCTAAAAACGCAAAATGATATAGGTACCTATTTCAGGTACCTATTTGATAGAAAATTAACGACTGCTATGGAAATCTGAATGAAAATAAAGAACGAATGAAAGGTTTATATTAATGGGTAATAAGTTATAAGGAGTAATCATTGATATATTATTACAATAAATGTGCCTATTCGGTACATAAATATTTCAATAATTTATTTATCTAGATGTTATCTATTGAAGCACAAAATTACCACACAAAATGAGGTTCATTAAGCTTCTATATAGTTTTTAAAAAGTACAAAACATAACTATCTTTATTTTCGTTTTCTTTATTCTAATAATAATAGTGATAGCCACGAGAAGATTATCTTAAGAACATTTGATGAACAAATAATCGTATTCCGAAAACGCAAAATTAGATAAAAATAAAAGTGCCATTTCGTGAAATGAATAACAATTTTGTCCATTGCCGAAACAGGCGAATTCATACAAAATGTAAATGGTAATAATATAGACAAGGTATATCGTGGATGATTAAGTGGCCAGTGAACCATTTTATGTTCACAAAATACTTCTATCGTTAACTTGATTAATTTTAGAATTTTTTTTTGCTACTATAAATTAATCGATTTCTCAATATATTATTGTTATAAACATTACGGAACAACAAAAATTATGTAAAATACTTTTTTTTTAAATATAAAAATAAATGAAATTATTTGAAGCTATTGAATTGGTTTGTTTGGCTTTTAGTAGCTATTCATTACTCAGTGAAATAACGACGTATACCTACCTATTAAGATGAATTCGTTTTAATTTGCTGGTAAATATCCAATTACCCTGGATAAATTGGCTTTCACCCTCAGCTTTCGTTTCCAAAGATCAGCCGTTGTCGAAAAATCACATTATTGTGTTAGGTTAATTAATTATACATATAATCTTAGCAAAATGCAAGCTTTCAATGCGATTGTTTGAATAATATTGAGTGACGCTCCATAGAGTTAGTCTTACACTCATACCCATTGCTGCGTGCAAAGATAAGACTGTCGCCTGAGGTTACTCTAAATGATACAGAGAATGTAAATAGTATATTACCTATAGACTATAGTTAAAAATAATTTATAAATTAATTCTCTTCTAGGTTAATTTTGTTTTAATTGATTAATATATTTTTTTATAGCATTATTTTTTTTTCATTATTATTTTTATATTTTTATAATATCTTAGTAGGTAATCATTTCTCTAAAATCTAAATTCTAATGGTCATGGCCACTACATGATTTACCTGTAGCTAATGTGAAATAATAAGGAATGGTAAGTTTAGTATTTATTAGTAATTTATTAAGACAATAAACCTAGGATGCATTTTTAACACTATTATTAATTAGGTAGGTCGTAGGTACACGAAAGAACGAATAGTGATGTGATAGGTGAATTATTTTTTAACCATTAACCAAATATTTAATACTTCAATTTACGATTATCTGCATTTTAATTACAATTTGATTGCGTGCAATAATCATATACCTTAAAGAGCTTACACTTAGTAAAAGGCTTATTGCAATAATAATGTATACTATTTTTATCACCAACGTGCAACAGTGCTTCAATGTGACATCTAATGGTTAGGTACACACCTGTTTTCGTTAAATACAGAACCAACTATTGTCCAATCTACCATGTGTAATTCCGGTCTAAACATGAAGTATAGATATATGACCGATTGGTTACCGCTTATCTTGAATGTCTTAAGAGTAATCAACATTCATCGGAACCGTGGCTATGCAATCAAACCGAAACCTTTTGACCGATGCACTGAAAACATTTGCCCCCTGAGTGGGGCATGTAAAGTATGTAAGTTACCTCACCTGGACTCCCTATATTATTTTCCTCCTTCCAAAAATACACAGGATTGGTCCAATTGTTTTGCATTATAGCAAACTTTTTGTGCATGCTTGCTGTTTTTTTCACATGAAATACGATTTGATCATGCTCGGAAGTTGAAAAATAAAAGCCCACAGTAATTTATTTCAATTATAACACTAAAATGTAATTAAGTATAGAATATTATAATTTAATTCATAGTGAAATATTTCAAGTTTCTATGATTTAACCAAAAAATGTATTTTGTCGACAACTGGTTTTGTGCATTAATTCCTATTAAAAAAAAAGTATTATTCATTATTACTTTAGACTTCCCTCCTTCTAATACCAATTAGATTCACCATACTACCAGAAAAGGTATTGAAATTTAAAATCAAAGTATTTTTACTGCTCATAAAGTTGACGTCGGGTACAAAAATTAAAATTAAAAATAAAATTGCTCTAATTATCCAAATTAATCAAAGGCTAGACCAACTTATTTATGAATGCCAGAAATATAAACCAGATTTAACATAATGCGGGTCTCTAAGGGAATGTATTAGCGGTCACAGTAGACATTTAAAAGGGTTTATAATTTATATTATATCATATAATCTAGGACAGTAGGTGATAAATTATTTTTATTAAAACATTTACTCATTTCCATAATATGTAAATATATAATATAACTCATTCGTATTAAAAACAAATGATTGTTTGTTAAAATATTTATATACAATCTCATAATTTGAAGTGAGTGCAGAAATATTATTTATAAAATTGTTTCAAGTATATAAAAAATAAAAAAAGAGAGAAACGGAAGGTTGTGGTATTGCAATTTGTAGGATATTAGATATCGAAGATAATAATCAAGGTTTTACAGGTTAGGTACGATATTCGAATGTATTGCATAATATTATATCTACTTATATTATTGTAAAACTAATATTTATTCAATTAGGCGACAATGGGATATTTCTCTCCAACTCTATAGAATTGAACATTCAGTATTTTTTTTCGTATAATTTAAATTGATTCGACTGTTACCTCCACAGTACCTAAATGTAATTTGGTGTATACTGCAGTTTTATCCGAATATATCGATCATCTCGGGTTAATTATACAATTCGTTCACTGTGGGGCTTTTAGATAATCCTAAACTGATGGTTCCAGAAGATCCTTAGATACGCATGGAATACAATAAATTATTCTTCGTTCATCAAAACGTTAACACTGAATAGGTACTATAACGAAGGAGATTTTATATTATAGTTTTATAGTTAAAATGAAAAAATAACAGTCATATTTTTTTTATATATATAACTTATCTGTACGTCTATCTATCACAATAAAAACTAAAATGTTGATAAACATTTAATATAGGTGGATTAAAAAACAGAACTCACTTTGGAAGACAACCAATATTTTTAGACCCATATTGTCAGTTTTGTACAGTTCGACCGTCATCACTTTGGCATCTTATACGTTAAAATAGAAGGGCATGGGTTATAGAGTTATTTTGAGATCAGAACTAGTCAGTCGTCATATTATTTTTGTAAAAAAAAAACGATGTAATACCCAATATAAAACATAATATACTGTTTATCAGATTTTCGTTCCACTCAGTCCAACATTGTACTTGAATTATACATAATTATAATTAATTAGTTCATCATATTATACTGTAAGGATTGTGAATTTAATAGTTTTACAAATCGACGAATTTCATTCAAAATTAATAAGATGGTATCGTTCAATTTGAGACGTTATAAATACATTTTATTTTTTCATTTAAAGTTTTGAATATTTTAAATATACTGTACATAAAATAAATGCATATAACAGTTAATTTTTTGTTTTTATTGTATTTCTAGAGGGGAAAAAAATGACTGATTTGGCCAAATTTGTATATCTATATATTTATTATTTAATATAATATTTCAACATGACAATTTCATTTTGCATTAATTATTCAAAAATAATAATTTTTTTTTATTCTTAGCGTAATATCATGACTTATCTGTTTTTTTATAATATTAATTACATAATTTATAGTTTTTATTATAGTTGATGTATATTTTTAAATTTTTATTTCATAGATATATTTTATAATTGTTGAGCGCATATAAGTAAAACTTGATGTTTTTTTAATTCATCTATTTGGGAATTTGAGTGTAATTTAAGTCTCCAAGACATAAACTGTAATATTTTAGTCAATACATATTATAAACTAATCCTTGAATACACTCAAAGATCAAAATAGTTATCTTATTATGAAGCATTGTTTAAATATTTAAAAGTTAAATAGATATTTAATACTACAATGGCCGATTTAACGGTCACTTAGTCGACCCCCTCCTATATTTTGTTTTGAGGCACATCTAAATTACAACGAAAATTGTAAAAGTAGGTAAGTATCATACAATTATATCACGGCTAACAAATTAGTTTTGATCGAGGTACCTTTTATGTCTTTTTCCGACTATCATTTCAATCTTAAATTCACCAGTGGTAATAGATATGATATATTGTTAGCCATGCTACAAACCTTTTTAAAGTAATACCATATGGTAATAAGCTGATGTATTTGAAAAGTATGAAAATTCGTAAAAGTTTTTGTTTCAATATTGTTTGCAAATACTTGACAATCGAAAAAAAAGAAATATATAATTCTTTTCAATTTATCATGTTTTGAACAAATCCGTAAAAAAATCGTAGAATATATATTTAATGTCAATATATTAAATGATACCTACATATGATGTATACGAGAACATAATATATTAAATGTTGACAATGGAAAAACATTAAAATGCATAAAATAGTAAATTAGAAATATTATTACGTCATTATTTTAAACTATATTTTTAAAAATATAAAATTTACTACCGCAATATTATCAATGTTGGGAAGTTGTAAGAGTTTCATAATTTCTATATTCTCTACATTTATAGCAGACCGATAGCTAAAAATCCATTCTATACAATGACTAGTTTAAAAACTAAAATTATGCATGTTTCATCAATTTTAGAAAACTATTTCATATTTCTTAATTATTTTCATGTTTTTATGCATTTAATATTTTTTAAAAAACCTAATTTTTTCTTTTATTATTTATAAATTTTACACTCCATTATTTAATGTAAGTATTTTCTTATTCTAAAAATTTAAGCAAAGTAGCAATAGCCCTTTTTTGCACTATGACAAAACTTTTTGATAATGCCATGTTTTTGTTATTAAGTATAAATACGCCACGATGACGTATTATTTATTTTCGTTTATCTTACCAGTTTCACACTAAATATCATAGGGAGTTATTTATAAGAAAAAAATAGTATTTAAAATAGTTCTATGCAACTAAAATAAGTTAAATTCTTTTTTGCATATTTTATCGATTCTAACTTTTTTAACTTCCAAGAGCTATTTATTATTATTTGAATCATCACTTCTAACTATAATCACACTAAGTCAATATATTTACAAATCCTATAATACCTTTAAAGTTTATTCGAATGTACCTACATTAATATAATTTATTAATTCAACGGTAAAAAATTCGAATTAAAAATTCCGTTATCAAATAGAATATATTATCTACTTGAGTTTTAAAAAAATAACATAATATTACATATATGTGTACGAGATTATTTGATGTTTTCCTTTAAATAACTATAGCACATGGCTGTATCATAATAATTCGTAACTAGAATATCCGATATTAACTCCGATCAACTTATCATTGATTACATAGTAGTTTTGTAAACTCAAATACTGAAACTTGTTAAATACTTAATAATAGAATCGTCGGTAATATTTATCTTATTAAGTCATTCAACCATATCAAATAAACACCATTTCGATTCTGAGAAGGGAATGGTTTTATAATGATGTGGTTCTTTTTAGTCTGCCATCAAGTTTTGGAGCAGAAAAATTCAACTTTGAAAAAGGCATTGCATTGAAAATGTGATCTATTTGAAATGTAAAAACTATAAGATAGAAAAATTTAATAATCTTAATAATTGAGAAAATCTAGAGGAAAAATTAACAAAAAAAAACAGAAAAACAATAATATTTATACAACATTAGCTCTGAGATAACAGTTTTTTTTTTGCTATTCATTAAAATTTTAAGAAACATAATATTAATATAAACATTTTCAATACTTAACGAAATTTTCAAAATATTTAGTTTAATTTATACCTACTAATAAAGATGATGTCATTTTCAAAATGTTGCGGCATTTTTCAAGCTATTTATACAAACTTAGAATATTTATCCACTTGTTTTCGATTATTGTTGATACCACTATTTGTTTCTAGGTCAAAAAGCTTGAAAACTTACAATTCAAGAATCGTTTAAAGCTCATATATTTTGACGAAATTTGATGTATTTAAATGAATGTTAACAATTTGTCCATTATAATTTGAAAATAATATATTAAATAAATAATAATTTTCGATTTTTAAAATTTTTTACATCAAAATGTTTTAAGATTCTGTTATTAGTATTACTGTTATTATTATTAATACAAATTTAGGCTTCAACCGCCAATAATCATTATTTTGGTTGTATTATACATTTTTATTTTTAATTTAAAAAACTCCGGTTCCCGTCTCATAAATCAGCATATAATAAACTTGCCAATTCATTAAAAAGGCTCTAGCCAAACATAAAACAAATGAATTTGAACAAAAATCACAATCAGTATCTAGTAAAGATGGTAGCTTTTGGAAAGAAACCAAGCGAATGCCTAAGTACAAAACTCCGTCATGCACACTAAAAAATGCAGACAATACTTTAGCTATCACAGATCACGAAAAAGCTATTGTATTCCAATCTCATCTTTCTGAAACCTTCCAATCACATAATCACAGCCTTATTCCACAACACTTAGAAAATTTTAAAAGAAATCTTAACTCTCCACTACCACATGCTCGCCCTGTAAAATACTTCACACCTAACGAAGTTAAAAACATGATAATTAAGTGCTCTTGTAAGAAATCTCCTGGCTTCGATTTGATAACAGCGGAAGTCACTAGATGGCCGCCTAAAAAGGCTATAGTGCTCCTAACCTAAATATATAACGCAATAATAAGACTCTCATATTTTCCACTAAGTTGGAAATTCTTACAAATAGTTATGTTTGCCAAGCCAGAAAAACCTCCAGATATCCCGAACTCGTATAGACCTATTAGTCTCCTACCATACTTTTCAAAAATCTGTGAAAGACTAATTCTTAAACAGCTGTCTTCACATTTACTTGAAAAAAATATACTTCCTCCCGCACAATTTGACTTTAGAGCTAAACATATCACGATACACCAAGTCCACAGAGTGGTTGATGCTATAAGCACATCTCTCGAAAAAAAATGCTACTGCACAGCTGCCTTCTTAGACATATCCCAGGCCTTTGACCGAGTATCGGAGTATGGCACGAGGGCCTTCTGTTCAAACTTCGCAAATTTTAAGGTTAACAAATATGAAAGCATAGGTATGTATAAACGGTTAAGGTTATATTGTGTTGAGCAGATTGGCGGCAACGAAGTTATTAATCATGTGTATAATCATTATATATTTTTGTTTTAATTGATCTTTATTTTTTTTCAACAGCTCCATACATTTATATTATTGTAATTACATATATTTGATATTGTTTACATATTGTACTTTATTATTACATAATGTAATGAGATGATTGATCCTATTGACGGATTCTCAACTTCGAATATTATCAATTTGTAAAAATTATAGAAGGATTTTAATTTTATATAATATTAAAATCCTTCTATATAGTTATATACATTATTCCTACTTAAATATATTTATGTTAAATACTAAAATACATTTTATTAAAATATTAAGTATTATAGTGTTTCAGTGTATTGAAAACCAATTATATTAAATTAGAATTAGTCATAATTAATTATGACAATTAAATTCATTATGTATACATTACTGTTCAATGGTATGTTTTCTCCATGCGAAAATATATTTTTTTAACTATAATCTTTACGTTAGAAAAAAAAATGGACAAAACTAAACCTAATACATTAATTCAAGTCACGACCGCTTTTCCGTCGCTTCGTTTTCACTCATTAAAATTCCTAGGCAGTCACGAAAAAATATACCACTATAATATGACATGGGTTTTGGTTTCATATACTAGCCGTACTTGAAAGTTTTATTTAACTATTTCCACATTTAAAAAAATATATAATATACTCATATACATTACCTAAAAAAAAACCAACAATTTAAAAATGCAATATGAAAATGGTATTCACACATCACTGTCTATTCTAACAAGATGTCAAACAAGACAACATTTTTTACAGAGTATTTTTTACTAGTTTCATGAAAAGAGTTTAGGGATTTTCTCGTCAACACTTCCATACGTTCTTTTCGAGTCTTAGAATTGTCTACACTTCTATAGCATATTCCTTTAGAATTCTGTTTGCAAGGCAGATGATATTATGGTTATAGGTAAGCTTATATTGTAAATTGTGAACTATCAACTAAAATATAAAGTAGTTTTTACTTCTTTCAAACATTTGGTATTTAGTTGCTGAACATTTGAAATCCCAAAATGATTTAAATTGGACTAAAAAGTAAAGAATAACATTTTCCAATACTCATGAAATGAGAGATTGGATATTTTAGATCCAACCTTTTAGGTAAATACTATACAATTATTATTGTAAAAATAAATAAGTTACCTACGTACTGCTTTAGCTATAAATTTAATTTTTATCGGAGTTTTTAATTTGTACACTCACTATTTGCTAAAACAATTATAATACATTTTAAAGATGTGTATTAGATAAAAATATCATTAGTTCATCATTTCATTATTTTCATAACATTATTACAAATTGTTGATGATGAAACCTCGTTCTCAATTTATTATTGTTAAATAAACTTAATATTTATTTTTACATAAAACACCTTTGTGTGTTAATGCCGAAAATAAATAGGAGCATGTTTATCACTAGTATAATGTGTACTTAACACCTATTATCTGTAATTTATTAACAAATTCCAAATGTAGAGCAAACTATATAGGATCTATTACCTATTTTATTAATATTTTTTTTTATTCATGATTTGTTTTTAAATTTAGTTTCATAATATTATATAGAACAATTATACAACAGTTATATTACTATAGCTACTATTAAAGTGTATTCTAATATAAAAAGCTGTGGAATGTTGTAAAAATATACAGGGTTATTTTTAAAATTTAACCGATAACACTCGTTGTCTTGAAAAGGAACTTTTTCTTATATTTCTTATTTTTATTTTTCCTTTTTTTGAACGACAACATACATATTTTAATTTCTTATTCCATATCATTATCTTAGTTAAGTATTTACATTCAACAAATTATGTTTATTGGGCATAGTGAAGTAAAGCCCTTCTGTCCCCTATAGTTCAATACAATTTTGTATGACTATCTCCTTCAAAACTACTGGTCAGATCTTCAGGAAACTTTAAATATATATTCATTACTATCTGAAGGGTGCATGGATTTTTGGCGTTTAAAGAAAATGTCATTGAGTGCATGACTAATTAATAAGAACTCATCTACACAATAAAAAAAGATATTTGTTTGACTAACCAACGTACTGCCAAAACCATAATAGCCAGATTATATTATAAATATGGTTCAGGACATATTGGCACTAAAAATTATCAAAATATGCTTAAATATATATATATACGCAGCTAAATTTTTTTATTATTTTTGAAAAATGCATATAATATATTACAGTTTTGGAAATAAAAAACTCAAAAATAAGTGGGTAGATACATAAACATAAAACAAATAATTTATACACGGGTTTACTAATTCAAATATAAATTGATTAATATGATGGACAGTGGACACTAATGCATTGTTTTGGGCATTTTTAAACTATCGTGAAATAAAACATCTTATTTTTTAAAAATACTAGCATAAAATACAGGGTTAATAAATAACGAATAACGTGATGTGCTAACACTGTGATATACGAACACGTACCTACTGATTTTCATTTCTTCGTACAATCTAGAATCTAGATGTCAATTAGTTTTAACATAGTATTGTCACAAGAAAACTCATAAAATCGTACGTACCATATACGCAAATAGGGGGGATTTATGTACCAAGCCTCTACCACAACTTTAAAAGCCATCCTAAACATTATATTTTTATTTTTAAATATCACAGTATTATAAATTATAATATAAGAAGATGATTACTAGAAGAGGTCGATGAGGTAAGCAAAATATGTCACCAAACCTATAGTCAAAGACAATACCACCAATAAGAATGTAATGACTAATGAGTCAATTCAAGAAGACATTGAATATAATTTGATGAATGAAAAATAAAATAACAAATAAGTATAAAACAATTTGATTGACTAGCTACCGATCGGTCATATAACCTGACTTAGATATACGAAAATACAATGGGAGATTATAAAATAAACAGGTTTATAATACAAGAAGAAATCAATTTGTATAATTTGTATAAACTTTAAGGAAACAAGTGGAGCCGTTGTTTGTAGTTCACATTAGACGGATAATAAAGAACAATATGGAAAATTATATATACCACTATAGGTAAACGAGTGGAACGTTATAGTATTTTAAAAGTAAAAAGGGATAGAAGTATAGAAGAATCGGGCTTTCCAAATAAAATATTGGAAACATGTAAAACATGTATGTGATCAATGACAATTGATAGAATCAAGATGACATTGTAAAATATTTGGAGAATAATAAGAGATATTAAGTCTTAGGAATAACATTAGCACTTAATCATTGTCTTTAGGTTTTTTTTGACCATACAATTTGCATAGGCAGATGAGCTATGAGAGACTTCAAAGGACACTACCTACCATACTTGAGGATAGAATACACAAGAGTAAATTTTTGTTGGTATACAGGCAATATCAGATGAATATTATGAAAGGGTAAAATCTTGATAAATTCGTAGTAACGCCCAATAAACTGAATGCCTTACAGCTCAATACGTCTGTGTGCTTTATAGGTGAATGTTACATGTTATAGTAAAGCCAGGCCATAGATAATATATACTCCAGGTGGGTCAGGGAATAAAAATGACCAAAATCTCCATTACACAATGGTCGCCTGTAGATTAGATTATGAATAACACAGCGTACACTGCCACTCGTAACAATGCCCAAATACGATGAGGTTTTGGGTTGAAACCAATACGATGCATATTGCCTATTGCCTGTTAACCCAGATGCATTCTTATTTGATGAGGAATATAGTCCTCTGTGGTTTTTATAGGAATGTTATTAATTTATTTAAATATAGATGAGCGTATGCCAATTAATGTGGATACATAATATTTGGGGAGGGTCAAAAAAACTACCAACCCCAAGCAACCGATCTATGAAGGTCATCTTGGAGAAAGAAAACAGAGTTTACATGCTGCAGATAGTTAAATATTTAGAGTTTGACAAAACAGAACACTAAAGAGGTGAATTTATGAACAGAGAAAATAGGAAAAAAGATAATATTACACTTTTTGAGACACCAGTCGTGACGGCCAATATGAAAATAGAAGACAAATCAAGAATAGAAATATAAAAGTACCGATCAATAACATACGACCGTAATCAGGGGAATAAGGATCATCTATAATAGTGAAATACAGCATTTTTATCAAAAATCCATTATCTCCTCAATAAAATACTTCAAAATCGGTAATAATAATTGTGTTGCCTTGGTCACATTCACAATAAGTATCGTAATATATTTAAGAGGTTAAAACAAGGTTTAATGTGACGGAAATAGAATAACTAGGATAGAATCCATAGTTTTCATCAACAAGAATATGGTTGTGAGCAAGCTAAATTGGATTTAGTAGATATATCATTTAGAATAATTTAAATGTATGAAATACGGTTGTGATGATAGTTCGTGAATTTTTGTTCGACTTCAGAGTTTAAAATTGGAATTATAGTATTAATTTTGAGTGAAAAGAAAAAAAATTAGGTACTTTAATAATTTAAAACATGATATATAAAGATGCCAAGCAACAACATACTTGATTTCAAATAGAAAGAACCCTGAAATACCATTGGGACCAACGGGCTTATCATTTCGAAGAGTAAAGAGAATCTGACTAATATCATCAATTAATAACTGAACCAGAGTATAGTTGGGGTATGTTCTAGGTATCTACAACGTACATATATGTTTTACGTACACTATAACAAATTATGCACTTATAAAATATGATATTAAAATATGCATGAAGCTATTTATGTTTCCACATGACTTTTTCCAATGAAAACTTCATTCTAACTAAGTAAGTTTTTGAAAATTTATATCGTTAGTTAATATCTGATATATTATGTGAAGCACATTATGTTCTTGAAGAATAAAATAAATGTATAAGCTGTTTTAGTTGAGGATTATAATTTGGAGAATATTTTATAGTTTACATTTTGTAAACATGATAAATGTTATCAATAATATTTAAATTTATAATATCAGATTTTTGATAATATTTAAAAATTATATTTTTGTTGTTACATTTTACAAAAGTATGCAATCTATACAAATTTGTAGGTGTTACATGAAACTTTTTGAGTTTAAATGGTACCTAAAAGTATTCAGTCATATATTTTTAAGAAAATATATTGTTGTGAATTCATTTCATACATTATTTGATTCTCTCAGAATACAAAATACCAGTGTTAAAAAGAAAAAGTAAAGTTTTATTTCATTGGGTTGTTTATTGGGTTTCAGAAGAATAATTGAAAACTTTAACTCATTGAAACTTCAAAATAATTAATAAAGCCAATGAAGTAAAAGAATTGTCTATATATATCTATAGCTTTGTTTGGTTTTATATTATTCTGTAGGAACTTGTACAGTTAATAATGTGTAGATATTTAATAATGTAAACATGAATAAAAAATAAAAAATGTTGAAACTTAAAGAATGTACAAAGAAAAAATTGTATTCATATACATTTTAGATTTTTAATTTTAGAATAAACGACTCATAAGAACCTTGTATCAAATGTTCAAGCCTTAGCTATACCAAATAGAAGATTTTGTACGTTTTCAACTATGAAATAGTTTGCGAATTTAAGTGATTATTACGAATGTTATCAACATTTTAACTTCAAATGCTCTTAAATAAATCGTACTAATGAACTTTATTATTTTTTAATTGAACTAATACCAACTTATGTCGAACTTTGTATAACATTTTAAAGTAATTTTAAATCGATATGTAAAGAAAAAAATTTACAAAAATTATAAAATTAAAATGGGGGTACCTACTAGTTATATTGTGTAGGATAGTAATTTTAATCTTAATATACAATTATGTTATGTGGATAGGTAGGTATTTATATTGTACGTTACGTCATATATTTATGTTGATATAAGTTTTCAAGTTCACCCTAGTTAATAAGTTTGTTGGAAATAAATTGAACACAATTGTGTCGTATGTTATGAATACTAACAGTAGGCAATACGCATAACCATAGTAACAAACACAAATATTACTATACAAGTATGTCAATTAGAACAAGTTTAAACAAAAGTTGGCATGTAAAATGAATAGCCAATAGGAAATGAGCAAACGCGTCATCATCGCTGTCACACACACATACAAACTTAACAAATTTAATTGAAACGTCAATTTATTCAATATAAAGAGAGCTTTAATGTAAAAAATATTGAAAAATAATTAATTTCCATACCTGAAACCAGTTTAAAAATGCGAATTCATATCATGGTATAATTATAATAAAATTCAGAAATAAAATATTATAAATGTACGTAGGTATACCAATAATTAAAATGAAAAAAACCATTAGATTTAGCCAAAACCCGAATCTTTTTTTAAATATTAAACCCGATGTTAAACAATTTTTTAAAAACATCTATTTTGCCGTAAATTTTGTTCGTGATACTAAGTAAATTAGAAAAAAAATGTTAATAATTTCCAACTATGGACCTTTGACAGAGTACATCTTCTGGTCTAAAAAATTACAAAATACATAACCCACACATTCATCGATTTTCTCAAGATCTAAGTAATTTTTTTTTTCTTATATATTAGACCGAGTATAAGACTAATTTCATTACTGAAGACAAAATACATAATTTGATGGTCAAATACATACACAAATTTCATAAGTTAAATAACTAATTAAATTATTTCAGCAAGAATATTTCCATGGGTCAAATAATGATTGACACTGGGCGATTGATATGGTCCATGGGCTATAATTATATATTATATACATATAGTTCAAGTTGTCACCAATCACTTTTAATAGTAACTTAAGACAGTTTCTTGGATAAAATGAGAAGTTCTATACACTTAAACTATTGGTTTCTTTCGTGGTCATTTGAACTTAAGTAGAAATTAGGTTGAAATTATCGTTGTCAACTTTGAAAAGTACCGTGAGTCCGAATATCCATATCTACAAAGTTACACACAAGTAATTCTTAACCCTCAGTTTGGCTGACACTGAACATAATATATTATATACAATCTGGTGTCACTAATAATATTTTATGTTGACAGTGTTAGACATGCATGATGCATCAGTTGATTGATCACATATTAAAAGTGTAGGTACCTAATAAAATGTGACAAGGTGAATAACATATGTTAAGATAGGGGTACACAAATGAATCAAAAAATTTTATTTAACTTGTCATACATTACTTTATGCAAAATAAATATCAAACGCGAAAACAACATGATACAATTTATGTTTATCGACAATATTATAATTAATACTTTAAGAGGATGTCAACGCACTATTTGTTTTCTCTCTCTGACCCACGCAAAACATAGACGCATTTGCGCAGAA
The DNA here is from genome assembly GCA_008086715.1 of Sitobion miscanthi. NCBI lineage: Eukaryota > Metazoa > Arthropoda > Insecta > Hemiptera > Aphididae > Sitobion > Sitobion miscanthi. Next base: position 23,583,580 of record CM017798.1, on the reverse strand, counting down.
TCGTTTTTTCTATGTTTTTTAAGTTTTCTTAGAGTAAAATCACATATTACAAAAAAGAAAGAGAATAATATTTTAGAGGGAATGACATATCGATTTTATATTTCGTTGTTTGACTTTGTATCTAATTTTTTAAAATAAACAAAAAAATTTTGTAAATTTAAATGATGTTTAAATTGTTTTGAAACAATATTTAGATAAATCGATATGCTATTCCCTCAAAAATATTATTTTCTATCTTTTTTGTAATGGGTGGTTTTATTCTAAGGTTACTTAAAAACATAGAAAAAACGATTCTGCGTAAATGCGTTTTGTCTATGTTACGCGTGGGCCAGAGAGAGAAAACAAATAGTGCGCTGACATCTTTTTAATAGCCGTTGCTTTCGCATTAAGTGCCCGCAGTAATAGTGGACAATCTTTGTGCATCTAGTAATAAAGAGTGATAAAAATATATAATATAATATACTGTATAATTATAATTTTATTACATTTTCCCTTATAATAATTATTATTATTATTATCTGGTTGGTGTTCATAGGTACAATAAGTAAAATAAAACATAAAAGGTGTGCAAATGGGTACCGATTCTTCTGTATACATTAAGTGTCGTTTGGGTCACTATAATGGATATGTTAAATTTTATTAATTTTTTTTTTAATTGATCATGAAGCCCTATAACTAAGGTCATTAGCTGTTTGTTTTTTGCTTGTAGGGGAGAAATTGTAGGTTTGTAAACACGTGTGTTTTGGGTTTGACAGATTTTTAGTGGGTATCTGTAGGTATCTGCCATGCCCGGGTGGGGGATGGCAGCACTTATCTCCGGACACTATGATTTTCCACCCGAAGAAAAATGCCACCCGCGGCCGGGTTCGAACTGGCAACCGACGCCTTAATCCGCTCGGCCACTCCGTCCCCCTGATAAATTTTAATTCAATGATATTATATCATTATATACGAATAACGTTATTCATTTTTGAATTAGGTACAATAAAAACAAATGTATTTTATTATAATAACTGGTTTTGCTTAATAATTCACATTTTGTTTATTAATTATTTTTGTTTTTCTTGATTATTATGAAAATTACTAAGTAATTTTACTTTTATCCCCCAACCACCAAGTTCCAACTAGATCCAATTTGGAACCAAATACCACCCTCAAATTTGAATAATAATCTTTACTACCACAACAGATTAGAAATACATATCACTAAAAAAAAAAGCGGGCAAGTGGGTGTCGCTCTGCTATACAGTAGGTTACAAGTGGGTGATTGTAATGGATGGTGTTAAATTTGAATTCAATCATATAATATCATTGTATACGAAAAACGAATCCGAGCGGAGACAGTTTGTCAGCCTAGGATATTTTATATTATATTTATATTATTATTATTAATACGCTAGCCGATTAAGTTAAATTATTATTATTTGTTCATTATCATATTTGTATATAATAATTAATAATATTCTTTAGAAGTTTCAAGTAACCACGAATAATATTTTTAAAATATAACACAAAACTAAAAATGTTAGAAAATTGTTAGGAATTTTGATCTTTCGCATCAGACAAGATACTGAAGTTGAAAATCGAAGCATTGTTTCGACTACTTATAGTGATATAGGCACAAAAAAAAACAAAAAAACATCATTGTAAAATCAATACATTCATCGCTCCTCTCAGAATCTAAAACCAAAAAATTGGCATTTAAGCCCAAAAATATGTTCAAAATAATATTGCCTTATAAACACCATTCACCAATAATTCAAGTATCTATATAAAACTAGAATGCCTCAGACTACAGTACAGTTAGGTAGGTAGTTTAATTATATAATATGATAAATGGGTACTCAGGACCAATTAATTACAATAATAAATGTATATAACTATATAAGTTTATTAAATTAATTTTGTGAGCTGCAGTATAGAATTTATTAAACATTTACGTGATCACTAACAATTTCACAAACCGTTGCAGCTAGTCAATCAAAATAAACAGAAACCACAATCAATAGTAATGCTAGACCTACAGACACATAGTATTAAATTAATAATCTCTATCACTGACAAAACTGTATAATACAAATATCAATATAAATAATAAATTAGGATTGCCGGAACAATAGTTACTAAAAAATAAGAAACGATAAGATAAAAGGACTCACGTAGGTCCCAAGATACAAAAATTGCAAAACACTTAGACAAAAAGAATCGATTTCACACAATGGCTACCACCTTCAACCAACCATAAAGGCATAAAAGAAAAGTCCGATCTAAGTGCGATCCTTTCACATAAACGGACAACAAAGACGAGAAAGCTTTTATATTTTACATAGTAATTTAAGTTTAACCAATCATACCTACAAGATAATATGTACGCCGATCTATCAAGCGCAATCACCGCAGCTATCAACTGATAGATAACACCAAGTATTAAGTACTGTCAAATAGCAGCTAGACGGTAATAATAACACCTTAATAAATAACGGCGCACAATTCAAAAACAATAACAACACCCCTCCCCCCTCTAAAAGGAGCAGGCTTTTCAAGAATATTAACTTGAATAGTTATAAAAATTACTAAATAAGTAACACGTAAATGTAAGAAGAATACTAAATATTCAAACAACGTGAAACAAATGTAATAAATACAATTTTAATTGATGTTATAGAGTCTTCTCCAACTTCAAGACTGGAAAATAGTGACATTTTTATCACTGGTTGCTTGGTGACTGAACAATTTGATGTTTGACAAACACAACTCGAACAATATATCATCAACAACAAGATGACAATTTACAACGTGAACCATATTCCATTTTAAAACGGCAATGTTATCCACTTCCCACGAGCTCGGAGCTGCGAAAAGTACTCAGTACTCTTGTACAACAGAGCGATCTGCTCACAAGGTCAAAAAAGAAGAGAATATTTTTACATTTTAGAGAGTAGTTTAAGTTTAACCGATCACAGTAATTTGTACGCTGTATCTGTGTATAAACCGCTATCTCCACAGCTGATCCAGGCGGCAATTATATCACCTTAATAAAATATAACGGTGCACAATTCAAAAACAAATTCAACAAATTTACTGATTTACTGAATATGCCTAACTCACTGCCTAAGTACTTTTATTATTGAAATAAAAATTTAAGTATTTACCTATAACATATTTTGTTAGTAACATTAATAAAATCATTATTATATCAAAATAAAATATATGATAAATTATAATATAATATCTTTGATAACATAGATTAACATTTTTAAATATTATTTATGAATAATATAAAGCTATAACTTTTTAAGCAAACTAAAAGTACCTATAAATAATAATATAATCTCATATTTTATGCTTTCATATTAAAATGCTGCTGCACGGGAGTTTTATTAATAAAACTGTTAATTCACTAAGACCACCGATTACCAAAATAATAACAAAACGTTTGTAGATACTATAAATCCATTAGCCCATAAATCATTGATTATGTTAAAAAAAAAACAGCAACCTAGATAAACCTACAATAAAAGTAGATGTATTGTGTTAACCATTATAAAAATAATAATGGATAATATTATTATTATCTTCTCTCAAATTTGTTTTCGTCTACTCGCTACATAAAGGTGCTTGTACTCTAGGTACCACCCACTAACCCCTTAAATAGTTAAAATCTACACTCGGCATCTTACGCACGAACGCTCGTTAAAGCCATACGCGATACCCAGGAATATCAAATTGGAACGTTGCAGTTGGGGTGAATGTTACACATCAGCCACCACTTCCAAAGCGGTTTGATACAAAGATTGCAGAAACCCCACATCGCACCTGACTACTACTGCTAGGAACCTGTTGATCCGAACATCGCATGACACTATGAGCGAGAGAGAGAAAAAAAACGAGTGAGAAAGAAGAGAATACTTCTCGGAAAAACTAATCATTTTAATTTTTAATTTAATTTAATTTCTTTTTATCACGCGCACGCAATCGGATACAATGTTATAATAATTATCTACAATGCACGTTCTACGGAGGCACATCCACCCGCGTGGCTAGGGTAGTTCATACTATGACGTATGTTTAGTTAGATACATATATTATGTTACTTATATAATACATTTTATTATTATCGTGTTCAATAAAGTGTAACACAATGTTATCATTCTCTTCTCTTATAGCCCTCGAAAAGCACTTGTGAAAAATAATTCTAAGGTACGACATGAGTGCATGACATAAAAATTAGAGAAGGGCCGATACATAAATCGATATTCAGTATTGATGATATTGATTTTTTTTCCAAATCAGTTATTTAAATCGATATTATACAAAAATAGTCGCACAACGTATTACAAATGCATAAAATTATTTGTTTATAACGCTAAATAATTAGGTTATGCTAATACGTCATAATATTAAAGGTTTTGTTTTTTTTTAAATATCCGTTTATGATTTTTTTAACAAAAGAAGTTGGTTATTTAATTTTAATGTAATTAACGTTCTTAAATCGATTTCGTATCGGTTACATATAACGGATATCAATAAAAAAGTGGCCAGCCCTAATAAAAAAATAGGTACCCACCTAACAATAATTATCATAATTTATAAAAGTGTAAGATACTATAACCTATGTCATAAACTATGTTATGGCGGTCAGTAAAGCACTATCGATATCGTGTTATAATATTATATTCTAAAATCAAAAGGTATCTAGTATAATAATATATTACTATAATATGTAACTACTAGTGGACAGTCTACCTGAAGCGTTTTCGTCGATTTGCGAGTTGCCCAGCACGCTCGTCATCTCCAGCAACCCGGCCGTGTTCTCCAGGTCCTCGGCAGTGGCACCGTAATACTTGTTTAGGCTGTGTTTCGACCCGGAAGCTTTCATCACTTTAAAACGTTCCATGTCGTCGGACCCAACTCGCTCGTGAGTCTAATATAATATTAATAATAATAATAATATGTGTAGTCGTGTAGGTATATGCGCGTGGAAGATTATTACGAGGTGTACCTGTACTCGGATGTCGGGGAAGACCCGAATGCAAATATATTAAAATGATTATTTTCGTTTTTATTTCCACACAACACGAACGCGGTTTAATCACGATGGAAAAACAACTCGCGCACAAATCGGACGACTACGACGACGACGACGACGAAATCACAACCAAAAAACGCACACCAGTCGGTACATATACATTAACACCACACACGCACGAGACGGGACGGACGAACCGAACGGACGAACGAGCAGACGAGGGACGCGACGTACGGCCGATCGGCCAATGTGCTACTGCCGGCTGTCGCGGCGAAGCGACCGTTGTCGGGTTGTGTCAACGCGCGCGCGGCGGTTACGGCTGTGGTGTCGGCGGCGGCGGCGGTGGCGGGTGGAGGCGATTCGCACGCGTTTTCCGACGCCGTGCGACGCACGCCTATCCTGACAGAGGATCGCGCCGTTTCGTGCGGCGGGGGTTGGCGAAGAGTCGTCCGCAGTAGGGAGGGGGAAGGACGACGCGTAATAATAAAACGCTTCTCTACCGCCATCTAACAACTACCGCCACCTCCACCACTTCTCGACAACAACGCACAAACGTTTACCTTGTATGGTGGGTATTATAATATTATTATAATAATATAATTATAACATTGTACATTTTTAATACTCCTCGATTGCCGAGCAAAACCGATACGTAGGTATACAGATTTAGGTGGGTAGTGGGTACACCACCGCAACCACAACGAGCTAAGCTCAGTAAGCTCATAATATTATTATTATTAGAATATTATTAACACGCGGAAATGGCGGGAATCGGACTTTGTGAACAAAATAATAATCAATTATTATCAATACAGCATCGGCAATGCTTGGATTAGAGACGAAATATAATATACAATTCATATATATATATTAATACTGTATAAGTCTAGATGATGTTTATTTTAAAATTCAAAATGTCGTTTGGACACAATGATAAAGTCATTACGGTTTACCAAAAATGAAAAGCTAACGTTTTTAAAATGTAAAACTGTAGTATTATATAATACATCTGCAAGTCTTAAACTATAAAATAATTCTTAGAGAAAATGTTTCATTTGCATATATTAGAAATTTAAACTAGTTTACCAAAGGAGGTTTTGTATATTTAAGATGCTTTAGAACCGAATTTATTCATTAAAAAATGTAGGTATTCATAATGTTAAATAAATTAATGTCTAACATATTATTATTATTATTATTTTAGTCAAAACAACTTTTTTTAAATATTTTAAGCATTATCTAAGAGAAATGTCGAAGAGGAGGTGAATACAACTATTATTTTCAATTAATACATGTAATAATATTATTATAACGATAATAGAATGAAAAAAACGCTAGTGATGAAATACCACCACCGCCGCCGCCCCCGCTGTGTCATTAATTGAATATTAGTGTCTTCACAACCCCCTCCACACCATGACGCCTCACTGACTTAATAATATTATGTGTCCGCTGACAAAACGCTTCGTTTGTTTTTGTACAGTTATAACGTAGCCACGTCGTAGGTTTACAGGGTGATTCACATATATTCATCCCCATTTATCCTTTAATGATGCTTTTATTCAAATTCTGATTTTTTTAATTTTTAAGTCGTTACAATCAATAATCTTAATATTTTAAAATACTCAGATTTGAGTACCATTTAAAGATTATTGAAATATATATTAATTACTATAATATTCTTAAATCATCATAACTTAATAACTGACAATCTACCTGTTCATTCGATTTATATAGGATATAGGTAGGTACATCAACATTTCCACCGTATAAAAATGTCTTTTTAGTTTTAAAAGCAACAGTTCATGTTTGAAAATTTGATTCTTAAGTACATTTAGGAAATACCAAAAATAAAAAATCAGAATTTGAATTTGAATAAATTCATTAATAAAGTAAAGTGAGGGTAAACTTTGAGCAATCTTGTTGAACCACTCTTTATATGAAACTGGGATAATTTAATATAATACCTAATATATAGAAGGTACTAGAGGTATGGATACATTTAGGTAAGTAAGCATATATAATATGGGACTTTTTCAAGTCTTTCATATAATAATACAATTTAAATAACACATGGCCTAAGTATACAAGTTCACGTTACTGTGTTAATTTATTTGTATTCTTTAGATATATTATTATATGTGATCCGTGTTTGAATTATTCCTTATCTCGAGATATATTTCATACACCACGTACCTTACCCATCTAATATAATGCACATTGAAAGCATTATATTATTATAATCTTCATCACTACCACTCAATTGTACACACTACATAATATTATATATTATTACCATTGATTTAATATTACACTGCAGCTCACGGGGTGTATAGTAGTTTCAAACCAATGTATAATAATAGGCTTGTACATTGCAATGTAACTTTATATGGAATAAAACAAATTAACTCCATGTATCTGCAACAAAAATGTATTTTCATTGTTTTTATTTTGCGATTTTTAAATGGTTTCTTATAATGTTATTATTTACATACAACTGAAATGATTTACTAAAGTAATTTACATACACATATCATAACTAAATTACAATTAAGTTCCCTTCCTTAACTCTAATTGTATTAATATAATATGTTTTAAGTTTGAGATATTAATTATAATATAAACATTAAAAAACCATGTTAGTTCTAAAGTGATACAATCTGTAGTAGTTACTATAGTTTAATATAATGATTCCAAGCACTATGTAAACATCATAAAATATAGTATAATATATATGAAAATAATAAATTACCTGTTTGACATATCATTAATCGATAAAAAAATCATTACATAATATTTCAAACAAACAAGTATAATACACGTTGAATAAATGAAAAACCAAAACATTAAAATTATACGGTTATTTTCCGTGTTTTATTGAAGATGAATTACGTATTATGTACCTATATTTATAAAAGTTTGTATTTTAGAATTATGATTTAAGTAGGTACAATACATATATAATACCAATGTCCAATATATTTCTTAATGAATGTATTATACTATAATGAAATATGTTAATGAGAAATTGTATATGTTTCATAAATAATGAAATAAAATAATTTACGTGAAGTATAATATCCATTGCACATTCGTCTATATTCAAGGTAATTGTAATAACTAATAAAAATGTTTTTCAAATTGCATTATAATATATGTTTAAAATATTAATATATATCATTTTTAAACCAAGATTAAATTTAAAAATAAGGATCTTGTTTTATATATATTTATTCAAATATATATAAAATATATATTGTTTTTTAATTTATTAATAATTAATAAGGAACTTCTTTTATATACACAATTTAAATCTTCATAAATTATTTTAGTTTTATAAGTTATTATTTTTTCCAACAACAATATTATTATTTTAATATATATAGTATATACATAAGAAGAAAAATTTAATAATGATAAATAAGTAATTTTTAAGAACGTTGAATATTATTTTAATATATTAAAATGGTAATGATTTCTGTCATCCAGAATATATTTTTTTATGCATGAAAAATTTATTGATAAATTTTACTGAGTTTTTTTATATACGATTGCATAAAACTTAAAACGTTCGTATAACTTTTGAATCTCAGTGTTAAAAGTTGAAAAAAATAATATAATAAATTCTATTTAAGTTCATAAGACTCTTATAATAAGTTAAAACAGGTACATATTATTGAAAATTGAAGGAATATCGTTAAGTGTAAGTATATTTTCCACGAAGTCCGGCTCAAAATATATATTTAAAAAAATCCTCTGTACGCTATACTATCTATTAAAGTTTTAAGCGTATTATAACTCCATTATAATTCATTAACATTTTTGATTTGATTTATTGATCAGCATTTGAAATTGTTTTTTAACTTTTAAGTTGTATGTATACAACAATGCTAACTTTAGCAGTATTAATTTATTCATACAACGATGTTTAACGTGTATATTAAATAAATATATTTTATGTACATATTAATTTGAAACTATATTATTTATAATCGTGACATAGAATGGTTGGGTATTACATGGTACACTGGCCTAGATAATAACGTTCATATCATTATGTATTAAACCTAATATAATATGTCTATATATAAGAGAAATATTTGATAACACATACCTCTACCTATAGGTAAACATCATTATAAGATCATTACTTTACAACCCCGTATGGCCGTATACGTCATTATTCTGTGGAATGTAATGTAGGTATGTAAACCGTCTCAGACATTCTTTGCGCATAAGAATATTGAAGAAAAAAAATAATGGTGAAAAGCAAATTCCAATCAACGAATAAACCACGGTATATTATTATATACCGTCAACGCAGAAACGTATAACTGTCGAGGCGACTGCGATGGATGACGACGAGTGACGAGTGATGGCTGTTGAAAATTAAATGATAATAATAATCGAGCACACGACTCAAAAACTGCCAACTAGTACCTATGACTTACCACTTACGATCAGTGGATAAAAATCGGAACCTGACGCATCATAAGTCCATAACTTATCACATTTGCGCTCTGACGGCGACAATCTAATGACAACATCATAGCAATACAAAATAGAATACAATCGGTTCGGTTCCCCTCCGCGGGCACAGCATTTTCGTTGCAGTTGTAATAACGCATCGTCCTTACAACAGCAGCTGCGGTCCGATCGGGTTGGTCCTGTCTCTCGTCATTGAACCAAAGCCCAAGGTCGAACGCAGCGGAATGTTTTGTGGGAAATATTCGTTTGCCAATAACGGAGACGTCGTCTCACACACATTATTATATTACTATTATTATTATTATTATTATTACGACGGTGGCGGCGGCGGACAATGGAAAAAAGGTGAGAATTCGTGTGTTCGCCCGTCGTGGTCGGAATGTGTTTCGGACCCTTGCACGTTGCAACCCGAACTCCATCCCCACGACTCACTGACGAAACCCCGGCTTTTATGACCACTGGGTAACGACAAATCTTCATCGGCGTTCGCACACGTCACACACACTGCACGGTTTTATCTGTAACTTTAGTAATAGTATAATACCGAATGAATAATTGTCAATCATTATTATAGCCATTTATATATTGGTTGCTTATACCTACTATGCCACGTGTGATTATAATATCATTATAAATGCGATGAAGATTTTGAGAAAAAAATTGCAGCCATGCAACTTTTTTAAATTCTGAGCAGAGCGATGAATGCTGTATTGATTTACAATAATGTGTGTGGTTTTTATAGCCCCTGGAGACACTTTTTATGGAACAAAAAATGCTTCAATTTTCAATGGCATTACATTTTCTTGTAGGAAAGTAAATCTGTTTGATATTTAAGGATTTCAAACGCAAAAAATATCCAGTATAATAAAATAATTAAAACCATTTTTTGTTCGGTGGAAATGCTTAAAAATGTAATTCAAGGTTCAAGATTCCGCATAATATGTCAGAATCACTAAAATTAAAAAACAAAATAAGAATAATTCCACACATATTTATTTTGAGCGTCTGAAATTTAAATTTTGATGAAATAGTATATTACGTGTGACGCGTAAAATTATATTTTCTCATCATACGATTTTTTTATTTTGCTGTAGGCAATTCAAAAACAAAATATTTAATATTTTCACCAGATGTTTACATTAGTATTTCTATACATGGTATGATTTTTAAAATATTTTGACTTTTTTTAAGCTATTTCTAGACTATTTATATTCTTATAAAAATTATTGATAAAATAGTCGAGGTTTTTAACTGAGTAAGTACCTACTCACTCAAATAAAATGCTTCACAATTTAAAACAAGAATTTTGCACTAAAAAAAGGCTATGAGGTATCTATCCCCACCATATCTTATCTCCCCATACCCCAATGAGAACGACCGTGACCTGATGTGCAGCAGATTGGTTATCTACTTTTACCCTTTTTCAATATCTCGTTTGAAGACTAAGAATATGAGTTTGGTTGTGTTTAATTGGGATTATAATTTATAATAAATATTTCAATATAATATAATTTTAGAATCACTTCAGTGTAGTACGATCGAAATAGGGTCTCACTCGATGCAAATGTTGAGAACCACCGCCGGACCCACGCGCTCGTTCGAGAACTTACGCTCCTAGGAGTCTAAAAATAACTTTTGATAATCAACTAATGATGTAAATACCGATTATTGATGTTACGCGGAAAAATGTAGATTTCCTTACATTTATATTAACGGACGTGTCAATGACCTTCGAAGAACGGTGACGATCAACACACTGGTCACCAACTCCAACATATTAGAACGAAATTGAAGCCCAAAATATGATTTCTCGGCTGTCAAATATTTAGATTTTTTAGTTTTGTCGATACGCCTTTATAGCCGTCAAAAACGTAAAAAATAACTAAATAAGCAGTTGATTTAAAAGTTAAAACTGTACAGGTGATTATTGTAAATATTATAATATGTCTAAATCCCTCTAAAAAAATATTTAACCCTCTACTATACTTAATCCAATACTATTTCAGATATCATAATACCTAGAAAGTCTTCGCAAAACACTCAGCATCAAACCATCGTTGATAGTATTAAAGAGGTAAAAACCGTGTATAAAATCGACCACAATAATATACTCTATAGGTAATCACTAATTACATACAATTTTATTATTTGTCTTTGAAAATAATATGTTAAACTATAGTCGAGAATCGAGATACCTATTTATTCTGAAACAATTATTCCGTTCAAATAATGTAAGGTGTATATACCTATATAATTATGTTATCATTGTGAGACAAATATGTTTTGGAAATTGGAATGTTTTGTAAAAATAACACGATTTTTATTACTTAACACTGTACTTAGTATATATTATTAAGGTATTCGTGAATATTATCTATTATAAATATTTTTGTATAGTTCATTAATCATACATAGTCTCTCACTTTCCAAAACTGTAGTTTATTATAATTCATAATAATATATATACAAACACAATCAAAATTATTTCCCACCTCTGCACATTTATATACAATATACATACATAATTTATTTTAAAATTTTTCCAATCGTTTATTATATTATATAAACTCAAATAATGTCATAAGAAGCGTATTTATAGCAGCAAGGGCAACGGGGGTGGAACGCACGGAATCCCATCCTTCACAAAATTACTTTTTTTCGTTATTCGTATGCTACATATATTTTTTAAGCAATAAACCGTTTATAATGACTTTGGAAGGATCAAAAAACACTGCCATTATATACAATATATACCTACCTAACCAATTCGTCATTTAAAGCGTATTCGAAAGATATATTGTATATAATATTTATAACATTGTGCATATTATCCAAGACATTTTTGCATTACATTTTGTTAAAATACTATTGCATAGCTGGTAATGTACCATAAAATATTAAATCCAAAAGATAAATTATTATAAAAATTATACTATAGAATATAGATAAATAATGGTAATATCGTGACATATTTATAATCTAACAGAGATTCACAATTAAAATTAAAATTAAACTTGGAAGCATATACTTCGTTGAGCATACATTTTCCATTCAATAGAAAATATAGTAACTCCGTCATTCGCAAATTGAAAATCACTACTTGTTCTTATTTCAGAAAATTCAAAAAATTAGAAGTCGTTCAATCGTATACCGGCATGACATGTAACGAATGTGATCAAGAATATTCAATAACACAGGTACGCCGTGGCCATGAACAAAAATACTTTCCAGATGGGGCTGATGAAAATTGCATAGTGAGTTGGATGAGTGGTGACTATCTTCTATTTCTATTTAACATTATAAGAGCCATGTGGAGATCTCCTTACAGTAAAACACATTACCTATAACTGAACGCTGAACGTTAAATGAACACCTACAAATAAAATGCAACCTTTTGGACCTAACCTGCCTCAAACCATAACATGACATTTTATTTATTTATTTACTTACCAGTTACCATTATTAATTGAATGATAATTATTCAATTTATTATTATTATAATATTGTATGAATCAAAATTATTAATAAAAAAAAAAACAGGAGGGTAAATAGAAGCTCTTACACCTATGTCACGTATACAGACGATTAAAAATATATATTGGCGTAAGTATAAATATATAATATACTTGTATTATAATATAATATAAGTTATATATATATTATAATATAAGGTGCATAGCACAGTCGGAGTAAACATGACAATTATTTATACGACACATAATTCCGAAATGCCGAATCCGCAAAATATCGCCCGTACGGCATTCGTATTTAATAATACCTCACTTTATAAATTAATATTTTTTTCCCGGTATCCAACATCGTATATAGCTTATAAAATGCCAACGTGTACATTATTTTCAACGCGTTTAGCGTCTGTGCTGTCGTTTTGAACGATTCAAATGGTCAGTGACGTGGAAAAGCACCAACATAAAAATATGCAACCGACAAAATATGGTATAGTATCATATTTAAGAACAATATAATATTATTTTATTCCTCACCAATTAACATAACAATATTATATGTGTAAGCGCAATTAAGGGCTAAAGAGCTCCAAACTACCGAAACAACTGATTAGACGCATCGCGTAAAAATATAATATATACCTATATAGGTAGGACTTTGAGCGAGTATAGTTGGAGCTCGTTCACGTTACACAAACATATATCATACATGCTTTTATACTTTTATAGACACACACTACATAAACTATAATAGATATTTGGTATTATTTTGAATCACGAACGTGAAAATATGATACGTGTAGTTAGTTCAGGTTTGGTGGCTCTCCTGGCGAATCACTGCATTTGCGTCCCCCCACCCCCAATTGAAAATTTGCATTGGTTTAAAAAAACATATTATAGTTCGTACAAGTGCTTAAAAGCTAAAAAAATAAATTACCATAATATTATATATATATATATATATATATTATAACATATGTTGTACTCACGTAAATTTGACGTAGGTACCTATACGACGTCAAAATCAGTCGGCATTCATAAAATCGTTGCGCTTCGAGTGTACTGTACTTAATCTTTTCTATTATAGTAGACAATAATAATTTGTTGTATATTTTGAAGAAAGAAAATAACGCGATAGCCAATATTACGACTGGGCATCACAAAACGATAATACTATTTTAAGAATTACATAGTTCACCATTTACTGGAAGTTCAAATAACATTTGAATTTTGTTAATTCTATTTTACGAGAATATTATTCACATATCAATATGAAATACGTATAAATATAATAATATATATATATATTCCATACAATATATTATGTAATATTGTAATTATATTATATTAAAATGAATTGTCAATATTTAAAATTTTGAACTCCAACGGCATCAACATAAATAATTTTTATGTAATAAAAATAAAGTGAGGCTCTAGTGCTCTACTATAGTGAGTCGTTAGAATAAATATACATTTTTCAAATATTACATAAGTAGTATTGAAATTCGCTCCCTTCTTAGAATTGCGCCCTGGCCCATACCCTCTTGTCCTGCTCTGAATACGGCCCAGTCCTTAGGTACCTACCTATTGGGAAAACAGATTAAAAAAACGCGCTCTGGTGGAAACAATTTGTACCTTCCAATTCGGGATGTATAGATATAGTTTTATATTGGTTATTTTACTTTTTATAATAAATTAATTCTGGTATCGAAACTTAATACGCTTTTATAGCTAACTGTATACATTGGTAAGTATAATTTCTACTAATATTATCAAATACACTTCAATTAAAGCAAAATATATGCGAAATGTCGGGAAAATACATACGATCTCCCGACTCCGCTTAGGGAGGAACCCGCCTAACCATCAGTACGATAGGTGTCGACAGCGCTCCCAGAGTTAATCTGTCTTCCCAATAGTAGGTATATATATTATATATTTTGAATTAATAATGGATAGTATTATAAAACGTCTTAAAGCGTGTTATGGTCAAATCAGATTGTTTAAGGAAGGAGCTGGGTGTATACAAACCATTTTATGCAGCAAAACCTTTTTTATTTACTCGTGTCCACATATTCATATAATAGTATTGAATTATTAAAAATACTTGCTATGCTTAAAATGTGTTGTGGACTTAAAATAAAGACAAGGTGGACCGTGGGTTAAAATCTTCAAGTACGCAAATGTATACACTTGCATCCTTCTTTTAATTTATTGTTTTCCGAATCAAGCACTAAGACATACTTTGATATTTTTTTTTGTTGAGCATATTTGCATGCATCTTATAGAGTTTTAAGGTCTCCTCTAACCCACGTAATTAAAAATGTTCTTGTTTTTGTTTATAAGGTCTAAGGGAACCTTTTTTATGAGCAAAAAAAAAATCTCATTAAAATCGATATTTTCGTTGGCGTCCTACAAAAAGTGGTCCGTTGACCGTAGTGTAAAAAAAAGTTGGCAAAATCTGGTGTTAATGATCCGTCGACGTTAATAATTTCAAAAATTATTGAAAATTAATAAAATACGAAGATAATTTAATTTCAATTGACTGCTATGTTAAAACAGTTGACTATACAACATTATTATTATTTTATTTTCTCATTTTGAACGGAATTCACTTGAGACAAAATGGACCAAGACGTTTTCGGGGCGGAATTATTTACAATCACTCCATCCCTATGTAAAATACAAAGTCATTTCAATGAACGGCGCCGCCGCCGGTAGGTGAACGTTTTGTCAAGAGGACTATGCTGATCCGCCGCCAAACGTTATCTTTGTAGTGGGGAAAAAGCACGTTTAGAACAATCGATAAAATATACATACACCCATTAAAGCATAACCCGTTTGGACCAAATTATAATAAACCCCTAGAGTCGGCTGCATAATAATATAGTTTTAACCACAGTTTACATTTTTCATACATTTGTCAGTTATTCTTCACTTCTTTCATATGTGCATCTGCGCAATGGTGATGAAGTAGCCAAAACCCCGATTGTGATAATAATATAATATCATAATAGTAGAAATTACGGCAATACGTCGAAAAAAAAAAGGTCTACTCCGAAATCGAGATTGAACGAAAATTACACAGAATATTATATGTTATTAATTTTAGATACCGTCACTATTTTTATTACTGTCTCAAACCGAATTCTGAGCATTGCATTCATATTGTACATGAATAGATTATTATTTCTCGGAACAATGAGTTATCGCGTAATGGTATGGCACGTCATGTAGTAGGATAAACAAACCCAATAACCTTGGGGAGTTTTCGTATGGGTTTCTTGTAATCTGATGCTGTTTCAGGACCAATTCTACTCAACGGGATAATAACTCGTGTGATTTATTTATTCGAAAGATTTTTTTTAAATTCCGAGTGGAGCGATGAATGTGTTGGTTTTACTGCAATGATGCGTGCCTGGGATTTTTTTTGTGTGCCTTTTATAACCTTTTGGAGCAATAAAACTGTTTCAGAGTTTAACTTTGACAGTGGTTTCTGGTGAAAATTGATACTGAAGGTCATATGTGATTTCCAGTAGTTAGTACTTTTAAAAACAAATGGATAAAACAAAATAAAAATAAAGAAAAATGGAGGTTTTTGCAAAACCAGTTTTCGACAAAATCTATTTAGTTTTTTTTGTTGTAATTAAAATAAATAACTGCAGAGACTTGAATTTTTCACTAAATTATAAACATTTTCTAAGAAATCTTGGTTGGCAGGCCATCTTTTCTCAGAACCGTGTCTATCTACAATAATTAATTCAAATTAAAAATTACGAGAACAGTCGACATCTACTAGGCATAATATGCATAATACAGCAGAATTAATTCACTGGTTTGTTTTTTTTCAAATTGGTCACGCTTAGAAATTATACTTTACAATTGTATAATAAATCATAATTCATAAATGTTGAAATATGTTATAGAAAAAAATAATAATGACTTAGGTACAAAGAATAATATTATTATTATTTATCACAAGTCACAACCTCAAACAACATAAACAGTTAGAAATTAAGTTAGAGTTTAGTAAGAGTTAAAATTTCAAATTTTCAAACAGTTTATTTTTCAATTTTTTTCTAAATCGATACGATTAGGTTTGAACATGGTTTTAATTCACGTTATATAGGTAGTAGGTACTATCTATAACATTATAATAATATATTATGTGTAAATCAAAGAAATATAAATTTAATAAAATAGGTAATTAAAATAAATATTTAAGGGTAATATTGTCAATTGAACATTGTTTAAATAGTAAATACAAAGTGGGTCACATAATATACCTAAATAAATAATTGAGTTTCTAGTCCTAACTCCCAAGTCCCAGCATGGCTGTTAGGACAGCGAGACGCATACTAACAAGCTAAATACTCTATAGTTATACTGTGATTTTACGACCATAAATGTTGAAGCTGTTCCTCTAGCACCTAACCACAATCCACAAACTGACCAATTATTATTCTATACGTTCTGGGCAGATCCTATGTATAACGAATATATGTATAATATACGGGATGATACATGTAACATAAGACACTCATTATAATTTCAGAAAAGACTAACGTTTTAGAAAAGATTTATCTTACGTAATGGCAAGTGGTTACAAAACAATACTTTTTACAATTTTTTATCGTCATTTTTTTTAAGTTTTTAATCTTTTGAAAGACAACATATATTTTTTATTTCACGTTCCGAAACAGAATATTATTCAAAATATTTCAATCTATAAAACCCAAATTTCGGACAAATAGTCTGTTTATTAGTTATCAATAATTAGTTTAGATGAGCGAAGTAGTGGACCAACATTTTGCGGGTTACTCCTGTTCCACTCCAATCCGTTTATCTATACTTTAAAGCTTAAATACTTATATGTTAATTCACAAACTACTCGTCCAAAATGTGATTATTATAATATAACAAAGTTATCAATAATATTAATATGCTGCTTTGGAATTAAAAAAATAAAAAAAATAATTAAAACTAGAAAAAACATTATTTTTTTTTATAAATGTTGATTTTTACTTAAAATTATGTAAAGGAAATATTTCTAAATACGTTAGTAATTTTTGAAATAATGAGTGTATCGACATAAATAGATTACTCGCTAATATAAATAATATAATATGTATTATTCATTTCCTGAGTTAAATAACGATGATCAACCATCCCTCGTTTGTACCCTTGTAGTGACGATATTTCAATATACTCGTTATAGGATATAGGACAAACTTACTAAATTGTCGATTCGTAGGTGTGGGGTTGAGTGTGGGTGTAGCGGTGGCGATGGTCTTGCTGCGGGTGCAGTTCTTTTTCTAAACCGGATACTGATACGGGGATTTAAAAATTATAAATATATATTCTTTTCAAAATTATAATACTTGAATGACGACTCCGAGGTATGGCTTAACTAGGCCGTGTTTATAACATTATTGATCTATCCTCTAACACCAAATAAATTATACCAACTACCGCTCCTATATATATTATTGCCATGATTTTATATTATTATGTAGTTGGATCCTGTATCAATTCAACATCCTTAGTACGATCGATCGTCTGCCCATATAATATCTGCTCTACGATTCTGCAGTGCACCTGCTACCAGCGCCACCTCTCCGTAGTATGCTTGTAATGTTTAAAACAAATTCGAACTATCGGTACATATTATATTTTATGTTGTGTCATACGTTTTTCAATAGTTCATTAATCATTTTTGGGATCGCAATCACTAATAATTGTTTCCACGGGTAGGATTCCCGCAACGAGAACTCCCGACAGCCCTAGCTTGAGTTAATTGTACCTTTTTTTAACACATAAATCATTGCTACGTGATTTTATCAATACGACCCTGTGATTTAATACGGTCATCGAAAGTTCAATATTTATTGATAGTTGGTACGACGTTTTAAATGTTAACTCCCACTACATTACGATAACTACCTATCACTATTCTGAAATTCTTGATTCTGCCAAATATTTAATAGATTTATAAGAACCAATCAGCTTCATTAAAAATTAGCTTAAACAATAATTATGTATTACACATTTTTGCCTCTGTTAATATTCATGTTTTTCAATATGTAGATATTTATTAATTGTTAATTTATTTTTTTTTTTATAGGATCTTTTACTAAAAAAGTTACAGATTTAATAAACATAACATTTTTTTTTAATAAATAAATAATTATTATTTGATTAGTACCTAATATTATTTATATAATAAGGTATTGATGGAAAAAGTGCCTTTATATACGTATAACGAACTACGTTTTTATTGGTTTATTTTATCTATGAAAACTGAAAAGTAATACTATTTAGTGTTATAAAACTATAATATAAGTAGGTTTTACCTTAATATATCTTTCAAATTTTCCAAAAACACACATTATATGTACTTATTTATTATATTGTATACATATACAATCTGCAGTCTATACTGTGTCCACCCCGACACTAGAACCGGCAACATATAGTTTAGGTAACATAATCAGCTTTAAAAAACCTTACAAGTTAAATAATATACACAGTTTATAAAAACATCGTATTGGATTGTAAAGGATATTTTTATGAAAATTCAAACACTACTTCAAGTTAGGGTTTACAAATTGACCAAATATTTTTTATAGATGTATATTATGATTTTTTTACATTATTATATTGTCGAGAATCGCTATTTTGTTTATATAATGTTTACAATATTACTTACTTTTAAAAGCAATTGATTGAAAATATTTTATTTTAGGAACTTGTTTATAATAAATTATATTTACTCAATGGTTACTATTATATAGGTTGTTTATTTTTAGTTTATTCTGTTTGACATTCAAAATTCTCATAACAAAATAATCAATAATTTATCACTTTTAAAAAAACACTATGATTATCGTTGGCATTAGTCATGAATGTATATAATATATATATATATATATATATACCTATCTAAGAAGATGATCACTATGAGTTATTTAAATTATAATGAAATATTGACTTGAAGTAGTATATTATTAACATATGTACATTATATTATTATATATACATTACAGTTGTAATATAATATTACTGAAATATTATATATTAGTATATATTTTACAATAATTTAAATTTTATCATCGAGTAGGTAGGTATTTCTGATACGTATATAAAAATATGTAATATAATAAATTATCAGAACGGATAATAGTAAATCCAAGGATAATTATACTGTAATCGTATCAAATATCTCAACACTCCTAACTAAGGTTAAATTAGTTACAAAATCACTAATGATTTATACTATTTTAATTTTTAATGGCTTAAAAATATGTTGACCACATTGTATTACAGTAGGGAGTCTTTTAAAAATATCTATCAGTAATCACTATTATAAATTATAATATGCTATTCAATATTTTAATTTATATCTCCTAGAGAATCCCTACAAACTATATGTTACATGATATTGTTTCTACCACAGAAATAAAACATAATATTATAATATATATATATATATATATTATTATACTATTATGTACATTGTACCTACATTGTACCTACGTTTATTTATTTATTATATATATATTACTTTAACATTCTAATAAATTAAAATAGTATATTGTATACATTATCAACTAAAAAACAATTACTATGAATTATTTTAGTAAATAAGTATTAAGTACATAAAACTTTGTTTTTCAATTTGTATTTATGAAATATCTTTATTATATATCTTAGATTATCTATTTATACTTAAAAAAAATTAAAAGCTTCTGTTTTAAATTTTTATCAATATGAGGTCAAAACTTACAATAAAACCACAAGGGACCATCTTATAAATGATTGCATACTTTACGTTCTTATATTTAGAAGAAATTCTGTATAGGGTCAAATAATTTAACTCTTCTGAACATGAGTGTCCAAAGTCTGTAATTATGCTATAAAAACTGGGGTTTTCATCTAAATAATACAAGCACCCGCATAATATTAATCAATTTTAAATATTTTTTAAGTAAGCAAAATTAACATTTAAGTAGGTATTCCAATAACAATTTAAAATTAAACAAAAAATTACATCAAACCAAAATAAATACTGAAGAATTTTTATTAGTACTTCATTTTTTATTTGAAAGTTATTATAAATTAATATTTTTGTTTGAATGTTTAGCTATATTATGATTTATAATTCCTAAACTACCTAACGATTAAATTATTTTTCTTAATAATATATTATATAAGGCTCCTTTATGCTGTATAAAGTATAAATAATTATATTTACTGACTTTTTAATTAATATTTTAGTTTGAAAAAAAAACTTTAAATGGTTATAACATACTAATGTTTTTTTTTTTCATTAATTATAACCTGCGGCAACATAGGTCATTGGGTGGTTTTTAACTGTGGGGGAGGGTACTGTAGATTTAAACACGTGTGTTTGTTAGTTTGGCAGAATTTTTTAGTAGGCACCCGTAGGTATTGGCCATGCCCGGGTGAGGGATGGTGGCCTCTCTCTCCAGACACCGTGACTGCGGAAGAGAAGTGCCGCCCGTGGCTAGGTTTCAAACCAACGCCTTAGTCCACTCGGCCACTCAGTCCCCCTTATTACATAATTGTTATAATATAAATAATAAATTAAAGTTTATTAAAAGATATTACTTTTATAGTCAATGTATGAGGTGTAGTTTATTCAATAAATAATAAATGTATTTGGTATTGTACCTTCTTACATTTTTTATGACTTTAAAATTGATTATCATCGTTCACCCATTTCTAACATACAAACCACAAATATTATGTACCTAATTTTTATTTTTATTCATACTAAATTGTACAGATATGTTAATAATATTTTTAGGCATTTTAGTAAAAATAAAATGTTTAAGAATTATTTTAGATATATAAAGATATATTAGATATATATTTTAGAGTATAAAATAGATTTAATCAACATTTAGGATTACGCTTACGTAACAAATTTGATCACGTTAGTATTTTATTTATTTTTAAGGGGGGGGGGGGGGGTTCAACAATAGGAAAGTACTAAAAATGTAGTGAGTACCTAGATTCTATTCTCAATAATTGGAGAGAACCGACAAAAGAACGGAATATTTATGTACCTTTACTGTTTAAACACAATATTTAAATGTCTATAAGCCATGTTTTGACTTGTATAATAATGTACCAATAATTGTATTAAACATCTTAATGAGATAATTAATTTAGGTACACATTAAATAAAATTTCAATTTGTATTCAATAATATAATCTTAAAATTCTCTATTTGACTATAGTTTATCGTAAATAAAAAAAAAATGAGAGATAGATAAATAATTAAAAAAAATTGACAATAGGATTCCCTTCTCCCCTATTAGCTGTCTCAAAACATTGAAACAACATAAAAAATAAATTATTATTATTTATTGTTGAATATTTTTTTTTTTGGCTTTGCTTCTCTCACCCCCCCCCCCCCCACACACACACACCACCATTCTACAACCCTGGCTACGCCACTGGTTATTATAATAGTATGCTGTTTTTAATAATAATCACGTTGATCAAATAAAAGGATAGTTTTTGAATTTTGATTTTCTAAAATACTAAGTAATGAAAGTAATAAGTATAGGTATATTGGCAAATACCGAGTACAATTTACATGTTTAAATAAACGAGATAAAAAATTGTCTATTTGATTTATTTTAGAGACCAAAAATATATTATAATAAAAATAAATTAAATTAGTTAATCAATTATACATACTCCAAGAATATGGTTCATAGTTATATGCTTATACTGGGTTATTGCATTTTAATATTATGTTTATGTTATTTTTATATTGTATACCCTTGAGTATAAAATGCTATCTTTAAAGAATTATAATTTTAGGACTTGCATATTAAATATTTTATTTTAATTTATTTATCATAAGTTGTAATTAAAAATAAAGTAATTATGAAAATCTAAAATGTCAATACTAAATTTCCATGGAATACATACAATTAATGGTAATTGCTAAAACTCAAATTTTAAAATACATTATTTTTATTTATTTCACTTGTATGTAATATCATTTTTCCCCAATCAAAATTTGTCTCTTTTTATATTACTTGCAAAATACATTTATTTTGAATAAAGTACTTAATTAGGTTAAAATGAAAAGATAATTATTAATTTAACTGATAATATTGAACAAATGACACTAAATTATGTATAATAACTTATTGATTAGGTAGGTATCCTTCAATTTTAACCTTTTATCTTACTATGTTTACAGACCAACTTACTATAAAATGTCTAATATTTTATATTGTATTCATAACCAAGAATATCTTCAAAGATAATAGTATCTGGTTAGCAAGGCACACCAGTCATTACTCATGAATATGTGTCATTATCACTGTATACTACTATCTATAAAAGGAACACTGAACAATGTAGTATAATAATATGGAATGATATTTGTTATTTACACATATTAAATTTAGTTATCTATACAATGCAATATATAATGAATTAAATTGTTACTAGACTGTGCGCTGGCAAAAGTGCAGAATAATATTATGGTAGGTAGGTATTTTTTTATGGCATCTTGTAGAAAACAATGTTCTAGTAATTTGTATTGCTAAAATATATAAATGATTGACGTATTATTTGATTTTTCCGACTAAAAATTCGATGGGAACATATCAATTAATTAGGTGGTACCTAGTACCTATAGCCAGTAACCTAGGTAAAACCTACAGAAATTGAGGAAATGAGACGTTATTTTCGTTTTCTATAAATAAATGATTTTGTAATTATTAGATTCTACCTACGAACAGTATAATATTTTAATAGGTACATATTAATATAATATGAACAAATAAGCATTTTATACAAGCTTCCTATTAATTTTTTTTATACATTTACGTACATATTATCTAAATTATAACCTTGTTATAACCTGTGTCCTGTGAGCAATGTGTGTGTTTTTTTAAAACCTGAGTAAAATTCTCAATAATTTTTATCAGGACATCTGCACATTTATTTATAAATATAATAGAAACAGAATAATTTGCCAATTACTAATATCAAAATTGAAAAAAGTTTCCAAAAACCTACTTAAATTGTTCGTATTAACTGATTATACAAATTACAAATATTTACTTTTCACTTAATGTAATACATAATATTTTACATTTTTACCTGTTGAAAATATGAAGATATCAAAATTAATGCTGAAGGTACAATAAATTATTACTTTTTTCATTTCATACAAGATTATAATAATTAAATCATATTAAGTTGTGTAATATTTACTACCCTAAGTTTTCTCAGAATTGTTATAGGCTGAGCATTTTCTTAACCCGTAAGCAACACGTTTGTTCCGTCTTAGAACGAACATTTAACAATCGCATTTGAACTGTTTACAAAACAAATTATTTGAAAGGTTGTTTAAAAATGCAGGCACAATGAAAACAAAGAAAATTTGATTTAAAGTTGTGTTAAATTGTTTCTTGTATGTTTTAGAGATTTGTATAAAAAATACTGAAATTAAAATTTCTGTTAGTTTCTTCATTGTGATTACAAATTAATAATAATGTGCACGTAATTAAATACCTAATGTAAACTCAAATATTCAATAGGTAGTATATTCCTTTTGTTTAAAGAAATCAAACTATATAGTAAGATGATCTTTAATTTGAGTTTTATTAACCTGAACTTCAAAAATTTTAATTTTTTTCAGAAAACGTACTTACATTGAAATTAATATTGTAACTTATTGGATTATTTATTTTTTAGGTAAGTAGGTACCACATATAATTTCTTTAACTATCATTAAATTCAAATATGTACTCAATGTTTGCATTTTAAATAATAAGTTATTTTTCTCACCAAAGTACCTCTAGGTAACCTATATTGCTATATACCTAACAATGTAAAAATGTATTCGGGTAAACCAAATAAACGTTAATAACTTGGAAGAAACTATATTAAATTATGGCTTTTTAAAGTCATTCGTGGAAAATGACTCTTAAAAGTTGTATTGGTGTCCTCTCAAACTATTTATTTTTTTTTTTTTTTTGATGAGATAAATATATCTTAAGTAATATGAATCTAGTGTAATTTTTGAAAGTTTTAAAACAATATATTATAAAATCTTATCTTAAGTCATATTCAAATTATATTTCATAGCTACTACAAAATATAAATGTTGAACTATTTATGACATGTATATTTATTAAATATTAATATTAATATTTTTTTGATATTTTCTTCCTTGATTGCGTATGACATAAATTTATTAAATACTCACTTATATTACATTTGTACTCATAATAAAGAAACCTATTATTTTCATTAAATTATGGGATCAGGTATAATTGGTACCTCACCGTTAATGTTTTTTACACAATATGGAATCTAGTGAACGGGGTTTATTATAAATATGTAATAGATTTATAAAATTACATTAGTTTTATTAGTTATAAAGTATTGTTAATAAATAACAATATTGTTAGTATTATTAATTAAGGGCAAATATGTAAATACTCATTAAGCATAGGTATTATGCATATATTATACAGCCATATAGGTACAAATAACAAACCTTAATACCATAATTTTGCTCCAAATAGCATAACGAATAATAGAGAATGAATTGAAAACTGATAACTGTAAAGTAACTTATAAGTTATTAGTTTATAATTATTAACAATATAAATTCTGGACCACAGCTAACCGCTATAAACGTTGATAAATTATTCATAATCAATGTTTGGTACGTGTAATCACTAATCAATACTAATCATCTATATTAGGGTACGTATATAAAAAAAAAATAAAAAATATTTTCATAGTTTCATTGAAATATTTCAAATTTACTAACCTATAAAGGCAACTAGTAGCTATATACATTAAATATTCGAACATTTGTTTGGTCTTTAATATGTATAAGCTTATCATACATTTCAAATGAAATAAAATATAGATACTTCCTACCTTATTTAATATACTTATATAATATATACAAATAATAATATAGGTCAAACTAATTAAAAGTTATAAGCTATAATTACAATAAAAATTATTTGAATGGAGTTGCTTAAAGAATATTGTTCAGTACACTTAGAATGGTATACATAGACGTAGTTAAAGTTTTTACAATTTTTGTGAACTTTAAAACGTAAAAACTTTCGGACACTTATTTTTTATCTAACAATACCTAATGATTAAATTGTTTGTTTTGCTACCATAATCAATGCCATTTTATACTATAACAACCGAACGTTGATAATTAATTTTCGCCCAGAATTTAGTACTGTCATACATTTATGACTTCTAAATTATTTATAATTTATAAACTTCATACGAAAAGTAATTTTTTCCTTTAAATTTATTCTTAATTAGCTTTAGAAGTGCGTACATTTTTATCAATTTTATTTTATTTATGCATAATATATAATGTATCAATATATTATTATTTGGTTATAATGACAACATAAATTAAAGTTAAAACTAAAATTGTATTTGATAATTTGATAAAAAATAGTTAAATTTGTTGTTGAATGATTCAACATTGTACAAAGTGATTTTCCGCAAGCATGCTCACTTCATTTTTTCTTAAATAATAAATTTAATCAAATTCTGATAAAAGCAAAATTTTTAAGTTTAAATAATAATGGCCATGTTTTGAAATACTTAAGTTTCTTGCACTATTTAATAAGTATTCTGTGACGATACAACCTTTTTTTTTTAATAAGAACCGATCTTTTTACTGTAAATAATGAAGCTGATGATTTTTGTGTAAAGTTTTAAGTGTCTAAATCAAAATTCAAACGAACAGTTTTTGAGTTTATTAAAACGTATGTTCTAAGGACAATAGTCGTTCTTAAATTAGTTTTACAAACTATAAAACGAATATAATATTTCGTCGGCATACATCCGGCTCTTGCTAAACACTAAAAATATTATAGGTACTTAAAAATAAAAAACAGTGAACATAATTTGACAACTTTCAATTTGGTTTCAGAGCTATACATTCTACTGTGCAACATACACATAGGCTAACTGACAAAATAACATCCTCCTTTGAAACGAAACAATTCTGTCCCGGTATCTTTTTATATGTAGCATAGGCCTTCAATCGAGTATGGCACAATGGTTATTCAATCCATAAAATATTTCTACCTACACCATAGGTACTATTTGATTATTCGTTCATTATCAAAAACTAGTCTTATATTATGTAGTTATATTTGGTCACTTCTACATTAAAGCTAGCGTACCTCAAGTAAGTGATCTCTCACAGTTTTACCAGACTTATTCAACATCAATATGGTTGATTAACCCAAAACAATTTAACCATTATTGTCACTTATGAAGATGAAATTGCAATATTTTGTGATGGTAATGGTTTAGAAGAAACATCCAGCCTACTATACAAACCTACTTAAATTGTCATCCGAATGACCTATTAATATAAACCCAGATAATTCTGTATTTATTTTGTTCTATTTACTTCAAAAAACCTCCATCTCTAAAATTTCAAAATACTCTAATTTTAACTTTTTCCGATGTCAAATATCTTGGTATTCTAGTTGATAAATTACAGTCTTGAGGTGTGGGAGCCCACTTTAAGTCAAAAATAAAATTGGAATAGCAAAATACTTTTATTAGGTAGTCGATACTAATTACATTTATAATTATTATAAAATCTAAACTCCCACTAAACTCATTGTATACAAATCTCTGCTAAAGCCTATCTGGGAATGAGAAAATAAGATCCAAGTTTGGGGCTATGGAAAACAAACCAAAATTCGTACAATACGTCTATACAAGAATCCCAGTATTTCACTAGCTGTAGGATAACTTCTGCTCCGTGGTATGTATCGAGTTCTACACTCCACGAATAACTAAAAAATAAATCGATCAACCAATTAGGCATTAGCTATAGATATACCAAACACTACAAGCCATTTTACTCAAAGTCACAAGCTATTAACTAATAAAAAATATGTATACCTCTTAAGTATCACAAATCTCATCAAATAGGTACCTTCACGGCTAAACTACACATCCTAAAAATCCTACCCATCGAATAAAAAGTAAAATATTGTAATTATTCAATAACTTAATAAATAAAAATCATATGTATATTGTATATACATATATATATATATATAATCTAGTAGGTAAATATTATAATATGTACAGTATACCGTAAAGTATATTTACACTTAGACAATTTTTACAAAATATACAACGTTGATCGATTAATATTAATTAATAATTAATAATTTCCTATTATAATTTTCAAACCCCCGTACCCCCCTATCATGATGGATCTGTCCTTATTACACAAAGTTAAATAATTCAAAAACTATTCGTTTGAATTAAGATTTTGATATATCGACATTTTCAAAAAAAAATCATCTATAAATGATTATTCTCATTTGAAAAAAATAAATTGGTATTGCTATTCGCTATAGATAATTCTTAAATGGTTTAATATGATTTATTAAAATTTAAGTCTTTGAAAGTTAGGTAAAATATTATAAATTATAATAAATCATAATTTTGATAAATTCATAATTAAATTAAAAATGTTGTAAGTATGAATGGTGAATTACCGTGTATAAAAAAAAAATTATATAATTACATCGTTATGTATCATAAATGTATTATTAATTATTGTAATAGATTGTAGGTATCTGGTATAATTTAGAGATAGATATCAATAAATCATTTTGAATTTTACATTTCAGCAGAAGCTATACCATATTCTAAATAAATTGTTTTTGGTCATGGTGAAAACCAAAAATAAAAAGTATGTACCTAATAAATTATTATTATATTATGAAATTGGTTAAATATAATAAATTGTTAGTTGTGGCTTGTAATTGTAGGTAGGTTCCTACATATAAAATGTTTATTTCCAAAATGAAAGGTATATATAATAGTAACGCTCCTTAAAACATTAAGCTAAAATATTAGTGATCACCTAATTAATGATTATTACAAATTACTTTGTAGTGTTACGGTTGTAATTAGTAAACTTGTTTGATTAATATTTGAGTATTTTGACTATGGAAATATTATTATTGTCCCTATACATAAATACTTCGTATAATTCGTTATTGTATATTGTAATGAATTTTAAACATTTATCAAACAGTTGCAAAACAACTTTAAGAATAATAATAAATACGGTTATTCTCGTACGCACAGTAATGTAGATGGTACTTATTTAACAATTATTTTTAATGCATTAATATTTAATATAAACAGCAAGCAATATATTATAATGTTTCACTCTTCAAACAAATGTGTATTACGTTATTAATATTTCAAAAGTGTTATTAATATTTTATAACCAAGTACATATTGATATACAATATAATGTAATGTAATTAATTAACAATATATTTCTGTTCTTATAAGGTTACACTTGACAAACATTTATTAACTAATATATATAGCAATATTAGCTCATATTATGTAAAGAAAAAAGCTTTGTTAAAAACGTTAGGTAATTTTTTAGTTTTTTGATATATCAAAACAAACATATTTACCATTTTAATAACTTATATTCCAGCTTATATAAACATGGTTTAGTTTTAATTATACACTTTTAAACTTTTTAATTGACAACGACGGCGTGTAAACTGTAAACCTTATAGGTACCTACTCAAATTATAAAATATACTTAAAAGTTAAAACTACTTCAGTTAAAAAGATAAGTATTTTTTTTATAGGACATGTGCTATCAGTTACAAAGTAACAGTTGAAAAAACTTTTAAAATATAATCACTGAAAATTCGTATAAAAATGTTTATTGTAATATCACACATGGGGTTGTAAATTCAAATTCAAAATTAATTAAAATTATGATACTTTATGCTGTTGACCTTAGTTCATTGTCATATTTCATTTTAGTGGTTTCTTACAGACTTATAAGTATGCAATTGTCTTAATTTTGTTGCGTTTATATGCAAAATTGAATGTTTCCTACACGAATTTATTCTTAACATCTGACCCCTGTGTCTCTGAAATTAGCCTATCATTCGAATTCAGCTAATATTATTATTACCTATACATTCATATTATAAAAAAAATTAAAAGTTATAAATAGTCAGCTGATTACAGATCAACTTAAACGGTCTTCTTAAATATAATTTAAAATTGTATGTTCCTTGTCATTCGATGAGCCCATTATCACTGTGTTTAACTAACGCATAGACAATCATGGAATGATCTGCTGAGTCCGTAGGCTATAAATATTTTGGTGCATCTATAATCTATATTACCAGCCATTCGAAAAACATATTTCTTAGTATTTAAACTGTGTTTATAAAAATGTATTAAACAAACTTTTTACATTTTTGAATCAATATTCAAAAATCCATAATTATTGAATTATGACTGAATAATAAAACTAAATATTTAATTTATTGGACTTTGTGTTATATATTATATTTAAAAAAAGTAAAACAATAAAATTAAATAAAATTGCATACGATTTATTTTATTTTAAATCTGAATAGGTACATTTAAAAGGGGCGCCAACGTTTAAGCAGGCTAATTTGTTTTTATCGTTCGGATACGTTTTGTTCATTATAGTTAATACATGTAGTTTATGAATGTATGGCGCATGTATGGGTTGAAGAGTTATATATTTAATATTTTAATAATTTAAAAATTTAAAAATTGGAAAGTTGGAAGTTGCAGGAATCAGCTTTTGTCAAGCATACGAGCGTAGACGATACCTGCGGTAATATTATCGAATTTATCTTCTATCCATATTCAAACTCTAATACCGAAACTACAAGGAAGACGCTGAATAATTCTCTGCAGTAGATTGTGAATAAAACAAACTATAATAATATGCCCAAACCCCTTGGAATTATCTCAGGGTTTTGGTCGAATGGTTACGTGGTGGTCGTGGGTATAGTAATTATTTTATACGATCGCATTGTACATTAATTTTAACGAAATCGACGACATTTGTACGACCACGGGGGCGTGTTTCTTACATTCTTGGCGGTAAGGCATTCGTCAAATCCTTAGGATCCGATTGTGCGCCTTCTGCAACTTTAATGACTACCGTGGCTGACGCATAAAATAATGCATCATTACGTTACAATACGGCACGCCACCGAGCATAATACTCGAAACGAAACGTCAAATCAAAACCTAACGTAGTCGTCGCCCGCCGCGTTTCTATATATATAGTTATGGCGAATGAATAATTCATCGTTCCTTAGGTATTTAGTGTCATACATTTTATTATAATAATGAATATTGGTGTACGTGGATTCGCGTGGATTCACACTTGTAGGTGTAAAATATAACAATATTATAATATTATGCAATGTTATAATATTATATCACGTGCGTCGTATACTCGTATGATATTATTATGTTTTCGGGCCGAAATTATTGTCGAGGACGTGTGACGTTATCGGCGGCAGTAAACTATTGACAATCTCGATATTATGGCACTATTATTAATCGTGACAATATTATAATATTATAACTACGATAACGGACGCCGACGCGTCCTGTGGACACATCGTTATTATGCGCATACGATCGGTGAACGCGTTCACTCGTCGTTGTCGTCCACGCGCATTGCAGCCATCATGATGAACGTCGCCCGCGCTGTCTGTACAGCCATCGCCCTGCTAACCACCTCCGCGGCCGTCGGCCGTCTACTTCCGGCCACCGACCTCTCGCCGGCGGCGTACCATCAGAACACGCCGACAGTGATCAAAGTGTGCCGGATGACCGCCGTCGACTTGGTCCAGCAGCCGTTCGCGATGTCCGTGGTCGCGTTGGGTGCGACGCCCGCCGGGTTCCTGAGAACGGTGCACGACCTGGTTGGCATGGCCGTATTGATGCACACGCCAGCGACGGATTACGGCCCGGACGTGACACGCGCCAACAGCGGTAGCCGGGCGGTGCTGGTGATCGTCGACGACGACATCGATGACGACATCGAATCAGTGGACGGCGTGCTCGGACTGTTCGTCAACGGCACGGTGGCAGTCGCGTTGGACCAACAGTCACACTACGTCATTTGGCTGACCCGGCCGGGCGCGGTCAATCTGCCGGCGGTCGGGGCACTGTTCCGGGCCGCCTGGCGACGACGATCCGCTGGCAATGTAGTGGTCATAGGGTCCGAGGCCACGTACACGTACAACCCGTTCCGGGACGCGGTCACTGAGTGGCCGGTGGACACGGCTGGGCTGCGCGCGGTCGCCCGGCAGAGGATGACCGACCTGAACGGTTATCCGGTTCGCATATGCATGTTCCCCACCCGGCTCAAAGCGGTCAAGCAGCCGGATGGCTCGTACAAGGGAATGGATGGAATCGTTGCGGCCACGCTGGCCAAGCACATGAACTTCACGCCCATCTACAGCGAGCCCAGCGACGGCGGCAAGTACGGCTGGGCCGAAGCCAACTCCGAGTCGGTCAGCTCCGAATCCAATTCCACGGTCACCGCCGATAACAGTACAGACTCAAATTACACGTACACAGGCCTGTTGGGTGATCTGGTGCACAACAAAGTAGACATGGCGTTCAACGGAGTCTTCCTCGACGTAGGTAATCATCATTTATCATGCACTATCTGCACTCGTGTTGAGAGTACGCCACACTGCAGGCATACCATAATATGCTGTAAGACGGATTATACAACACACCCCCGGGTGTAGTGGCGTATTTTTAAAGGCGACTTCACACTACACAGTGATAGCGTGATTTCTGGAAAAAAATGTTGAAATTGATGTTGAGTTTTTAATTTTATAAAGGATTTAAATGTTTGTATTTCTGGACTAAATGGCAATAGTGGTATAACTCAATATGCTTTGAGTTGTAACCGATTCTATTTTCTCTCGTACATGGAATATATAGTATGGTAATAAATAGTTGTTTATCGGAAATCACGGTTCATTTTATCGTGGTGGAGTTTAAAGTCACTGTTATTAATTTATTATACACCCGTGGACTGGATCAGTTAAGGCTTACGCTGTCTTATAGAATTATAGAAGGACATTTTAACATAGGACCTATCCGTGGGGGCTTCACGCCTGACACACCCTTCGTTATTTATACTTAGTATTATAGTCTATACTCTATAGAACCATTATTATGTTTTAGCAGATCCATTATCCTCCAAAAATGAGATACCGTTTTCCTCCACTGTCCGTCTTCTTTTACATAAAAAACGTTAGTTTCCATCTTTTTCCAAATATTTTGTTTTACTAAAATAATATTATGTCCATTTTTCTCCAAATATTTTAAAAAATTAGCTGATATTTTAGCAGACAACATTGTTGAAGTTTTGTAAAATATTGTATGATAAAGTTACAGTCAATACATCGTAAAACCGTAACTTTTTTTCTTGTTAATATAATATGGCTTAAAAATATATTTATTACAACATTCTTGATTTATTATTGGAGGAACATGAAAAGTTGAGGAAAATGCTTTTTGAAGGAAAATGATATCTCATTATTGAGAAAAATGACCTACGACCTTAAATTGTATATAATATAGAACTATTTTTTTTAAACCTTAATTTAAAACTACAACTTTCATGTATTTTTGTTAGTATAACAGCTATAACGAGTAGTTGACTTCTTTATCAAACTACTAACTACCAAAGAGCCCGTATTCAATTCGTTATTAAATAATAAAGATTCCAAATATCGAATCGTTGAAAATTATATTTGTGGTTAAATACAATTTGACATAAACCCAAAGTACTACAATTATGTATAATATTATATGCACAATAGTATTATGAGTCACAAAAGCATTGTATTGTCTCTGCATTAGTATATTATATAAATTACAAATTACATACCATAGTTAGTGCCTTGCAATAAAATTAACGTAGAAGATACAAGAGTGTTACATTTTACATCGGGTTTGGGAATTTTCGAATCTACAAACTATTATAAACTTGAACGAGAATACCACTATTATACCAGCGCTATTGTTTATAGGTAGGTAGGTACCCCTCACTCCCATTTACATTCTCGAAAACTATTTAAACATAAGTCTATGTAAAAGCTAATGAAACGTTTAGCTATACGAAGTACTTAGTGCATTTTGATAAAGAGCGTGTTTCTAACTACTAATTACAATTAATTTTCCATCTCATCGCATACTGCAAAATGTATTATTTAAAAAAATAATAATAATTAACACAAACGCAGTGAGAACATTCATTATTTTATTATTCGTGTAGATACAAATATATACCTACCTATTGAATATTATTTTCAAGAGCGCCTGTTCAAATCCGGTTGAATTTTTTTTTATCTGTTCATTCAAGGCATACGAATCCAACAACACGATCCAATACACGACACCGGTGATGTTCGATGAGCTGTGTTTCGTCGTGCCCAAGGCGCAACAAATGAGCCAATGGCGTGCTATATTTACGGCATTCGACGTGCGACTTTGGTACTGTTTGGCAGGCGCGTTTATCGTGGCTCTGGGCGCATGGACCCTAATACGGCGCACGACCAACAAACCGTACACTCTCACCCTTCTGTCCATAAACTTGTTCAGAGTTTTCTTGATGGTACCCCTGAATCGAGTGCCGAGCAACGTTTCCGAACGGTTAATGGTCGTCTCCACCGTCCTGTTCGGGTTCATCATGGCTACCAGTCTGCAAGCGGTCATGGTCAAGTATCTGAGCTATCCGAAATACGAACGGGACGTGGCTACCGTGCAAGAACTATACGACACCGGTATGCCGGTGCTTTCGGCTTCCAACAATCTGATAATACTATTCGAGTCCGACGAAAGACCGCTGTTCGGGAAGATGTCAGATCGATTTTCAATCGTCAACAACAAGTCCTTAGACATACTCGGTGAAGTGGCGAGTAAACGGGTAATGGCATATGTTGTTATTACTTATCGAAGAGAGTTCACGTCATGACATGTTTCGTATAATTTTAGTAGTTTTCAAAATCAATATAAAGTCTAGAAATAGTATTTAAAATATAAACCATGATTATTAATTAAATTATTATATAACTTTTATAAAATAAATCACTAAAAAAAGTTGAAATTATATAAGAATTTAAGAATAATGTTTGCGGGCTTACTAAATTAATTTCGAATAGTTTGAATAAATCCGACAAAAACAAACGCATCGAGTAGGTATTTATTATTTTATGAAACAATAATATATATATTGATGCAAGTGTATGTGCTTGACTTAATGAGATAAGATTTTGAATATACTTATGTACCAAAGGTCAACAAGATTGCGTAGATTTTAGTAAGATACCCACCTCGCTTTTGAATAAAACCCATCAGATATTCTTATAGATCTTATAAACAGATTTTTTGATAATGTGGCTTTTAAAATAATGTTCTATAAATTATAATACCTATTGTGTCATTGTATAGGTAGGTTTTGAATCAAATATACAATAATATAATATATTCCAACATTTTCGGCTGAAAAGTAAACTGTATAATATAAAATAACAATAATAGGTGCCGCCGTAATGGGGGATCGAGAGTAATTTATTATTTTTGTTTGGTGGCGATATGCAAATGAACCTTTCAGTAAAACAAAATTACTAGGTCATATTATAATATATTATTATTTATTGTTGGATGACGTATGGCATTGCAACAAGTTGGATTAAGTGACATAGATGTAATATGCAATTATGTGTGACAGACAAATAATATTGACGTATATTATAATGTACGTGATTGGACGATAAGATTTCATGATGATATTTAGTATTTACAGTGTCTTGTTTCCGAACGAATGTTATTCGATGTATTTTCACAGTTGACCTAGTGTGTCGATGGTTTCGAATATAAAACATTGTCAAACGGACATAATTTTTGCAGCACGTGGCCAACGTTGTATGGGTTAAACATGAATTTACAACGGTGACCATATAATAAATAATAATATCTGATAGATCTCTATAATATTTTTTTACATTTTATTATTTTTTAATATTACCACTGCGTTGTCTTATATTATAATAACTATAACATTAAATGTTTGTATTGTTATTTTCTTTCATGTATCATCATATCGCGACACTAATAATAGACATCAGCGGCGATCGGGAGGAAAAACGATCTGGTGGAAAAAATCGCCAGCTCGTACGTGGAAAACAACGAAGTGCTGTTGCACATCGTGGACGAATGTCCGCGGTCGTTCCACATCGTCTACCTGGTCCGCCGTGACGTGCCGTTCATACACGTCGTGGACCGCATAATCACCACGTTCGTAGAAAGCGGCATCGTCAACAGTTGGTTTATGCACGCGAAACCGTTCCGGCCGATATCCGATTACCATCATCGGAAAGACCCGCACAAAGTGTTCACCTTCAAGAACGTGGTGATCGCGTTCCTGTGCCTCATGATCGGACTGACCGCGAGCGGTATCGCTTTCGTCGCGGAACTCGTCTACTTCCACAAGTTCGCCAGTCCGGAAAACTCGGCCGCCGACACCCGCGGCCCACACCCGAGGAACATTGTGTTATATTATTCGCGGCCACGGCCGCCGAACGGGTTTGAACACGAGGCGATGCCCCGACGCCAATAATATTATGATTATAATAACCATAATATTATTATAATACGATTAATACGCGTGTAATATTATTGTGTTTGATGTCGGCTAATATAATAATATTGTAGCATTAATTTTAGCGTTCACCGTCATAGATGCTGTTGACAAAACAGAGTAGATTTTGTGCACGGGTTAATACCGTACTTGATTAATACATTATATTACTGGGATTAGGTTCGTAACTCTGAACATAATATAATATAACTAATAATACTATGATCCGACTGAGGTCAAACATATTTTTCAAATCAAAAAATTATAAAATATTATATCATATAAGAATAAAATAATATGGATTAATAAAATACTAAACCAAAATATCAAATTATTATTTGTTTTAAGTTTATAATGAATGGGCGTCTTAGTCTAGAACAGCGTTTCTCAACCTGGGGGTCGCAGTGGATATTTTAAGGAACTATCACTGGGCGACATTAAAAAAAAAAATTTCACGCACATAATATTATGAGTTTATAAAAAACTTTTCAGTATTAATTATATCGATTAATAAATAATAATTTATAATAATAGTTATTATATTGATTATTCATTGAAATTTACAGAATATTAATAGAGTATTTATAACCAATGGTAATACGTTATAGTGTTATACGTATCATATTAAGCAAGTTTATAGGTATATTTTATTAGGATTATTATATTTTGTGATATATTATCATTATTGAGAAGAGGTACTTTATTTAGTATAAGTCCAAGTATAAAATATTAGATTTTAAATTATTTTATACTTAGGTGCCGAAAGTAAAGTGACGAAAGTCGTCCTGTCTTCGTATGACGTATTAAGTAACCTGGTAGGTACCTTGAAGGCTTGGCCGTTTAAACTGAAATAATTATTTAGCTAATATCTTGTAGGAACAAGTACTAAAATAAAATCAAAAACAATCAATTTGTAGATATTTGCCGGGACGACTGACGACCATATGAAACATGTCGCATTGTCGCGTGTGCGCTTCCTTGCATGGTAATTTGTATTATTCTATGGATACCTACGGGCTACGGGCTACAGTGAACGGTCACATGAAATTTTCATTCTCAATAATTATTTGTCAAACAAAATGATATACGTCATAAATAAATAACAAAATTAAAGATCATAAATAATCAATAACTAAAACTATATAATAATTTCAAACATCAATGTTGTCGCCCAGTAATTAAATATATCATTTACTAGGCGACAAAAAGTTTTTTGTCTGGGCGACAGAAATGTCATTAGTAACAGTATATTAGTTAAAATATCCACTGGGAGGTCGCATCGGTCAGAAATAATTAAACGCTGATGTAGGAAAACAACCTTTTATTTACATTAAAATTAAAATTATTATAATACTACAAATTGTATGGAATTGAATTGATGTTGATAAATTTAGGTTGTGCCAGGTCACCAATTACATATATGCAAAAGTCGCTATAAGTCCAACTTAATAATTTGTATTTTAACTACTTATAATAAGTAATTATTTCACAGTGTCATACTATTTTTTACAACCATTCATAAATAACTACTTTGCTTAAAAGAAAATCAATTAAAACAAACAAAAACAAAATCTGATTACTTTTGGCATACACTTGAAGTTTGAAAAAAATGCCGAAAAGCTGATTCTCAAAAATCATGTTTTTGGACTTATGGTACTTTGCATTGATGGGAAAAATACAATAGCTGGTCTAGAATATAATAATAAGTCACAATGTCACAATATTCAATGTTTTGATTTCAAGTTGAAAACTTGTCTTGGCAAAAATTTCTCCGCGGACTTTGTAGTTTTTCAATTGTGAAAATAATTATCTAAGCCTATATTGATTACTTATTATTTGGATTTTATTGTATTGTACACGTTTCTGTTATTGTTGTATAATATACAACAATTAAAACTTATAAGTAATAACCACTTTGGTAACCTTGTACTGCTAAACACGTAAATCTAAAATCTTACTTATACCATAGGAATCAACAATCATAAATTGCAATAACTTAAAGAACAATAATCATCAAGTTTAATTGAAGCAAAATACATAGTGAAATAAATACGCTTATACAGTTACATCTTGTAAGTTGTATTCAATTATCTGCAACAAACCAATTTCCGCTTATTGTAGATTTTTTGTTATTTGGAAATATTTTCTGGATCAACTGCTGTGACTTGGTAACTATTTATATCATAGATGTCAATGTATATTTACATTATGAATTGCACATCTGCACGCTACCTGTACTTAAAATTAATTAATTTTATACCACAGATGTTATGAAACTAATAATTATAAACATTATTTGGATAACAATTGGTTACTATCTACAGATTATTTGAACCCTTTTTCGTTAATCAACTTGAAATACTAAAATATGGAAAAACTAAAAACTAATAAGTAAATGTATAGGACCTATACTGGTACATAATTTTATTTTGAGGGATAAAATAAAATAAATCGTGTAAATGT
Source organism: Sitobion miscanthi (assembly GCA_008086715.1). Lineage (NCBI taxonomy): Eukaryota > Metazoa > Arthropoda > Insecta > Hemiptera > Aphididae > Sitobion > Sitobion miscanthi. The sequence goes on along the minus strand of CM017798.1, from coordinate 23,544,561 downwards.
ATAACTTTATATTTACCTATAGTTTGGAATATTATAGGTATTATTTATCAATCGTCATTATTATTGTAGACGATAGAATATTTTAAGTCTGATGAGTATTTTTAAAACATCGATTTCCTGTAGTTTATAAAAAATAAAAATGCTTTTTTGATTATAGTGATCGGTGTATTGTTTGGTTTATAGTTGCATCCATAAAACAAATCCGTAAAAACCTGACAATCACTTTTTTTTCAGTAGGTAAGTAAAATGATGTTTTTTGAATTATTTGTAGAACTAAAATATTACATTTTCTTTTACTCCGCATAAAATGTTTTACTTCTTGATCAAAACTTTTAGATGATAAAAAATATCACGCAAAGCTTCTTTTTATGAGCCCACATGTTTTTAATATCACTTACAACAAAGTTTAAAAGAAAGTATTCACTTTGTGCAATCTGACCCCTACAGTTAGACATATTTACAACACGGATTCCGCACGTAATATTGCTGTCAGTTTATCTCGTAAAACAGCCCTGAATATCTGACGAATATATGTGTACTTATTCATAATCGCTCTCTGTAACTATGGTTACTAGATAACTTTATCAACTAGCCCGGTAAAGCATTTAACTTTGTCACAATATTATATACAACTTCTCAAAACTAATTGTGTACAAGTCATTAGGCACATTGAAAACAGCAATCCTGTTTTATTCCATTAATTTATGTTAGCTTAACTAAAATATAATTATTATAGAGACCATAATTTATGCTAAAATGGTAAAATTAAACACCCTTCGAAATTATTATATTTTTTAGAGTTTAATATAATATTTACTTCTAAATTCCAATTGTTTACATCGTCGGGAATGTTGGAATGCGTCAGAACGAAATGCATATTATTATATAGTTTTATACTACCACGCGCAATTAAAAATTCAAAATTAAGATAAAAATAAAAATAAAATGTTTACACAAAATAATTCTAACCCTATTAAGTTGAACACGTGTCAAAAATACTATACTAACGTATATTATTATGTGGTGCGATAGTTCATAATTTATTTAAATAATTTGATTTTGATAAACACAACGAGTCAGCATTTTGGTAATTCCGTTAAAATGTATAACGCGCGTGTGTTGTATACGCTCTGTACGTTTAAATTTTGATTTTACATACCGAACCTCTATCTGCCGTATTGTTGATCAAATCGATAATTGAAAATTATGGTAAGTAAGTGCATGCATTGCGTGAAATACCTGTATGTTTATTATAATTTGTGTGTTGTGACAACCACCGTATTAATTTATTTTATTTTTTTTTTAGAAATGATTAACAGCCGTTGAAAACATGACATAAAAAAAGTTAAAACTAATAACTTTGAATTTGTGGAATAGAATTTTCTGTTATCATTTTTCTTAAATATACTAATTGTATAAAACCGAGCCCAGTAAATTATTTTAAAACTTTATTCATTATTTAAAATTAATGTTTAATTTCTATTCCAGACACCAAAAATGAGACTAATAAATTAATATTTCAACTGAGGGAAAAATGAAAATAAATTACAGAAAGTAGGTACTTTTGTATCATAAAATATTGAATTGTCATACAATTATACAAAAGATTAAACATTTATGTAATAAGCACTCAACAGTTTAAATAATAATACAGTTAGAAAATGTAAATAATACATAAATGGAACTTAATGGTTTCCTTAAATGATTATTTATGAGGCTTATATTTTAAAATTTAATATTTTTATATTATTGTTTTCCAAGTGCAGATATACCGTGTTGACTGATACATAATAATATTGATTCATATAGAGCATTTTAAGAAGAAAGACTTTAGAATGTATTTCTCTATAGTCTTTCAGTATAAATGACACGGAAATATAGCTCCATGTCCCCAGCACCCTCACCTCCAAATTTTGATTCAAAACCTATACCAATCGTTTGTACCTCAACGGTTTTCCAACTGTCCCTACTTTGATTTTGGGGGTGCCAAGGAAACGCTGGCACCCCCACCTTTGAATTTCGAGTTTAAACACATACCAATCGTTTGTACTTCGTTTGTACCTGTTTGTACTTGTTTGTACCTCAACAGTTTTCCATGATTTGTTCAAATGCAGCCAAAGTGCCCAAACGTATAGTGTTTAGTATTATATGTTTAAATTAAAATATTTCGATAGGTATTATTTTATTGGAACCTATAAACAGCATACTTACACAGTAAGTAGTACACACATAATATTAAAATCATGTGATGTACGCCGTTACGCGACGAGTAGTTGATCGTGATTAAAAATACCAATAGAGCATCAAAATTAATTTCACGCCACGTCTTGGGCTGTAAAATATAATATGTGTCTCGCGACTGTTGTTGGCGTGGTTGTCGAGGGGTGAGAAGGGGAGGGTTGTCGTTGGGCGGGGGTGGTCGAATCCGGTGCTCGGCTTGATGTTTCAGCGAATCGTTTTTCAAAAGTCCGTTCCATCTCACCGTCGAAGCGACGGCAACGACTCGGCCGGCGAAACACGCGCACGGGGACCCTATATGAAATGACGTCCCGTGAATGTACACTCACGTGCCACAGCGGTCCACGCTTCGTACGTAGGACTACACGCAGTTTTAATAAATACAAATATAATATATATACAAACTTTCGTCTGCAGAGACTGCCATTAATCAACACCGCAGCCACCGCGCCGTTATAGAGATTACAACACTATAGTGTGTATACTCGCGATGACGTTTCTCTCTTAATAACGAATTCGGTTCCGACGTTAAGTAATTATTATTATATTATACCTATACGTGTGTGTGTGTGTGTGTGTGTGTGTGTGTGGGTGAGTGGGTGGGTGCAGACGTGCAGTATAATATGTGGACCGAGACTGTTTGCTTTTGAAATGTTGCACAATGCGTCGACCGTCGTTTTCGTCGTGTGTTATCCTCCAGAGGCTAGTGACGGGTGTGCACTTATGGCGATATGTCTGAAGGAGAGAAAAAACAACTTGTGTTCCGGCGAAAGAATCAAAATTATAACCGGCACGCTCATACTAATAATATTATAATATTGTACGTCTATCGACTGGCATGGTCTGCAATTGCGTATATTAATAATAATATTATATTTTAAACTCTTGATGTACACGCATGTACACGCGAGATGCGGTTGCGATGCGGGCTAATCAAAATCCATCGGCGCACATCGATCGGACGTGCTGTGCGGCGCGGAATTACTGGTCATTTGTAGACTCGTTTTGTTTTTACTTTTTATTTTTTTCACATTTTAATTAATTCGTTTGCCGCAGTGTCAATAATAATTATTATTAGTCTGGGCGCAGACGACCAATCGAATAATATAATACGGCGGTGCGGTTATTGTGACGTGTGACGCGTGGTGATTAAACCGCCGTTCAATTAAAATGTTATAAAAGTTTAATTTATTTTTAATTGTCGATGTTTTAAATCGCGTTTTGTTTATTATTGTTATTATTTTATATTAAAAACAGGTATGTATAGTGTTGAGTCATCGCATGGTCCGTCCGGCCGAAGGTTTACAATAAAAAAATATAATGTATAGCCATTCGTTTCTGATTACGGTGGACTATTCCGCATTTTAATATCGTCGTTTCTATGTAACAATAATATATTATATAAGTGCACAATATCATATATTACGTTGATGTGTAAATACCGCACCGTCAACATAATCCTATAGTTCCGTAGCAAGCTTGTCACAGCGATACAATAATGATAATAATAATTGTCGCTGCAACGCTCCCTATATACACACACAGCTTTGTGGCCATGGAAACGGTACATCTATCCTAGCTGGCTAATAATAGCGTTGTTCTCGCCTCGACGCCGGAAATATCGTCGAAACAATCGTCCTCCAATTACTGTAGTTTATTCAATTACGGATTATTTTGCAACCATTATATTATTATTTACTTATTTACACTCATGCAAGCTCTTCTGACTGCCTACGTGCGTTCGAAAATCGCACGTGAATAAACTTACGATTATGTTTGTTTATGTTTTATATTTCGTGCGAGACGGTAACCGCAGCACTATAATGAAATGCTCTTTTATACCGAGATTACTGAATAGTGTATAACATTAACATGTACCTATAGAAAAAACATTATAAACCACTTAACCCCCCCCCCCCCCGACCCCACTCGACCAATCATTTTAATTTATAAACGTTATTATAGCTCTTATAATAATAATAAATTTGTATACATTTTTATATCGCCAAACGGAAAAGATAAATTAATAATAAATATTGGTGCATCATAACGAGATTAGTTAGAGATTCAAATTCTAATTTTTTGAATTTCAAGTACCTTCACTTTAAGCCTATATGTATAGACGGTTTTGTAAAATATGTTTAACGGCGTTTAAAGGCTTATACTGACTACTTAATCGAGGTTTTTATGTACAGGATTTCATAAACCTACGGCATTTTGTGCAACTACAATGAATTCTAAATAAGGGTCGTAGAAGCATCCTAGCTATAGTGTGAATAATATTATATATAAATCTAGGGAAAAAACGACAGGTAACAATAAAAGGTGGATAAATGGATACCGTTCTGCTGTACATTAGGTGGTGTGTGGGACGTGGGTCACTGTAATGGATGTGTTAAATTTGAATTCAATGATATTATATTATTATACATATATACTATAAACGATTCACCTCGAAGACGGTTTTTCAGCTTATATTATATGATATTAATATATTTATAATGGTATGAAAGTATTTTATTTTACTAATAGTATTACAGTAAGTTGAATTCATTTTTACCGAAAACATTGAATGTAATAATACTCGTTAAATGTTTCAAGTAGGTACCACGAATAATATATATTGAGATTACATCCAAATAACTAAAAATGTTAATCTTTCTTAAAATATTTAATATATCGTCCAAATTTTAGCTTAAAATATCTATAAAAAATACTATGTTTATATTTTACTATATATTTTGGCAATCCAAATAATAACTTATGTAGAACCTTATATTAAATTTTCAAGTGCTTTGACCGAGTAGAAAATTATTTATTGACAATAATTAACCACCCTGAAGGCTCAAAGTTAAAAATGTATGCATTTTTTCTACTACTTATCCTGTATATACAGATCCAAAATATAAAAAACATACATAATTTTAAAACCAATACATTCATCAGAATCTAAAATACCATTTGATGATATTCAAATGGCACAGGATTTAACTACATAAAGCCTATAAGGTGCAATGCAAAATTCCTATCCATGGATTTTTAATACATTTTGAAGTCATTTGTAGCTTTGACGGTAGAAAAATAAATGCTGTAATCACAATTTATATTGTTACCGTAAAAGTATCACAGTAGGCGGTAGTTACTATAGGATTAGGGACTTATAGGAGTTAGCATGATAATAAGAAAAATAGATAAGTTAACACTAATAGTTCATGGACATTATTTTTTACATATTTTTCATATTTAATCTAACCACACGCGCGAAACATCGAATGCACCTTCAAATAAAGAATAATTTTTCTTAAAAAAAATCTGAATATTTTGTTTATGACATTTCTTTTAATAAACCATCCTTTCAATTTTCATGCATATTTTATGTATGAAAAATAATTTTGATGTTTTACATCTGCCAGGGGTTCCACGACGGTTCACTTTTTTTTTGACTTAGTGCATATTTTGATACATTCTCATTACAACTAAATATTTTGTTAACATTTTGAAACACCGATATTAAATATTTCTGTAAATGTTTAAAAAAAAAATGAAGAATCAACATCCACATGCACTATATTTGTGTAGTATATAAGTACACACTACACGGTAAACACTATACATACCTATACAAAGTAAATTTCTTATCTATTTTTTGTTACCCATGTTATAATCAATAACGTCAATTATAAGTTATAACCCATATTTTTTTATATCAATATCACATACAGTATATAATAGTAGTACACAATGACTTCATTTATGTTTGGTACCCGTATGTACCGGATACTTTAATCAAGCGGTGTTAGTTCGTATCTATATTTGTTAAATTTTATTATAAAATCAATTTTTACTTAATATAAATAAATTATTTTTCATTATTATGTTTTTATGTTTTGTAATACAAGTATACATTTAAATGTTATGATTTTTTTTTAAATGTATATTAAGCGTTTTTGCATATTATTTTTTAGATTTTTTAGTGCATGAAGTACCTAATAGTAATTATATAATTATAGCAATATCCAATAAACTATAGGTACCAGGTACCTATTAGGTATAACTGCTCAAGCATGTTTAGTTTGACAATTATTGGCGTACATCAAGCTTATCAGAAGAAAAAGATGAATATACAAATGCATTAATGCTAACAATCCTTTATACATGCAGCTTCTGTAGGTCTTTAATAATACAAGAGGCTAGAATATAATGTGATACATAATAGCTATTATTATATTAAAATTAAATGAAAAACCACTGAACTGTGAGCGTTACATACTTACATGTTACATACTAGTGCACAAAACGTTATATTATACTATATTTACCTAAACTAACTACTCAGTTACTCAGAGATGTATTCAAAAACTTTTCCCTCTAATTGCTTTTAAATTGTAATTTTTTGACACTAAAAATTAATTTTGTACATATTATATAACTACATTTTTAAAAAACATTTAATACAGAAAAATAAACAGTTGATTTCAAAACCGAAATAAGCAAAAGCAATATCTATAAACCTAGAAAGTATAGAAATGTATAATTTATTTAAATTCTATGTTCAATAGGAAAATGGATAAACTATTAATTTCTAATGATAAGCTCAGATTATAAGGGTTGAATAATAATTATATTTCATTCCAAACGCAATATGATCGTATTAAAAACATCCCCTACTTCAAAGATGATACTCGGTGCCTCTGCAGTTCACCTACGACTTAGCTTGTATAGTTTATTATATTAATTAGCTAGGCATTATAAAAATAATATACGTCAAATTCAATAAATAATTTATGGATAACAATAAAACATCATATAATTCGCATAATTTATGCAGTTCTCAGTTTTATAAATTATAATCCATTATTTAAAACGATGATATTAATAATTAATATGCATTTAATTAAAATAGTGTTTTTTTTTATTGCTGTCCAAACTCGTAAGGTATATTTTAATCCAAGCGCAAAATAATTGAAAAAATAAAACGAAAAATAAGGATAATATATATTAGGTATACTCTTTAATTTATACATTTATGTAGTTTTTAATTTATTCAAAATAACGATTTCCCTTAACTTGTTTCAAAAGTTACAAACGCAGTTGTCGCAAAAAGGAAAATACGAACTCATAAAACATAGTGGTGGCAGACATAACAACTTTTGTGTTGGAATAAACATTAAGTATCATATGTAGTCCAAAAGAGGTATCCCGCATTGAAATAAAAAATGAAAAAAACGAAAAACAATCTACTTTTATGTAGGTTTATTATAGTGAATTAGTGCTATTACAGAGTATATTATTTATTATTATTTATTATGTAATTCATAATATATTTTGACATTACATTATATGGACTTAGTTTTATTTATTATTCATCAAATATTATCACCTCGCCAAATAAATATATCTTTTTAAAAGTTAATTACAGTACATACCATCTAGCTGAGTTTATAATTCACGTATGTCGTATATGTTAATATGATGTGACAAAAAAATAACCATACAAATTATAATAACAAGTAACAACAAAAACGATCACCTCGTCGCAACTTTTACCACCATCAGATATAATTAGACAGAACTAGGTATTTTGTGGTGACCTATCTCGACAAGTGAGTACTTTTAATGTGGTTATTTTAAGGAAGGCGATCGCCTCCTGAGACTTGATTAATTCTTTTTAATATGGAAATATTTAAAAATAATAATCTATGGCAATATTATTGAAGTTTACAAGTTGCAAAGATACCAAAAACAGATTTATATACGTTTTACAAATATAAAATATATACCTACATATTGTATAATAAATTGTTTTACAATGATGAGTCACTTTCAAGATGCAATTTAAATTAACTTACATTTGTACAAAACAAGTGCAAATTATTAATATAATAACAAGAATAAAATGTACTTACGCTCGGATAGTCTTTGCAGGTATGATGGTGAAAACATTTTTTTGTTGCCTATTCCTTAATTCCCCTCCCCTCCATGAAATTATGTCAAAACCACTAGTGCTACAAATATACATTGGTCAGCTATCACAATCGTTCTTCGGGTGAATAATTATTAATTTATAATACCGATTCGTAACTGCGTAAGTACGTGTAATTAACTCCTGACAGTTGAATACAAGCTCATTAATTGTGGTAATTTTTTAGCTGGTGACATTAATTGCTATAGAATCATTAATCAAATTTCATCTTTTTTTTATTAATATTTAAAACCTATGACTGTGATTTGGCACAATTTTTAGCAAGCACGATAATTTTTTGATATTTTTTACTTCAGACATTTACGATCATATAATATATGATGTGGGAGACCATCCATTGATCGAACTCAAATGACATTTAAAATTATAAATTATATTATGTAGATACCGAAACTGTCCTAAACGTTTAAAATTTGAATTTGGACAATATAGAATAATATTTTATGACGATTTATTTTTTTAATTTTCACTTGTGAGACGCCAAGACGGGTCATTTCTCTTTTGATATTTTATGTTGATAATCCAGTGTCAATAATTGTTGAGATAATTACCTTCATATGGCTTTAAGCAGTGGTGGATTTTGGAGGTGTGTCTGGCAGCTGAATACCTACCGTTCCGCATATTGAACTTTTTTTTTATTATAAATTACTTATAGATATCAGTTATCACGTAGAACTAAACGTATTAATTGTAGACCACTGGTGTAGACTATCTACTACCAAAAAATAGGTTAATCTAACCTAACCTAAGGAGCTTTATTATCAACATAACACACACCATAAAAAAATCCTAGATCCACCACTGGCTGTAAGAAAGCTGCGTGCTGTTTATGACAAGCAAATTGTTAATTAGCTTAATATATTTTAATTATTTATTTAAAGAACGGCATACCTATTATTAATATGTTAGATTTGTTGAAACGACGATGCGTCGTGACGTGACTTTTTTCGAAAACGTATCGTAATTTATTCCTCGGAAGAAGTACGATATTACGAAACTTGTTTCGTATGCTAAGAAAACCAGGCTGTGCAGGGGCTATCAGGATGACTATATTAACAGTACTGTCGCGTTGGGAGGAATGTAAGTGGTTTACCGGAATCATCGGTCGACGGGAGCGGAATACGTCTGAACGGTACAACCACGGCTGTATTATTACAATTATTTAGTTACAACTTTACTAATATTATACAAGTCCAGTATAAAAAATAAAGATAAGTTTAGAGGCTTGGCTTGGCGCAGTGGCTGAAATAAATCACACAACGTGATTGAGAGTAAGCAGCAGCTACTAGTTCCCGGATGGATGACCACCCGGGTCCATAGTGACAAAAACCTTGCCACACATACACGTGTTACCAAACAACCGTACTCCCTACATTATTAGGTAATATAGCCATAGTTATCGGGCTCTAGACCATTAAAAAAAAAAGTTTAAATAAGATAACAGACATTGATTGGAATTTTATCTAAATTAGACAGTTATAGACAACACTTAAAATATTTATCTGGATAAAAAACAGATAATTTAAAACTAGAATTTTTGCTATAAGTATAATAATATATTATATACTTATTATATACTTATTGCCTGTAAATTGCACAAGCTTACGTTTTTATTATACATTATATTATGATATAAATAATATTATCATAATTCAACAAACATCTCAGGTTAACCGCCATGTTCGGTGGGCCACCCCAGAACCTATACTTATTTTCCAAAACTAAAAAATATGGTTTGGATCACTGTAGTTAGAATAACGTAAAGAATTTAATTATAATGTTTTTATCTGCTGTAGGTGCGAAATACTCTACCAGTTTAATATGTATATAAATTAAGTGATTTAATCATTATGAAAAATGTCGTATATTTTAAATTTAACTAGTTTTGTAGGAGTTGCCGTATGTATAACAAAAATTAAAATTCTACCCAGTCCCTTATAACATATAAGTGCGTGTGTGTGTGTGGTTAGTGGCGGCTGGAGGGAATAAACATGTCACATCACTAAAAAAAATATGGAACCACAATGTGAAAAAACTGCAATTATAAAACGGTAACTGTGGAAACTACGAAAGTATATTATAAAAATATTATATATTGTAAAAATGCACTGTACGCAGATGATTCTGACTTGGTATTTTTTTTTTTTTTGCAAACGGTACAGATTTTTTTTTCTAACGACCACCCTAAAATATTGTAATTAATTTAAAAAAAAGTGTATGTATATATTAATAATGTAAATTATATTCAGATAATAATATGATGTAGGCATTTAGCCTTAACTGATATTTTAATTTTCGTTTTTTCGCCAAATTATACCATAAAATATAATATTAGGTATTATTATATTGATTCTATTAGGTAAATAAATCACATATCTACTTCATATTTTCTACTGAGTTTTTATCAGTGAAATGATGTTGATTTGAAGGTACTTTTTTTCCATGTTTTAATCAAAGATTGGCGTGAAACTGCTTTTTGCATTACTTCGCCCGCTGCAGTCTCCATCGTTTATTATATAAACAAAATTACTGGCGGTGTTTGCCCTCAATGGATCATAAGTATGCTTTCAACGTGGTGTATATAGGTATCTATATGGATTTTATGTATTTAACAATTAACATTTAGTTATAAATCATAGGGTGGTTACCAATTAGTAATTTGTCACTATTCGTCCTATACAGAACCTAAGATTCCTCGTGAGTTTGTATTGTATAGTCAACGCACATAACGTTAATACAATTAGTAAATATGTTCCCAATTGACAAACTATACAATTGCATATTATGGTTATGTATTTGAAAGGACGAATGAACAATTTTGGAAAAATAAAACAAAAGAAAATAATTTGAATTTAAATTGAATATAAGACAACAGTATAATTAATAAACAAAAATGCCAGACAGTAAGCCACAGCTATATTATAGACGGTCTCGCTGAAAGTATATATTAATATAATAATATATATCAGAACCATTCCGTCTTCGTAAAAATGAAACAATGATATATTCATCCTTCTAATCGAATAACAAAATATAACATAAAAATATTAAATAAAATGAATCAATGAACATTTGTTAGCATACACTTTAGTTTTGTATACATTTTTTGTAATAGACTTATAAATAATATGATGATAATCCTTGTACCTAACTGTAATGTCAAGGGACGAGATTATAAAAAAATTTTAATTCAAATACCATTCGTAAATCAAAACTGTTTATACGCGGCTATAATTTAATTGTATATACTGCAGAGTACAGAGATTTTAAATTCATATATGATGTTATTCTACCTTTATGTATTTATACGATAGTTATAAAATATGTAGATTTCTCGAATGGAAAATGCGAAAATCATTACATTTTGATTATTTACCCATCATATTATATAATATTATTTCCTGTGTATTAATGAGAATTTGTAGGAAGGTAATTTGAATTATAAATATAATATGAAATAGGAAATAGGAAATAACATAATATGTATAGATGTTTATATAACTGCAGATATTATGCCAGATGGATGGATTATATTCTATAAAATGCAGCAAATGATAAATGTGTTTTAAATTTGTGTAATATATGTAAAAAAACTATTCATTATATTTACTTTCCCAATATCAAGGTTACATTGTTATATGAATATTATATTACACATATTATATAATACACAACTATAGGTACATTCCCAGTAAATATGTAGACGTATACCTACATAATATGTGTATGCATTAAACATATTAAATAATATAATAAATCTAATATTTTATAAATTTATTCAAACATTTTAGATTATGAAGGTATATATTATTATTGCAGTAACGTGTTTGACACTCTTTTCCGTTTATATACATTATATAGAGCTATCTAAGGGGGCAATGGAAGTTACAAGCTTAATAGGGGGCATTTTATTACAAAAAGGGGGTGGTGACAGTTTCATCTGTCGTTATAACGATAACAAAAACAACGTACGTGATCTAAATTATCTGAATTATTTTTGTATTTAATACACTCGCGAATGCCGACCTTAATCGTCGTCGTTTTTATAACAATTTTCGTTAATTTTTTGTTTATTATTTTATTTAAATTTTAAACGTTTTTCACATCATGGCTGAATCGAAGAAAAAATGTAGGCAGTATAGTATTGAATATTTGAAGTACGGTTTTATTCAATCGCCTACAAATATTACATTACCAATGTGTCTCATTTGCCGAAAAGTATTTTTAAATGAAACTATGAAACCGTCGATACTGCAAGAACATTTAACAAAAGTTCATGCTAATAAAAAAAATATGGATTTATTTTATTTTCAAACACTTGAAAAGAAATTTTTGAAAGAGCCGACATTGGTCAATATGTTTTTAACAACGTCGAAACAAGATGATGACGGGTTGCGAGCCTTGTACAACATTTCTTTACTCTATTGCCAAATCTGGTAAACCGCATACTATTGGCGAAGAACTTATTTTACCAGCTATAAACGAGGTAATAAACACAGTGCTGCATAAACCAGCTATTTACATTATTAAAAAAAATTCTCTGAGTAATAATACAGTGCAAAGGAGAATCGATGAAATGGCACAATCTGTCGAAGAATTATTATGCGAGTTTTTAAAAGCCACCAAATTTTCTATACAGCTTGATGAATTAACTTTACCAGGTAACGAAGCCTTATAATTAGCTTACGTACGATTCGTTAAAGAAGAAAAAATTTTCCAAGAATTATTATTTGCTAAAAATTTGATGACTGACACTAAAGGAGAATCAATATATCACACATTGAAAGAGTTTTTAAGGAAAAAGAAATTCCTATGTGTTATATCTTATTAGTTGAGACCGATGGTGCTCCAGCCACCAAAAATAATTCATTGAATGATAGATTATTTGGACAACTTAGTACTGAAAATGATGAAGAATTCAACCAATTATTTCACACAGAAGTTCGTTGCTTGTCGAAGGGTGCCTATTTAGACAGATTCTATAAGTTGTTTGACTCGGTGCTTGAGTTTTTAAAAACTAAAGATGATATTTTACGAGGCAACTTAATTAATTATAGAAATTATATTGCCTGTTTGACTGACCTGTTTAAAAAATGTAATGAAACAAATTTGCAGCCTCAAGGTGATGATTTGAATTTCATCAAAACAAAAAATATTATTTCTGCATTTTAATAAAACTTCTTATGTACAAAAGAAATTTGGGACGAAAAGAATTTATACAGTTTCCAAATCTATCAATGGAACAAAAAAATGATGAAGATTTAATGACATATTGTCAACACCTGAAAGCACTACATTCTGATTCTGTTTTAGATCAATTTTCAAATACAGAAACCATAGATTCTGCAAAATTAGAAGAAGAATTGATAGAAGTAACTACAAATGAGGAATTAAAATTGAAGCTCAAGGAAGGTTACCAAGTATTTTGGCTACAAAAGCAGATACCTATACTTTATCCTGGATTATGGGCTGTTGTACAAACATTTTTGATCGCATTTCCATCATCCTACTTGGTTGAACGTGGATTTAGTGCAGTAACCAATCTACTCACTAAAAAAAGACAACGATTACAAATAACTAATCGTGAGGACTTAAGAATGCTGCTTACAAAAATCGAACCTGATATCAACGAACTTCTAGCAAAACACCAACCACACCCATCTCATTAAGATATGTTTTTCATTTGTCCCTATATATTATATATATTTATAAACAATAAATTTCATTTTTCATTGCATACTTTTGTAACAATATTTTTTTTAAGGGGGCGTCTGTCGGATTTTTTTTTGGAATTGGGTGGTAAAGATAAAAAGTTTAGGAAACTCTGGTCTATACGATGGTATTTTACCAGTGTTTAACACACAGTTTCGATAATATTTGTCAGTTGTTCGTACAGTGCATTATTTAAAATTGAATTTAAATACCTACTTCTTATTTTGAACGCCTTTAATATAAACATGATGTATTTTATTTTATGATATGTTCATCCCATTTATTTTACCAATAGTCGCTGCAAATAAGTAATTTTGCACACATTAAACAAATTCTTAAAAATGAAATATGTACAAAATAATTTTAATAAATCAGTTACATACCTAATGCATTAACTTTAAATAATTTAGAGTTGAGGCACTTAAAAAGTTTTGCAGTAGGTAGCTGTGGTTTTATTCTGGCTTTAATATGGTCGTCTATTATACGTATATAGGTATATTTTTTTCTCTTTTTAATGATGGAACTTTTAAGTCTGAAAAAACGCTTTTTTTTGGTAATTTCCTGCCCATATAATTGCAGTCATTTGGTAATTGTTCAGATATTTTTTGATTTACTAATTGGACAACATTATTTGACATTATTTTGAGAGTATTTGAAATTTTGAACATTTATCAAATACATTTATACAAACTGATAAACTCGTGCACTACGTATAATAGGTATACTAAGAAAACAAAAAATTTTATTTATGAAAGTTAGTGAAGACTCATTAAATATTTCAGACTTTCATTTTTAGAAGTTTTTTTTTTAGAACTAACTAACACTTAAATCAAGTGCTGTTTATTTTTATTTAATTCAAATTTACATAAGAACTAAATATAATTTTCAGTATATTATTACAATATGGTTGTATTGTATAGTAATTTATTATCGTTGAATATTGAATTCTTGATTTTAGATCAGCTAAATAGTATTATAAGAAATAAGAATTATAGACAGGGAGCTACTGACGTTTCGACCTAACCCATTTTAGTTTCCTTGAAATTTGTATAGCTAATAGAATCGGGGCTGCTGAATACGATAGAGAATCGGCTGATTAGTAGAGTGTCTCAAGGGGGAGGATGTGTCTCCAAAATTGGAACAAAAATCAAACGACTTAAGCTCATCACCCACCAACGCCAAATTATTTGAAATAACGAAATTATGTTATAAACAAATCGGCGTAGGTACATGAAATTTTGACTGAATATTTATATTAGAATTTTCTATACACCACAACATTTTCCAAATATTTTGATTTATTTTGAGCTGTTTACGGACATTTTATTTGTTGGTTAAAAAAGTTTGAAAATTTAATATAAAGCGCCTAGGTTATTGTTTCAAAGGCAGATGAAAAAAATTAAGTCACAGTTTTTATTTATAAGCATTTAAAGTTCAAATCTTGACAAAATACGGAAAAATCACTATTTCGTCATTTAATCATTATTTAATCATTATTTTGAGTTGAGAATTTATAAAAATTTTTCTTTTTAAATCTAAGATTTTTAAATGTAACACAAGATTATCCATAAGTTTGTCTACCTTTATAAAAAATAAAATGTCCTCAAGAAAGTCAAATTAAATTTTTATGAGCGTTTGTAATTCATATTTTTACAACATTTGATATTCACTCGATTTCTCATGTAACGATTTTCTTATTTTGTTGTAATTAAAAAACGTATGACTGTAGATATTTGAAAATTTCACTGAATGTTTTTATTAGTATTTTCTATACACGATAACATTTTGAAAATAATTTGACTCTTTTTGAGCTGTTTACGGATATTGTCAGTTTTCAATTTTTTTACTAAACTTCTTGAAAATAGTTTTAAAAAAATTACAAATTTCTCAAAATTATAAGTATCCCAAAAATAGTCAAAATATTATAAAAATGATACCATTTATTTGAAATGCCAATATAAGTATTTGGTGAAAATTTCAATTGTCTACGGCAGTGATGCGCAACCTGGGGGTCGCGAAATTTTATTAGGGGGTAGCCAGTAATCACCAAATGAAAAAAGTTTTATACTATGTATATTGTATATTATTTTATAGTTTTATACAAAGTAAAATTATTTTGTACCGTTAATGGTTGTGTCAATCGTAATATTATGACATTATGTCATATTTTAATGTTGCGATAACAAGTTCTATTGAACCACGCAGTATATGGGTTATTTTTAAATTGAATTTAATCAGTAATTTTATTTAATCTTACGGTTATTATGAAATAGTCCGATAGTCATGTACGAGCCGTTGAGTTGATCGTATTAATGCTTATAATTTTGTATAGCTTGTAATAATTATTTGTATTTTGTATTATTTTAAACTAACATTATATTTAATATTTTAATATTTTATAATATATAAACTAAAACGATATGGATACATTTTTAATTAAACGACCGACAAATATCAAACCAAACATAGAATCAATCATGTCTAAAATGCAAGCTCAGGTATCTCATTAAAATAATTAAAAAGTAATTTTATAATTTTAAAAATATTAAAATTTTTGATTATCATTATAATGATACATTTTTTAATTTTAGATTTTATAAAACTCTAATTTTGTATTTTTTTTTCATGTTTTTGATTAATTAAATTAAAGAAATATTAAAACTGCTCTAAAATTAACGATTTAATGTATATGAATAAAATGTGTGTATACATTAAGACTATTAAGTAAATTTAAATTACACACTTACATAATGTTGGTAGGAAGGGGGGGGGGGGGTCGTATTAAAAATAAATTATTTTGGGGGTCGTGGATCAAAAAAGGTTGCGCACCACTGGTCTATGGTTATTAATTTTTGAGTAACACCAAAAAAATAAAATCGATTTCCTCAAAAATCGATTTTGCGTAAAAATTATCACTTTTCTTTCACTTTTGTTTTATTTTTCTCTACGCTTTCCAAAACTACTTGGAATTTTCTATTTTGACCTCCCAAAAGTACCATAGCAACGAGGTTCACTTTTCTATCAGAAAAGATGCTTATCTCAAAAATCGAAGCATGCTTACTACCCAAAATGTTGCTGACAATTTGTTGAATTTTGGAGACACCACTCTATCTCCCCCGAGACACTCTACTAATCAGCCGATTTGTTTATAATATAATTTCATTATTTCAAATAATTTGGCGTTGGTGGCTGATGAGCTAAAGTCGATTGATTTTTGTTCCAATTTTGGAGACACCTCCTCCCCCCCCCCCCCCTGAGACACCACTAATCAGCCGATTTTCTATCGTATTCAGCAACTCTGATTCTATTAGCTATAAAAATTTCAAGGAAGCTAAAATGGGTTAGGTCAAACCGTCAGTAGCTCCTAGACTATTATATTAACTATTATACTATTAATCACTATAATGTTATCGTTAATAAAATATTCAACTTGACTGATAAATTTATCAATAACATAATTTTCTTATATATACCAGGGCCTTGCGGAATAACTAGTAACGAAAGAGAGGACGTAGGTACATGCCAAGGAAAAAGCAAACAATCTACATCAACGACATATCTGGAATATAAACTCAGATAAAGATTTTCAAAAAATTATCTTCAACCGATTTAAAAATGAACAATAAATGTAAAGAATAACAGAAAAATTAAATAATCCCATATATCTCAAACGAAGAGACGAAGTTGTACACTTGTACTAAATCGTCTAAATCGATTCAGAATAGGTCATATATACACTATACAGTACACACAATACATGTGTCCATCTTATGAGAAAATTAGCCACCAAGAACATGCCAAACATGTGGGTATCTAACTTCTATCAAATTAATCATCACGGAATGTAGAGACGGACAAGAGGCCCAACAAAAATTCGACAGCACCTATCCGAGCACCTTCTCGCCGCACTGGGCGCCGACGACGATTCCATTAAAAACATTTTATTATTTATGATTATTAGATATATTAAATTCTACAATTTTGCTTAAATAATTTAAGTATGTAATACAAATCAATGGTTCTGTTATCGAGGCTTCAACTTTGATAAAAAAAAAATACCTACCTATTAATTGTTTTTATAAATGAATAGGAAATTATATAATACTACAATGTAAAATAAATAATTGTATGTATTATTAGAAATATATATTAAGTTAAAAGGTATATTTTACATAACTTTTAACTACTAATTATTTATTTTTGTAATACTCTCATTAATGTTAATTGTTAAGGTTAGGTACCTTTTACTATAAGTAAATGCGGTGTAAGTTTACGAAACATTTACCAAGTTGTTTTTGAACATGAAAGTCACTCGGTAAGTGTGATATTTTACTTTGTTTCTATTTAAAATAATTAACATTTTTAATAAAACAATTTTATAATTAACCACTCAACTTATTTGTTTTTAATTTTATTAGGTACTCTTTCATACAAATTTTAATTCTTAAAATTATTATCATATCTACTATAAATAATAACATTATAATATTCAATGTTTATTTTTTTTTTCATTTCTAAAAACTAATTGTTAATTTTTCTTTCTGTTAACGGAATTAACCCAAGTCACATAAAAAATAAAAAATGAAAACTCTCTTATAGCCATATAAGTAGTTAGTAGAAAGTTGAATATATTTCGGTGTATATTATATTATAATGTACAATATGTATAATATGTATAATATTATAAGAAATATGTTTAAGTAATAATTATTAAATGTATATGAATATAATATTATATACAGATAATAATATTATACATTTATACCCATTATGTAATATATCCGACAAACAATAAAACGGAATGCATAATATATTATTATTATCGTACATACGTATTAACAAAGAAACAAATGGATGTTCGTAAAATATGTGGGTGTATACTGTATATACCATATAATATGTATTATTATACTTATTCTACAGTAATAAAGGACGAATGCTCTACTGACAATATGTTTAAAATAAATAATTAATTATACTGCAATCCAAACGTGTCATTTTAAATTAATGAAAAATACTTGAAATGCGCGTTATTCTGAGTATGTGATATCATATTATACATTATAGTCACTACCTATCCAAAAAAGAAAAATATATTAGATTATATACAATAGATTCAGGTCTCTAGACCCTGAATATGTACATTGTACAACATGTAATTTTTTTTAACGTAGTAAGTATATTCATTTTCTTTTTACATTCTGTGTTTTCAATTTTATATTGTATACTAGCAGTCCCGCCCGGCGTTGTCCGTGTAAAGATTTGTTTTTTTTATAAAATATATATTTATAAGAACATGTTTTATATGCCATATTTCTAATAACTGTTATAATACAATTGGTGACCAAAAAAAACCCTAAAAATAAACAAAGCTAATATTGTTTTTTCGAGAATTAAGAAAAATGCATGTATGAGCTACCTATAGGCCCTATTGTTAATTAGTTGAAAAACGCTTGCCAAGTCAGGGATTGGCATGTAAACTTTCTTTTAATTTTTAGAAATTTATTAATTAATAATCACATCCAAGCGATATAACAATTTGAATCCAGAAAAATGTCGGTGTGAACAGCCCCACAAACAGTGTTGGTAAAAGAAAACCAAAAAATAATCTGGATAAGATAACAGATAATTCATTTAACGTTTATCTAGATAAGATAAAATATAACATCATTTTTTTTATGTAGATAAAGATAAAAATACACATATATTTATCTAGATTAAAAAATAGATGATTTTTTTTTAAATTATATTATAAATAATGTAATTTATTAGTAATAACTAATTAGATAATATTTATTAATTAATAAATGCTCAATGTAATTTCTCAACTAAGATAATATACAAATAAAATAACAAAATAAAACTGAAAATATTTCAGTAAACATTTATTTTTTTAACTATAATAATATTGGAATTTGAAATCACTACTCGGTTCTCGTAAATTATTGGCTATTTCAGTATTTAAAAATATTCTTATTATTAAATTATTTATCTAGATAAATTCCACAGATAACCATTACATTTATTTAGATGAGATAATTAGATGATTTAATTATTTTTATCTAGATAAAGAAATAATTTTATCTAAATAAAATTATCTAGATGATTCCCAACACTGCCCACAAAAAAACATTTTAATTTTCATTTAGTGAGATAGATCTCCGAAACTGGAGAGCGGATTTTTTTGTTTGGGGTCTTGTTAGATTCACATTGGTTAGGAGAAGTGCTGAGAAGATTTTCAGAACCATATCTTTAATAGTTAATTCACTACAGAACATTAAAAAAAATTAAAACAAATTTTATTGAGCGTTTTTTGATGTTTTTCAGCTTTACAGCTTTGATGTGAATTGACGATTGGAGATGAAGTTCTGAAAATCTTCACTGCACTTCTCCTAGCCAATGTGAATCTAACAAGACCCTAAACAACAAAATCCGTTCTCCAGTTCCGGAAATCTACCTTGCTAAAAGAAAATCTAGCGAAAAATAACTCTTTTTTTTTATTTCAATTAGCATACTTACTTGATTAAAAATCAAGAAAGTAAAATAAGATATAAACATCCTCTAATTCTCAAGGAATCTATTGATATACATTTTATTGGAAATGTTCCAGTAGTTTTTTGTCAACTTCGGGATAAATCAACGTTCTGTAACCTATAAAGATAGGGTTGCCATTGGTTGCTGCAGCTCTTGAAGTAAAGGTTCTGATACGGTCAGTTTTCCTGCATGCGTTTCACTTTTTAAATTTTTCAACAGAACTCCTGGCTGACAGTTTTATCTGTCAGCCTATATATCACTGAGTATATTTTTTGATATACTTATGCAATTACCTATAACTATTTCCGTAGTCAGGGGAACAATGACATGTACCCCACTCCTGATTTTTTTTTTATGATCAATAATAGTATAAGTGCTTCCTAATCAAAAAAAAATTTTCTGGCTACGGCAATACTTATTGTGTATTACATGTTCAAGCTGTTTAACTGAACGAAATATTTTGTAGACAAAAAACTGGAAATGCCAAATGTCTAAGTAACTCAAAAATAGCATAAATGTTTTGAAAATGATATCATAATGATACATCTACCTATATAAAATGGTAATTACATACGCATTTGGCAAAACTTACAACTATTGCACCTACCGGGGGTGATTAATTCCTTTTTTAAATTAGCCTATGACACTCACAAAGAATGTGGCTTTCTATTGTTGAAAGAATTTTCGAAATCGGTTCAGTAGTTCCAGAAATTACCTTCAACAACGGTAACTAACAACTCCTCTTTATATAATAGTATAGATATAGATATAGATGATACTTACTTATTATCTACCTGTAAGGATATATATATCTATTTATATTTTATATATTTCATATTATATAGGTAAATTGTATCCAAGTACACTTTATAAATATAAATAACATGTACTTATATAATTACATTTTTAAAATATACTTATCGATCCATCGATTGCTTCGTTTAAAGTTAAAATTATAATATAGTCATAAACATTTTATACATACATACTATATAGATACATTAAATATTTATGCATCAACGATAAGATAATATATTATACTAAACTTATTTGTGCATACTTTTCTTGTCATTATAATACATTAATACATATTGGTATAGGTTTAATTGGGATAACAAATATAAACAAATGTGAATGTTTTATTATTATATTACTACTATAGGATTTTCAAAACGAACATTGTTAACACAATGCTATTCGTATATTATTTCCAACAACTTGATAAATGATCATATCGATAAAAGTTATTTCCAGTCCTGAATTCAGAGCGAATAAGGGACGAAACTATTAGTTTTACATATTATAGTGATATATGTATATATATTATTTTCTTTTCAGTGAACATTTTTAGAAGTATAGTGAAAAATGTCGTCCGATTCTACATTTTACATATGCAAATGCATTCAATCGAAGATTGGATAAAAATTTTATTTTGATTTTTGAATGTATACATTGAAAAAGAAAAATATCTTTTATTTTGTGATTGAATATTAGTGTATTACATATCCCTATCCTATTATCCTCTATATCTATAGGGTGTAACAGAAAAACCTGTCAAATAAAATAATTTTGTTCTATATAGTTAATTGACTCGTGCACTACACGCATATAATAGGCCGGTAAAACGTTTTTTTTTTAATTTTTATACTGGAAATACAAACTTTAAAATCTTATTTAAATTTTTTTGAAAATATTTCAAAACAGCCAATTTGTAAATCTGGTTTTGAGAAACACTTTAATTGTAAAAATATTTATTTAAGTCAAGTAGTTTATTTTTAATGATTTTTAAAAATGTCAATTTTTTGAAGTAAGACTCATTCGTTTTAATACCTAGGTAATAACTTTTTAAAAAAATATTTAGATTTTAACAAGTACCTATCTATTTAAAAATTCCCATGAAATATTTAAAAAAAAAGTATATACTTTTTGAATTTAAAATGATCAACTTTATTTTACAAAAACAATTAGATTCCGAAAAATTTTAAATTTTTAACTACACGACTTGAATAAATATTTGTAGTACTTATCTAAAATGTTTTAAAAACTAGATTTATTAAATAGCTAAAAAAAATTAAAATAATAAAAAAAATTAAAAATTAAAAATTATACGTGTAACGGAAGGGTCTGTAAATGATATGTAATAAAAAAATAAAAAAATATTGATTGAAAGAAAATTTATTTCATTTGTCAGGTCTTCTTATTACACTCTGATACTAACATTATAATAAATGACGTACTTAGCATTACTTTCTAACTTGTTTTAATATAATACAGAAACATAATTACATAATATAAAGATTGTAATTCATGATTCGTGATTGAATACCTATCTGTATACATTTTTAATAAAAGTTGATTTTTTAATTTTTATTTTGTTCATAATTCCTAATATACACTATACTGTAGGTATTCATTACATTAAATGTGTAAAAAAAAAAATGACTCGATGTTTGAAATCTATAATAAAATAATAAAATTATAACATTTTCACTTCTAGCCAATACCCAGTTTTTGTTAATCATTATTAGGGCTCGGGACTTATAGCACTTAAAGACATTAAAATAAGCGCTTAAAAACATTATTATAAGCACTCAAATAAACATTTGAAAAACTTAAATTCAAGCTAAAATATTTCTTCAAAATAAAAAAACTTTCTTTTTACATGATTAGAAAAGGGTTCTAATTAAAAAATTAAAATAAATAAATAAATCTTAATATTATAAAAAAAATTCAACTTCACTTCCGAGACAATTTGCATTATTATTTATAGATTTTCCGAGGGATTTTCTGAAAATTAGAATGTAAACGATATTTACAAATAGTTAAAAAAAAATTAATTAATTAAATCTTACCGTCATTATTGTATTCACTGATTTAATTTTAATTTTATCAAAAACAACTTTGCAGTAAAAAACCCTAAAAAAGTAGATAACTGGTCAAAAAAGCAGAAATAATCAGAAAAACTGGAAATAAGTTATTTTTTGAAAAATTTATGAAAAAAGCACTTTCAAATTTCATAACTAAGCGTTTCGTAACACGACATACACTTTGCTACATTTTAAGTCAATCCATAAAAATAAGCAAATGCTTTAAGTCCCGAACCCTGATCATTAATAACTAAATAATTGCATGTCATTCACAACTCATATTTTTAAAATCTCTGAGTAGAACAGTAAAAATATACGATTTTATTTTAGAGTAATATATGTAATCTTCAACTTTGGCAGTGGTTTCTGGTAGCAAATTGAATCTGGCCGGCAACTACATTGAGAGATTAAAAGTAGGAAATTCCAGTAATTTTCTTTAAATAATTGGGAAAAACTAACAAAATAAAAACTATGGCAAAACGAGAATATTTATGCCACACACATGCAGCATTACAGGGCCGTCGAGGAAAAATGATTAGGGGAAAGTAGATGGAGAGGGGATGTAGACCACTAATTGCTGACTCGTGCAGTTGAAACATTGGTGTTTCCGACAAAACTTAAGTGTTATTTTGTAAGTGAGAAAAAAAATGACCGTAGAGACATGGCATTTTCAGTAAATATGTAGGTATATATTAGATTTTTATAAACATGATCTAATCAAAAATAAACGTATTTGGTACCTTTACAATTTTTTTATTTTTTTTATCTAAAAAAACACCAGTGAAAAGCGGTCATTAGTTGTTGCTGTTATATTAATTTTTTTTTTTCTTATGTATATTCTTAATTATAATATTGTAAATTAAGCCGAACAATTCAGATTTCCTTAAAAAACTTAAAATTTGGTAGGTGGTGCCTGTGTTCGGTCTGAGTGCTGCGTCTACGGTGTTGGGGATGTTAAGTTTATTGAGATCTTCTGTGTACTGGAGGCATTCTGTAAGGATATGATTGACTGTTTGGTACTACGGGTGGTGCACATTGGTTTTTCATCCTTTACTATGAGATGCGTTAGTCGAGTGTGTTCTAGGTGGAGTTTATTATTACTTTTTCTCTTCTTTTCGTGAAGGAGTTAGGCCGACTGAATATGGAGTTCTTAATTTTTCTTAATTAAGTGTTTTGTTTGAGCCAGTGTGTTTGTCATTTGATTTTAATCAGTTCTTTAATTTGGTATTTTATATCTGCAAAAGTAATAATATTTAATATGAGGATATCTGCAGTGTATTCTATTGCTTTCTTAACTTCTTAGTCTACATTTTCGTTGCCTACCATGACACATTGTCACTGTGCCCCGGAACCTAGATTAGTGTTATTTTGATTCCTGTTTTACTTGCTTGGCTTATTTTTTGCTGTATAAGTTTTGGTATATCTGTGGTGTTAGGTATAGGTATTTGAGGCTCGTGAGCGTGGAAAGTGAGTTTGACAGAATTATATTGCTTTTATGGATGTTTCCATGCGGTCATGATTATGTATTACGTATTTTACCATTTTGAGTATAGCTATGGCTTCGGCCGTGTATATAGAATAGCTTTCAGAAAGTTTAAATTTGGTTATGAAATCTTCGTTAGTAATTGCTAATCCTACACCATTTTCTGTTTTGGAGGCATCAGTGTAGTAACAATTGGCATTTTTGTGTTCTTGAAGTATTTTGTTTAAGGGATTCTTATATTTTGATTTATAGGTAGTAATAGATAGCGTCATAGCGGCTATGTATTACACAAATGTAAAACAATTTAATACAAAATAGTAGGTATCTAAAAGTGGAAGATATATCTTTATACCCCTATATCTCACCTCCTGTATCTTTATCAGTTATCTGAGTATAGATAATAATAATTATACTATGTTTTAAAATAAGATCGTTCCCACCTATAGGTAAAATAATATATTAAAAATTAAATTAAAATTAAAAAATTAGCCTATATGCAGGTAGTTAATATACGTTACATCTAAAAACTAATTATTTTCACTATGTGGAATTAGATGAAAGAGCATTATGTAATCTGCGCAATCTTGTACATACACAAATAGTCATTTGCATTATTTTTCACCTTATGAAAAGTGTAATTTTTTCATGTAAAAAAATAATTAATAATAACTTTTTTTAATCGCATAAATGTGTATTTTAAATTATTCATCAATTAAGTTAATTTTAATAGATACATTTTAAGAAAGTTATTAAAATGTACATTAAGAGGACGCTGACCCGCATGTGTTGTCTCCGTCTTACAAATGTACAACATAGCAAAAACTATATTGCGCGAGAAAGAACCGAGAAGGCTACAATCATAACTAAGAAACGAGATTTTCACCACATAAAAAGGAGAACTTTTACTGTGCAACGTTTTTTTTTATTTTTTTGATATCATTTAAATGAAAAAAGTTTTTTAAGTTTAAAAAACACATAAACAGAAAGAACTTTTTTCATAAAAGTGATATCAAAAAAATAAAAACTACGTTGCACAGCCAAAGTTCTCCTTTTTATGTGGTGAAAATCTCGTTTTTTAGTTATGACTGTAGCCTTCTCAGTTCTTTTCCACGCAAAACAGTTTTTTGCTATGTTGTACATTTGTAAGACGGAGACAACGCATGCGGGTATAGCGTCCTCTTAAGTAAAATAAAATAAAACTTTATCAAATTGTCATTGTAGCCTGTAGGTATAGTGTATACGTACCTTCTTTGTAATATGAGTAATATTTCAGTTAATAATAAAATATGTAAAATTCAAGAATATTATAAAGCATTGACCATTGTCAAATTGTTCGTGTTATTAAAATAGGCCATGTTATTTATTCGTGTTTTATGTGCTATAACTGATGTGAGCTTTGGAAATTCATCAGGCAAATTCTAATAATTTAAATTGAAAGTGTTGCCCAAATTACCAAAATTTATTAGTATTTAGATCTTAGATGTGGTACAAATTACATGATTTTTGTACATTTTGGCGCATACATATGCACTTTAATGTACTTGAGTATTAATACCGCAAATTAAAAGTAGTACTACTGAAATTTACCATCTCCCGAAATATAGATGGATCATGTTTACGTTATACCTACGACATTTATACTTGAAGTCTTGAAAGAATTTATGTGTTACCTAATCGAATCGACTAATCATTAATCAATAATTAGTAATCAGTAGGTAATAACTAAAAACTAACAAGTACAAGTACATTTACTTATTATTTCATGAAACAATTATTAGTAGGTACAGACATTCAAACTAAAATTTCCTTGAAATACGACTTAAATGCGTGTAATTTATTGTTTCAGTGATATTATTCAACTTTCATTTTAACGTTAAATGTTTTTGTTTTTAATATTATTTTGAATCAGATAGGTAATCGCGTTGTGGGGTTGGTCTAAAGAGGTGCTTCCCTTTAAAGGTGGCAATTATTTTCCCATTTCCTATATTCATGTATATTTGTGTTATGCAGAAACGATTTACCATTAAGTATTTCTCAGCGTGGAATAAAATATAAACATATAAATGATTTAAAATATACCAGCGACAGCTCTTTATATGATGCATAAATAATTGCATTTTATCACCAAAAAAAAAAAAAAAAATCATAAATATGTATATTATTTTATTATTATTATTTGTTATTATTACGGATGTGTTACCTCCAGACTTACATATATGTATATTTATACTTGCGTGTATGTGTTTATAATATACGACGTTTAGCATCCTGACGCTTGTGCAGCAGGTCTGTTTAATATAATTAATATTGATCATTTATAGTCGTTAAATTCATCAGTGATGATAATGTTGTCATTAATATGCAACGACTCTTAGACAGTGTTAAAGCTCTATCTATATTCTCTCTCTCTTATTCTCTCCCTCTGCTCTACTCCCTATCTTAGTTATTCTCTATTCGTGCGTTTATATCGCAGTAGCCAGTATAGATACTAGGTATATAATATAATTTCTATATGAAACAAATAGTCCATATTAATCAATATTTGTTTTATGTTTTTGACATTTTGATTGAACATTTCAGTAATATAAAACAGAGAAAACAATTTAAATTGCACACCTATACTTGCAAATGGCTCAAAATGCAATGACGTACCTACCTATACATAATATTGATTATTGATTATTAGATATTTACTGTAAGTCTATACCTACTTATTTGAAATAATCAATTTTTGAACAAAACCTATTCGTATAGGTACAGACGGTACAGTATATACTACATGTATATTATTATTTATTATTAAATAGGTATTTAAAATGTATACCCTTATTAGTTATTACTTATTATACTATAATACTAATACCTGTTTGTATTCTATTACTTATACCATATAGCTAACACTACCCATATTTTAATTCGTTATTACTTAAAATAAATTTTCAACAGAATAATGTTCGTGTAAAACTCAATTAATAATATCTAAAGGGACCGGTGTCAGGAATAGGGTTTTTACTTAAAGTGGAGGAGGGGGTGGCTTTCACCAATCACCATAAATTTTAAATACATGGTTCCGCTTTATGATGTTTATAATGTAGATCGACCAAACTTTTGGGAGCTAAGCCAACATTTTACATAGGTAGCACCCTTATAGATACGCATAGGCTATGTTAGTAGCAATTTGCATTATTGTTTGGTTAAGTAGGTACGTTGTTTAGTTGTTTATAGTTGTATGAGTAAATATTACTTATATATTATCCTTATGGCTTTACATATCTGCTGCGGCCTGCTATAGTGACTAGCTGGTACATTTATGTTCAATTTATAGTATTATTTAACATTTTTTGGTCTGTAGGTAATCACTAATCAGCTATATTTTAGTGTAAGGGATAGTAATAATAATAATGGAACTCTGAAACAATAGTTATAAAATAACAATTAAAATACCTATCCAACTTGGTACTTTTTTAAAAAATATTTAACTATAAATATCTGAGTACCTACATAAAAAGTATTTGAATACTTTTAACTGTTGTCTTTTACTCAAGTACTTTACAAGACTGTAAATACAGTGTACTCTATGTCTTAAGGGGATTCGATACCATGATTTTCTGTTTTTGTCTAACACACACGCGAACAAGATTTTAGACTGATTCTTTGCCAAACATACCAAACGGAAGCGATAAGAATTCTAAAACAGATTTGAATTTGTCGTCAAGTTTACTTGAAATCGGCTTTCCTACATTTTTGAATTTTTGATTTTAACTTCTCCAAAAATTTAAATACGACAATTTTTAAATACTCTTTTTTAATATGACATTTTTAGGAATTTGGGGGATAAGGTCAAACATGTAGGAAAGTCGATTTCAAGTAGAAATAGTAGAATTGACGACACATTCAAATCTGTTTTCAGATTTCTTATCGCTTCAATAGATCAATTATTGGTACGTACTATGTTTGGAAAAAAACACGTCTAAAATACCATGTCGCGCGTGTGTTAGACAAAAACAGAAAATCATGTTATCGAATCCTCTTATGTGCGTGACATAGGGTTGTGACTTGTACGCGATCATATTTCGTTGTCTGTTCAGGATGCACTGTAGCTGCCCATGATTGGAACAAATTACTATCGGAAATATTCACAGAGACAGTGATAAACATGATAAAGAATTCAATAATAATATTATTTTCAATTACCAAAAGTACATTTTATTGTGGCGTTCAAGTGATTTTAATGGACTATTATGCTATCCAATAATTGTATAGGCGTGGTTGTACAATTAATGCTTGTTTAACGACGGTCGTATATAGTCTATTATAGTTAAATGTGTACTAGGCAGAAATGTACTTATAGCGATCTTACAAAGTAAACTGAGCCAGTGTGATGGCAGAGTGTCCGATAGCCCAGATCAACGAAGACGATGAAGACACCCAAGATCGAGTCAGAATTGAACTGCAAGGGTATCTGAATAAGTGGACCAACTTCTTACACGGCTGGCAAAAGCGCTATTTCGTACTGAAGAACGGCACCTTATTGTACTTCAAATCACAATCGGAAACAGAGTGCGGATGCCGCGGTGCAATAAGTCTTCTGAAAGCAACTGTTAAGGTATGATAATTTATTAGGAATAATGTTTAGTTTTATAATTTATATTTATTAATTATACAGTAGTTAAATTTTTTAGGTGCACGAAGTAGATGATTGCCGTTTTGATGTGTCGCTAAACGATTGTGCTTGGTATTTGCGGGCTGACTCGTCAGCAACTAAAAATCATTGGATAGATGTCATAGATTCGCTTAAAGCAGAATCTGGGTACGGCAGTGAAAATAATCTGAAGCGCAATGGCAGTTCACTTTCTATATTATCCAGTAATATGTCAACCATGTCACCGGTGTTTAAAAAAAATAAAGGCTTGCAAGATAAACTCAATGAACTTGTAGCATTTAGGGGTATTTTAACCAATCAAATTGACCGACTTCAAATGTATTTCGATACATGTTTAGCAGAATTTGCCTCTTCGAACGGTAAATATTTTATTTACTATTTTTCCATGGAAAATGTTAATGTCTATAATACTTAAAAGAATTTTAGATTAAGAAGTACCAAAACAAATTTTCTTATACCTTTCTGCTATTATGTTATAAAGTATTAAGTAAGATAGATAGGTAATTTACATAACTGCCTAAACTAATCAAGTTGTTTAGGCCTTTTTATAATGTTGTTTTACATTGGGATGAATAAGTTTCAACAATATAAAGTAAATAGAAATTATAATTTTAAAATTGTAATTTAAGTTAAAGTATAAAATAATTATGATACTTTTAATAAGGTAATTCATAAGTTTTCTACCTAGGTACATTTTACAATGCATTTTTATGTTACTGAATAAAAAAATATAAGGTAAGATAGGTAGTTATCACTTATCAATATTATGGACAGGAGGTATTTGTTTCAAGAAAGGGTTTTTGGATTTTAGTAAATTAAATATCTGGTAAATTATTATAAAGTTTATTAAGTTATTTATCTATATTACCCAAAACAAATGTTAAGTAAAATGTGCATTTCTTACAATGTTCTTATACTAATTACAGTAGAAACCGTTTATAATGACGTTCAAGGGACCAAAGAAAATAGGTCATAATAACCGGTTGTCAAAAAAATTATAACTTCAATACATATTATTATTATTGTTTATTTATGTAATGTATAGTACAGAAAAAAAGTAAAGATAAAAACATTTAATTATGTACATATTTAAATTAATTAATTCAACTATTATTTTAAAAATCTGTTATTTTAGATTGAACTCTGTTTGTATAAAAATCACGCTCTATTTATTTTTTTCTAGTTCTTCAAAATTTATCTTTGGACTCTTGTTATTCAGAGCCATATAATTTGCTAACATTTTTGCTGCATTGAACACTGCACTAATAGATAAATCTTCATTGGGAGTATCAGCTTCTTCGTCTTCCTCGGGTTCTTTGGGTTGGTTAATCAATGAAGAAATAAATTCTTGATCACTTAATGATTCTGAAGTTAGCACATCATTATCAAAGTTAACATATTCATTTATGTTTGGGAAACTTATGTCTTCTTCTTGTTCTCCTTGGACCGCTTGTTGTGGTATCGCATTATTAAAACCAACTTAACGAAAACAATTTTGAATTGTAATCTCTAAAACTTTTTCCCAAGCTTTAAAAATCAGTAATATACCATCTAATATGCTGATATTATCGCTTGGTATTATCGGTTATAATAGTATCTTCGATAAAGTTAAGTCATTATAGATACCTAAAATATTTTTCCAATATAACCAAAATAACCGTCATAACATCCTTGCAGTCATTAATAATGTTTTTTATATAATGACTCATTATATAGACATCCTAATAACCGATACAAATTAGTACACCCAATATGTCACTACAATCAGTGTCATTATAAACTGTTTTTACTGTATTTACTATCAGACTACTTATAGAATATTTCTTAATTTATAGATTCTGTATAATGTTGAGCATTTGGTAATTCACCAACTATTAAATAGTCCGCCTCAAACGAATTGGCGAAGTATTCTGCAGTTGGTACCTCAAATTAATTTGGCGCGTTATGGTTTTTGTGTGTGTATGTTACCTAAAATATACTACTTCGATTAGGCAAGGTTACAAACCGTCAGTTAGTTTGACACGGACTCTAGTTAATGTACTTATATAACAATGGTGGCTTAAACCCGGTATATTTAAATCATGACATTTACAAAGTAATTTAATAAGCCTGTGGGTGTCCTAAATCAAATCACAGAATAAGAATCTTCCGAAAAACACCGGAAACACAAATGCTTGTCCTTAGGAAAAAAATACCCACACTACAACATTTCCAAAGGATATTTCATGTGATTAAATCAATATTTTTAAAATGTTAAATAAATACATCATTATTATTTTTACTATAAATATAATATACTGATAATTAATCCTACTAATATTATAAACGCAAAAGTTTGTAAGTATGTTTGTTACTTTTTCACGTAAAAACTACTGAATGGATTTTAATGAAACTTTGCAATAATATAGCTTGTACATCAGAGTTACATAAGCTTCCATATATTATATATTGTGTGATTTTTTTAATTTTAATTTTAATTTAAAAAAAATGTGTAAATTATATACCTATACCTTTTTTAGTAAGAAATAGTCGCTGGCTGAAAATAAATAACATTCAAACAATTATTATAATTATTTAGTTAAACAAAAAAATTAATAAATTAATGTTTGTGTGTTGATAAACTTCTAGGAAGAAAATAGGCTAATTTAAAAATGGTTAAATTTGGTTTTTTTTATTTATCGGATTTTAGTATGGTTAGGTTAGGTTAGGATTTTGTATTAATTGATTATATTAATTCACCATAGGTGGAATATGACAAACTTGGTATAACTTTGATACTTTAGAGTTAAATCATACACTTACGTACAAACAGCACGGGGTCTGCGATCTACCGCAGGTAGATTGCCTACATGATAACATAGTGCTGTGAGCCAGAATTTTTATTCCGGAAAACAAAAAAGTTAAGATAAATTTTGAACACCATACACAGAATATTAAATAACGAATTGAATAAAGTTTGAGTCATATAGAGTTAGTATATTTAATGGGCAACAAAGTGCATGGGATCAGCTAGTTAATATATTAAATTAAATATTGTATAGTTTAACAATTATAATTAAACATTAAAAATCAAACTTTAACAAAAATTTGAAAATTATTATTTAATAAAAGTTAAAAAACCAAGCTACACTTACCGTTTAAAATAAACATTGAATACAATTTAATGTACTGTTTATTTATTTCATATTATAATTTTCAAATAATAATTCTATAAAAAAAATTAAATAGTTATTATTACTCCCATATAGCTCTCTGAAAAATAAAAAACTGATACAATTTAATTGAGTACCTACCTATATTATATTGAAATTATTATTTTTTTATGTTTTAATTTAGGTATGAAATACTTGTTGTTCGTGAATTTTCATTGGAAGATTTTTATTCTGACTACCCATTTTTACTGTACCCCTTTGTCTGACTAAGGTGATAACTTCAAATAATTAATTTAATATCTTCATAATATAAAATTTAATAACAGTTGAATAAATTGAGTATTAATATAAACATGCGGTTGATAATGTTCAATGCTTGACGTAGATAATGTTAGTCTACACTGAATAAATATTAATTACTAATTACTAATAAGTAATTATTTATCACTTATTAATATGGCTAAGTTACATTATTCAATAGCTTACTTATATCAACAAAAGTATTCCTATTCTTCTTGTATATGACCATTGAGATTTTACTGACCAACATATTTCCTTCCATTCTTCTCTATTGCTAGGCTCTGCCATTTCTTCTCAGGTCTACAGTTTCCGACATCACCTTTTACCTGATCTTCCCATCTTTTCCTTGGACGTCCCAAGGGTCTCTTCCCTCTGGCACGCTATCTTGAATAGTTTGAATTTAAGTTCCTTCTTTTCTCCAAGCATGGCCCTTCCATTGGAGGCGTCTTTTCTAATTTCTCCCAAAATGTCTGGCATTTTATATAGCTGTTTAAGTTCGTCATTAGCTATAAATAACAAATAATACAACTAAGTATAATTAATTATACTACCTAGCATACACTATTCAAGATAATAACCGTGCGCAGTGACTAGTTTTCATTAGTGGCTATCAAGCAATACCTGTATGTCATCTGACTAAGTCTAACATCTATATGCCGTTATGCTCGTTATGTTGCGAAGGGCTCCAATTCACAAGTTGACCACTGAATTGTTTCTCAACCTGAATGAAGTATATAACAATTATTAACAATTTTTTAATTAATTTAATATTAATATAGGATGTTAATAAATTATCATTATATTTGAAATTGGATTTAAACTGTCTACTAAAAGCATACAAATATTATTAACACTTCTTAACTTGCTAAAAAAAATGAGGAACTCTAGAGCTATTTAAAGGATCCCGATAATATAATATGTATTGGTATTAATACAGATTTGCAAAATATTCTTCAAATTTGAAGCAAAACGAGAACTTTTTCTTTTGTGAATACTATATCCTAACAAATATGTGAGTAGGCAAAACATATGGATTCCTCCCACTGAAACCTATTACTTACAATGTAGGTACAATATGTTTATAATATAATAATGCTATAAAACCATGCTGTAATATTTTACATTATTATTTGTAGTGTGTTTATTAGTATGCTTCTCTAATTATAGAGACCAAATTTAATATTGTTGTTTTATCAAATATACTAGGTATAATAATAAGCCTATTTAGATTTTACAGTTTGATAATTAAACCAAATTAAAACTAGTGACATCCTAAATTATGCAAATTACAATTTGCATTAATAATATTTCTTTCTACTAATTTTTTTTCTTTTAAATGTGTTTAGTTTTTTTAACATTTAAAAAAGTATTTATGCCTATGACATTGCATTGTCAATGACTAAAATGTATTAGTGATCTAATAATATATTAGTAGTTAACATACATCGAACAAATAATTAAATACAGGTTTTCAATAATCTTCAAGCCATGATGTATAAAACGCTTATTTCCTTGCACTAAACCATGGATTTTTATAAGACAAATATTCAACTTATATTAAGTAGAGTATGCATTCTACCTGCCTGCAACCTATACTACGTTCAGTGAAACAATTAATGTGCGCTAAACTAAAGCTGTATCTTAGTCCCCCACAACAGCACCAACTGCTTTACAATTTTTTTCCCCACTAGTAAAAAAATATAATATTAATTGTAATTATTTCATTATTATGTTGCCATAAAGTATATTTGTTACGTAGTATATATTGATTTCAGAAATATTACCATCACAGTTATATTTTAACTTAATCAAACACTCATTATTCATTTAATTATTTATCAGATGTCTAATTTATTAGAACTCTAATGTCTGTATCATTGGTAATTAAAAATGTGTATAAATCACCTATCTATCTAATTTATTAATAAGGTTAGGAGGATAAAATAATATAAATTTAAATACAATTTTACTAAAAAAAATACTAAATAGTGATAGCTAACTTTATTTTTGTAGTTGAAATTAATATTATGAATTAAAATTGAATAATGAATGTAAATATACCTAAATTTTTTTCAATGTATGTTTTGTAAATTTAAACTTGTTCATACTCAAATATTATTCATATACAATTGTCAAATGTTATATCATATAAAGTTATAAAGACATCAATAGATATGAGCCAATGAAGCCACAATTCATAATATGTACTTATAAGTTCTCATTAGTTATTACTTATTATTTATTAATATTTAACCCATGAATGGGTTAACCCAATTATTGTATAATTATCATGAATTGTGACCATTTCAATTTATATATTATAATTTTATAACAAATACAATGTACCTACCTACACTAGCGTATAATACATTCATAAATCATAATTCAAACAGTTTATGCTGTTATTCAAATTTAATAGATATTTGAAATAACCTAGCTGTAATTTACAAATCTTATATATATATATATATATATAATATTTACCACTTATAAGTAGAAATATTATTGTAGTTTTTTCTAATTTTCTAATTTTATTTTTTTAATAAACATAACTTATTAATTGAAGTTTGGTAAAGTTAATAGTATTTGTTAACTTAATTTTGACTTAATTGGTGTATTAAAAATGTCTATTAACTTAACTTTAAATTTAATTTAAAAAAAAAACTACTCAACTTAATTTAATCGAGTTAAAAAATATCATTAACTTGCCCAGTCTTGAATATAAGTATTGTACATTTTGGCAATATACTTGATTACCTGAAGCTTATATTATAATATGTTAATTTGTTGATAATAATTGAAGATTGTAGGTAATAAAGTTTATGTATAATAAATAAGGCAATAACCATTAAGAAAGTAAATTTGTACATACCTTATATTTATTGTTTTAATTTCTAAAATGGAGCTAAATTTTTTTTATATAAATAGGTAATGCATGATGATAGAATTTATTTTTCCTAGGTATATAACTAAACATGAATATCATATTTCTGATATAATTTTAACGAAGTGTTTAAAATTTGCTAACCAAATTAAAATAAAGTGAATACTATTGTCGATTATTGAAAATTTTTTGCATAATATAAATATTTGTAAAATATGATGTAAAAAAGAAAGTTTTAATAAAAAAAAAAAAATCCTTAAAAAAATGTACCTTAAAAGTAAAACATCCTCCATTAAATTTACTAATTGTAAATCTCTACTAATGTACTGTGTATATGTGTATCTCAGTAACATTTTTAAATAAGGTGATAAAAGAGTAGACTTTGCACATCATTAATTATGATAGCCACTATATTTATATAATATTACACCAAATATATAATATTATTAAAAACCTATCCGGATGTTAACAATTAAAAAATAAAGAATTATTTATTGAATATATTTAATTTTTATATAATTCAGTTATTTTTAATTAATTGTAATTGTTTAAGTAAGTTAACTAATTTTAATATTATGTTTTATTTAATACTTAATACTGAGGGTAATTATTATAACTTTACATAATAAAATAAACTATTTGAATTTAAAAGTTAAAAAGTGATAAATTCCACTTCTTAAAAAAATTTTATGCTTATAAATTGTTATGCTTAATGTTGATAATCTTTTAAGAAAATCGATAAATAACCTAAATGGTTTGAAGTACCGCCCATGCTATGATTTTTGATCTTTTAATGTGTTATAGTATGATAATGTTTAAGCATCTGTTCAAAAAATGGTTCATAGAATAAAATATAATTTAAAAAATAAAATAATACATACTTTGCTAAGAATCTTAAACAAGTGATCATTTAATTGTTATGAAATAAATAATCACTTACTATTGTAGAACCAAATAAAAAGATCACTATGATATTCTTTTGCGTAGAATAAAATATTTTATGGAATTATTAACTGATGTAGATATTGTATTGTTGTCATTGCTCAGAAGTACTTATAAGTTATACTGATACTGTATAATATTTTTGTGTACTATTACTGATATTATGCTACATACTTTTCAATAGGTATTACTTATTATCAAACAACATAATTCAGTAACATTTTTATTTGTGACTTTTTTAAGTTGGATGTGTTGTGCTCAATACAACATTAGACAATAGTATTTGTCATATAGAAAAGTTGTGCTGTATAATAGTGTTAGATATGTAAATATGGTTTATTTACATGCTCATTTTTTTTAACTGTTATTTAGTAACATAAATTAATTTAAACACAAATGTACTGTTGTACTGAAGCTAAATAAAAACAGCTGAACATTGCTCTTTGTTTTCGTATTAAATAGGTATGTAAGATTGTTGATATTTTAAAAATTATTTTATTTCAAGAATTCTACTCTAACTCTGAAAGAAATATATCATTCAGTTACTGAAAACTTATGTAATGAAGAATGAACAGATAGATTAGATATGCTAAGCCTTAGCTCTGTAGGAATTGTTGTTAGTATTGCTCTTAAGTCTTAATAATATTACCTGATATCTAATATTTCATTCAGTTTATTAGAAGCTCTTACTGATTCATCCTTTTATTGATAATTATGTCATACAAATTCAGATATAATAATAAATTGTTCCCACCATTCCTATGATTTTAGAAATATTACAATATAAATACATTAATGTTGCCTAATTAATTTATAGTTGGTTTTATATTACATTGAGTTTAATGACCTATTTATTTATTAATAAGTTTAATTTAATAATTATTTGCCTAAGAAATAAACTTTTAATTTTCTAGTTTTATGTGTTAGAATTTGAAAGTATAATGTTATTTTCTTAATTATTTGTATTTAATTTGAAATAAAGAATTGAGTAACTTGCAGACAAAACAATACAGTATTAAAGTGTATACAAAGTATAAAATATAATGTATACATTTTTAACCTTTTAACTAATTATTACCACACACGTTCTATTGGCCAAGGTATTTTAAAATATATGTTATCAATACAAGTATGGTTTACAATTTATTGCTATAGAATATATTTTATTTTATTTGAAATTTCTAATCTCTTGCTTAACTTCATACATATAAGTATTTAAATAGTAAATAATAAGTATTTATTTATGAAATTCTGTTTATATTATAGATATTTATTATTTAATGTAAGTACACATTTACATATAATTGTCATTTTTACGCCTGTAGAAAAACTGATTAAATTACTGTTACACGATTATAAATAATTGTAATATTATGTGTTCTTATATTTATAATTATTATTATTTAAAAAAAATTAATTGGAAACTACACAATATAGGTCAATAGGTATAATATTACTACAAATAATGAGTTATTGTTATGAAACAAATACTTCTAATGAAATTATATAAATTAATACAATTTAACTATAATTGTTAAGATGTTTTACTTTAATTTCTAGAATATAAATAGTAAGTTGTTAGGTGTTAATTTAAAAGTCGGCTTACATTCAAACAAAATGTTAACAAAAAAAAAAATATGTAGAATTTCCTTAAAATAAACAATGTTTAGGTGATTGGTGAAACTAAGTGATAACTTAGTTTTATTGTACCTATTATAATTAATTTTATGACACGTTTCTACTCATAAACCAATTCAAACTATTTTGTTCAAGCATATGCATTAGATTTGGTACCTACTTAGTTATTCTATTTATTGAACTTAAAACCTTAGCAAGTAACAATATTCATTAGTTTGGTAGTAAACTTTATATATACATGTGTATAAACTGTATATATCAATTTAAATGTTTTTTTTTAATATTACCAATACCACTTATCAATAAAAATTATTATTTGTATTGTGTGTTTAGTATATTTTGTTTTTCTCTAGAAGGTGTATCAAAAAATGAATCCTATCAAAAATATACATGCGAAGCTTTAGATTTCAAAGGTGAAGCAGTAGCATTTAAAGCAACATCATCTGGAATCTTAGAAATTTTAAAACATTGTATTGAAGTATGTTTTGAACGGAAAATAACATTTATTTATTACATTTTTTAATATCTAATTTTTTCAAGGTTATGAATCAAAGAGAGACAGCGTGGGAATCTATGTTGGAGAAAGAAATAAACAACCGAAAAGATTTAGAAGAAGTAGTACGGACATTATCTCTAGTTGATGGGCTCACAGATCAAGAGAGAGCCCAAGTACTTGCTGGAGCTGATTTAACTGTATGTATAATTATTAATTATTTATCTGTAGGTTTTCCACTATTTCAATATAAATCATCCAATTTCATTATATGTAAAAATACTATATATCATACTTAATAGGTATTAATAAATTAATTCAAGATCATCATAATTATAAGTTCTTAAAAAAAATAACTATAACAACTAATGTTTACAAAAATAAATGTATTGTTAAATGTTCATAATGAACTTATGTTTTAACGAGGTCATATTTACTGAACTGGTCATAGTACAAATAATATATTATCAATATAATATAATAAAAGTAGATATGAAATAATATTAAGATAAAAAAAATTTGAATCGCTACTTCTATATTTTAGTAAATTATTAGGTATTACTTACTATCAGTACCTACTATTGACTTAACATTAAATGTTATAGTATACATTTAACCATTTAATTTTTTTAAGCTGTCAGTTTTCGTGTTAAGTTCATAATGAGTTCTATTTCTAAAAAGGTAATATTATAAAATAAAATATTTAATACAATTTAACAATGCTTTTATGATTTAAGATTGAAATGAGTTTTTGCTACAAAAATTTAAGCATTTTTTCTGTTTTAAAAAGTACCTTCAGACAAAAAATATATTTATCATGTAAAACCTATACATTCAGACTTTAAAATATAGATAGTGGATAAACTATAAATAGTGCATTTTTAATTGTATATTTCTCATTAAAAATGTTTCAGTATGTTATTAAGTATTTTATTACTTATAAACTATGTAGGTTAACATAATATATTGTATTAATAATAGTGCTTTTTTCATTAGCATTAATTTAAAAATAATGTGACTACATTTTTTAATTCTTATATTGTAACAA
Organism: Sitobion miscanthi; assembly: GCA_008086715.1. Classification (NCBI taxonomy): domain Eukaryota; kingdom Metazoa; phylum Arthropoda; class Insecta; order Hemiptera; family Aphididae; genus Sitobion; species Sitobion miscanthi. The sequence goes on along the minus strand of CM017798.1, from coordinate 23,504,624 downwards.
TTTTCTAAGAATAAAATTATAATATTATTATTTATTTATTTTAAAAAGTGTACTATTTGATCAAATTAAAAACGGTTTTTTGTGGCTTTTTTTAAATTAAAATTCAACTATAGTACCTGTTACCTAAATAAACTAAATAACTTGATCATAAATTATTTTAATATTTTTGTTTGCAACTTTTGTTTTCTCAGTTCAATATCATTTATTCTATTTTACAGGAACATTCTACTTTGGCTGAAGATGAATTTTATGACGCTGTTGAATCATCCAATGATAATTCTGCTGAGGATGCTAAACAAAGAAAAGATCAGTTACTACAATGTACTAAAAATAATGTTCAAACAGCTCAGACCAATTGGGGTGAGCTGATAAGAGCTGCTGCCACAAATGCTTCTTTGAAACATACATATTGGCCAGAAGTAATGTCACTGTTTGATATTATACATTGATAAATTTGTATTTTAAATATTTTTGTATTAAATGTTAAATTAAAATTTAACCATACAATTGAGTTAATCTATAATGTTGTGTGTTAAGATCGAGCGAGTAGTTGCTGAGCAAATTAGATCAGCTCGTATGGGTCTTGGTAAAGGAGCTTGGCAATTGTTTGTCGAAGATGGGGAAATGAAGATGTACCGAAGAGAAGTCGAAGAAGATGGATTAGTTGTTGATCCTCTGAAAGCAACTCATCAAGTGAAAGGAATAACAGGTCGAGAATTGTGTCATTACTTTTTTTATCCTGAATACAGATATGATTGGGAAGGTATGTCCACTATATTGTAATTTATAAATTTTCTAACTACAATTTTTAAACTCATGAAGTTAAAATATTTTGTCTCCAGGTACATTAGAAACAATGAATGTCGTTGATAAAATTGCCGAAGACACTATATTATTCCATCAGATACATAAACGCATTTGGCCTGCAGCACAACGTGATGCTACGTTTTGGTCACATCTTACACATGTTCCTGATGAAGAGAATAAGTCTGAAGACAGCCCTCACATGTGGGCTACTGTCAATAGTTCAGTAGAATTACCATCACATCCTGTATGTTATTAAGCTATTAAAAAAGTTCCTTGTGTTTCATTTATATTTAATTTATTTTGTTCTTGATTAGTTTTAGAACTTTAACTTGTTACGTTACTAAATTCAATATCATATTTTAGAAAACAAATACATTTAATAACACGGAATTCAGTAGATTATTGAAATTGTTAATATTCATGTTTTATTTATTTTCAGCCTAATGGAGGTAAACAAGTTCGTATTTATCTGACTATTATTCTCATGGGTCAAACAATTATATCGCCCGCAGCAAAGGGTCGTGAGATAAAACGAGATGATATTACATGTAAAATTACCTATTGTGCTGTTGGTAAGAATATAATAGCTTTATATTTACAAATTGCAATACTACACATTTCATTAGAATTATAATTTACAATATTGTCACTTAGGTTTAAATAGACAATTATTACTAATAAAAAATGTTTTGGGTTTTTGGAATTTTTAAATTTCTTTTTAATATAATATCAAATCAACCATATTATCTTAATGTATATATTCAATTAAATACAACTTATTTATTTTGTAGATTTTTTCATTGGTATTAGTTTTAGGGGAATCATCAAAATTAAGAAATATTATATTTACCTAGCCTAGTATACAACCCTTCTACATTAACTTCTAAAAAGTTCCTGGTCTCATGATACGGTTATCTCTACTCTTTCAAATTAAGTAATATACTCACCGGACAACCTAGTTGCAGACACATAGTTTTATTACACGGCAGCTTAGAATGGTTAAAGTGTATTTCTTCATTTTATGTTACATAATATATAGTATTTTTTACATACATAATATTGTATTATATAGGTAGTATGAGGCAAGGACAAACTCTGTTTGAGCATTTAAAATATTGGAATAATAAATCTTTTTACACCCATCTTTAAATAATTTGAGTACTACAAAATTGTACAATATGTTAGACCTTGCAATTTAATTGTGCCAAAAGTTAAATTGGTTTTTTTAATCCATTATAAAGCATAGTATAATATAATTGAATTCTATTAATATAAAATTGTTTCTTTTTACAGTAAATCCAGGCGGTTGGGCACCATCTTCTGTTCTCAGGGCTGTGTATAAACGAGAATATCCAAAATTTTTAAAACGTTTCACTGCTTATGTGTTAGAAAAAACAAAAAACTTGCCGATAAAACTTTGAATGATCATATCATTGAACTATTTTGTTCTGAAAATTGGTTAAATTCTTTCTTTATTTCTTTATTGTTTTATTGCTAGTAATTTTTCCATTCTTGCCTTCACTGTGTTGTGTGATATATTTGTATACATATTATTTATATGCTGTATATTATAATATGTTAAAGATGAACCCGGGTTTCATAATAAACTATTATTAAAGTAATGAATTGTTGTAAGCATATTATGTTGTGGCTTCCAAATTATACCAAAAACCATATAAATTGTTTAGTTTATTTGATTTTTTTAAGTTTTGAATATACAATTTTAATTGTATTCTGTTTTTTAAATATTTATTTACTACCTACTCAGTGTAATATTAATATACAGTTTTTTTTGAACATTTTTTTTTTTATAGGTATATACAATATATATATAAACATAACGTTTTTGTAAACTGCTATTAACTATTCATGGTGTTTGTTACCATAGAAATGCTTGAACATGGCGATAATGCCAATAGATTAGATATAGGACTGAATATTGTTTTCTAGCTTATTTAATTACATTTTTTGTTGTTCATTTTTATATTTATATTGCCTAAAAATGTGAATAATTTCAATAACTACTTTTTTGACTTGTGTGCCTACATGATAACTGAAGATTTCTTAGTATGTAAAATGTATTTCCATCTTTGATATATAAAAAAAAAAAATTAATTTGGATCACTTAGTGTGAAAAATAAAATTATTTTTGTCAGTATGATATAGATGGTACCTACCAGTAGGTCCTATCTACGTTTTAAAGAATAAATTCACACGATGCGTTATCCAAAACATCACGAGCGTGTATTTGTTAACCTTGTCTCGTTCCTTCACCCATAATATTATTAACAATATAGTAGGTATTATAGATTTTTATCGTCGTTTTGTATGTGGTTGGGGTTGTTGATGGCGATTATTATAGTGTCGTTGCCTAACAACCCGCACAGCCGATAATAACTGTACGTCTGTGCATAGGTACCTATAGTAAAGCTGTAAAAGTTGTTGCCGTCTCTGCAGCTCGACCGCGCGTCTTCAGCGACATGGCCAATAACAATAAGCTGGATTTGGTCACTTCGGATTTGTTCAACGACCAAGTCACTCTGGGTCTGTTGACCGTTCTCGGTGAGTTTCGAAAGCCTGCAAAGCATAAAGCATTAAAATACGATTTCCTATCGTTATAACTTGTATTTTACTGTCGCTATTGTTTTCGCTCTCTTGTTCGCGGTCAGGCGGTCCCACTCGGGCATAATATTATGACACCCATCGATTTTTACGCGTAGGCTTGCTGCCCACTGTCGACATTAATTTATAATAATTATGCGTATAGACTTTTGACACCTGAAAGCGTTATTGATAGGTAGGTACCTATTTGAGCTTCAGTGACATATAATATGTACTTTTTACTGTAATAGTATGTATTACGTACCCAGGATACGTATACCCTGGGTATATACGCAGTGGTGTAATTGCAGGGGGGGGGCAATGGGGGCACTTGAAATGTTTGTGAAGGCTTCACCTACAATCATTTTGCCCCTCCAAATAATCCACATTTAAAAAATATTCTTAACAAGACTGTTAACATATTATTATAATATTAAAATAATTGTTTCCTCAAATTACTTTATAAAAGTTTATATTTATTTTAGATTTCTCTTGTTGAATAATATTATGTTACTATTATTATCCGTGATTCGTGAACACGTTATTATCTTGAAATCGCGACTGCAGGAACGTCCGAACGGGAGGTTAATTTTTTTGCCCCCCCCCCTAGATTTTTATCCAGTTACGCTACTGTATATACGATAGCAATATCAAACTGTAGGACAGCCTATAGCTCAAGGCGTGCATACTAGTTACATTGATTAAATATACCAAAATATACGAATAATTGCCTTCTGGCCCTCCCATATAGTTCCATCCTTATCGTAAAAAAAAACTAGTTATTTCCCAGGCGCGAATCCAAAGCAAATATCTGGGAGGGACCCCAACATTTTTTTACAACACAAATACTATTACAATACAGGTACCTACACTCCTTTCTTAATTTAAAATTGTTCATATATTGCGCAATTTTTAATGCACAGTCCACAGATATGTATAAAATATTATATTATCACACGTACATAGGTATCTGTGATTATAATATAATATAAAGATCTATAGAATTATAAAAAAAAATTGAAAAATAATAAGTCGGAGGCTGGGTCTCTAGCTGCCCTGGATCCGTCCCTATTACCTCTAATACACTATTCCTAAACATTTTGAATAGGTAATAAAAATAATTATATATGTGTATGTTCGTTATTTGTACCCAGTGCCCACTTATATAGGTATCTATATACCCACTTATGTGATTTGTAATATACCTACCTCAAATAAGAAGTATTAAAATATTGATTATAATAAAATGACATATTTTGGTAAAAAAAAAGGTACTAGGAAAAAATTGATAAGGGGTCCGCGATTTCTAAAAATCTTCCATTAGGGGTTCGTGTTCACCAAAGTTTTAAGAACCGCAGAATATTCATGTCTCATATACATATAAGTACACAACTACAACATATTCGAGTACGACGACATGCATATTAAAGTACGAAAATATAAACTTCTAAAATCATAAATCTATCGTAAGGACTTGACTTCGTAATTTTGCTTGTGGAATGCTAATATCGTTGGCTTAATTATAAATATGTACCTACCTAAATAACCCATAGGAAATAGCTGCCAACCAGATTCAGAGGCACCTACTTGCTTATAGCTAAATATTTATAACTTATGATAATATTCTCAACATTCAAATATTAATAATTAATACACTTTAATATTTAAAAAAATGATCACATCCATTTAATCGTCAAAATATTATTTATATAAAAAACAGCAATATTAATTTTATTTTATATACCTATTTAGTACTTACAGGTCTTCGAATAAGAATACTAGATATTATATTGACTCTATAACCCAGACAGCATAATATATTAATGCTGATTTAGATTTTAGATTAAAAAAAAACTTGCATTTAAATTTTTATCCTAATAGTGAACCATATAGGAACCTAGGTAGTCAAATAGACGCAAAAAGAGAATGGAAATCATTTTTATTGACTTAACATGTCTATTGTGTAATACCTACCTATGCAATCTAATATTCTAATAGATAGGTAACCAGGCAACCAGCTATTCATCTAATAGGCACCCATCATGTTTTCAACGCAATACCAAATAATATATTTTATATTACCTACATATTTGATTACCCAAAAAATATTTTGTACCTCAACCTTGGTGTATTTATTGATATTTGAATATTGAATCGTAACAATATTTGTATTTTATAAAATAATATATATATCTATCTATGCATTACATAATAATTACTATAGATGTCAACATTAAATGTTAAAACACTAAAAACGGATCTAAGATGAAATATATTGTTCAAAAATTACATGTTCATAGATCAATGGCTAGAATGAAGCTAGAAACATTTAATTTTAAAAATAACCAAAATTAACAAATCAGTGGTAAAATGTATTCATTAAAACATATGCATTTATTAATTTAAAATTACATATCAATTAATTTAAATAAATGCTATAAGATTTCCTAAGTTTTAACTAACTATCTACATATAATTCATAAATAACTTTTACGTTTCCTACTTATATAATATAAAAGAAAACATGTCACTAACAATACTTAATCACTAATCGGATAGTGAAACAAAAAGTTGAACAATTAAAATATATTGCCTCACCCTGACAAATTCCTACGCCCTTGGTATAGCCTTAACTATATAGTATGCTGGTAAAACCAAGATAAACCTATATAACAGCATCGTATTTTATATTTGGCCGTTTTTTCAAGGGTGAAGTCGGGTTGTACGGCTAGTGTGTTAAATTCGGTGCCGCAGCCGCCGATTGAACGATTTCTTGTTAGCTGCAGCGGGGTATAAGATGAGCGCGCGTGACGAAACAGATTTTTAAATTATAATATACCCTCTTATTTTCGGTTTGATTTATTGCAGAAAACACTGCTGGAGTGAGAAATCTGACGGTCAAACAGAGTCTGCCGTGTGACAAGGCCAAAATAAGCTTGTGGGAGCAGCGGAATGGGTGTCTGCTGCCGGATGACGTCAGGTCGTTTTACGCGTCGTGCGACGGGTTCAAATTGACTTGGTCGTACAGAGTCGAAGGTATCTATCCCTAAAATACGGTTCACGATTGCGACACGTAAACCTTTTTTAACTTTTAAAATCATAAACCAAATAAAATATTATTTTCTTTTATAATACGTACCTATAGTACGTACAATTAGTGTACGGTATCTAAAACATTATAAACAATATAATATTATACTACAGGAGCATAATATTATGTGTATTTTTTTAAACTATTAAAATACAATTTACAAATTTCAAAATCGTTTGTATTCGTTGGTAATAGTTTTAATACATTCACTCAAGAACTATTTCATCATTTTGCATCCCAATTACAGGCTTATCCCATTAGAGTTGTCAACAAATTATCATTAACATACTGTTTGTTAAAATTTTTGTTTTTAGATTAAATAATATAAGTTGTGGTAGTCTTAAAATATTTATGATGGTATTAAATTTGTATTGCAGCGTTTGTGTAAGGTGGTACCTATTGTTACTATTTTGATTGTTTTTAAAATATTATAAAATCAATGCCATTATATAAAATTGTTACACCGCATTCAAGTTCAGTCGGTCTCCAACGTTTTTTCCTTGTAGAGCACCAGCTTTATGACATAATATAGTACCTATATTATATAATATTAAAGTTAGTTTTATTACGTTATAAATATGATTTAAAACGGAATTTTAGTAGCTTATACGATTGAAAACTATCAATTAATAATTTATAAATCGTTTTTTGGACTATAGTTTTTATTTGATTAAAAGGTTTAAGATGTGAATTACTGAAAAATAAAAAAATAAAAATTGTAAACATCAAAAGTAAATATGAATGTGATACAAAATGCAGTTAATTTATTAAAATACTTAGGATATTTTGTTTAACGCTATCCAGGAATTTACACATATTATATAGCCATGTAGGCAACTTATTAGCTATTATAACTTAATTTGCACATTACGTTCCTAATCGCATCGTGTAAGCGTCCGATTATTCGGGTAAAAAAAGGAAAAGTTTGCAATTGTGCTGTATACTTATCTATCTCTTAAAAAAATTCTATGATGATAGATGCATAAGCTATATTTACGGGAAATACAAAAACGATGCATCCATTCATAATATATAATTATATGAGGACCATGGTATTACGTCATAATATGTATATTCACAATTTGTATCATGGGAATAATAATTTATTATTTAGATAAAAATATAATAAATGCATTATGAATTTTATAATTAGATGAAAATAGTAGGTACATATCTAGCTACTAGCTACGTGTTTTTTTCCATTTAGAACCAACGGTTATAAGAGATAGGTTATGTTTATTTCTCATCTTGTCACCTTCGTAATACAAATACACGTATGCACCTTGCAGGCATCACGTCTGACGTGACGGCTGCTGCCATCGGTGGTGCGTCCAATTTGCCCATCGGAAACATCACCGTGAACCCACTGTCCGATCTGGTACGGCTGTGCGACGTCAAATCGGACACGGTTAACGTAAACGTGATGCGTGACCTGCAGCTGCTGGACCGGCTGTCTGACAGGAACACGCCGGACTTCACGGAGAACTCAAAGATATTCGAGCTGGACTCGAGCTCGGACGTGGGCCACGTGTGCCTGGTGTACCTCGACGGCCGGGCGGCGGCGTCTGCGGTGACGACCAGGCCAGAAGTGCATCCGCGCGAAGAGCCCAGCGGAGCTTCGGTTTGGCTGCTGGACACCACGTACCGCTGGCACTTGCTCGCCCCGAACTTCAGCAACTATTTCAGAAAGGCGCTGGTGCACATGGGCCTGCCCCACTGGCAACTGAAATTCACGGACATGGGACTCACGTCTATCGGCGAGGTGGGTTCGTTAAAATTATTATCCACCTATTATTTATTCTCAACTGCAGCTGTCAACCGCGTTGACGTAATTTCTATTTTCTTTTACACAATCCATATAATATTAACAGTTATATTATACTTAGGTATTAAATCTTATAGTCCATGATTCTGACTACCTACCTATTAAATTGTACAATAATGAACATCTAATACAGAATATAACGGCTTTTGTTTGATTTTCAGTTTTTCATGAATTTGGTGGCCCCTCAATTGAACGTGACCGATCGAGTTCCTGTAATTGGCCAATTGGACGACGATGAACAGTCTACCACAGATAGCGCACCGCTTAACCACTTTGATCCTAGTATTTTAAAAACCACGTTCAAAATGTCCAAGAGTAAAAAAAATGCAATTAAATAAGTGTTCCAGCTTGAACTGAGTTATTTATTTGCTCATTTTATTTAACTGACAGTTGTTAATATAATATAACAAAATAGTTTGAAAAAAATAAATCATACAAGTTTAAAATAAAAACATTTATTTATTTTTGGAATTAATCATATTCATATGGTTTCAATCATAAAAAAGTTGCACATACAAAAAAATTAGCTCTGACCGTCATGCGCTAAGTGGTTGATAAATAATTAGATTTAGTAGCATATCAAGATATGTATAGGTAACTAACATATACTAACCTTTACTTATTTTCAATTTATTATAGTAATTAATTGAGTAATATAAATATTTTCAATAAATAGTTAATATCAGTGTTCGGATGTCGCAACTCGTAACTGCTGCGGCTGCCTTTCATATTGTCACCAGCATGCAGTGGTACCAAAGTTCAAAAAAGTGTAAGTTAAGAACTAAAGCCTATTATACCAACTACGACTCATCCTACATATCATATCTGTATATAGGTACAAATTACTCAATATTGTAATTAGGATAATATATATTTTTCTGGGTCCTCAAAAAATATGTCACCCACTCACCTATAGTAATGCTGCAGACGCAACCAGAGACAAGTATTCGCACACGCTCTTGTGTCATGGTGGTTATCGAATCTCCGAGATATTTTCTCTCGTCCACCCATCCACCACAACGATCAGCGGACATGACAGTCCATCTCGTCGCATGGTCGTCATTACTCGTTAGTCGTTACATTACTAAATATATTATCTATTTTGTCATGAGCGTTTGGAGTCTAGACTCCTGGTTTCTGGCGGATATATTCATTTATTGCTAAGTACATCGTCTGTTGACTAGTGTGCGTCGGTCATTGTGTGTACCGTAAATCATAATGTGCAACATTAAGGTGAGTAAAGCTTTACGCTTTGCTGTAATTTTACAAGTATTAAACATCACTAGACAGTCCATTCCGCGTGGCGCAGTTTTGTTGTTATTGGCCGGGCGTGCCGTCGACGTGGTTTCGGCCTTTTCACGTGCGTACATTGGTTATCCACCGGTCACCGGAATTGTGATCGGCATTCGTTAAGGACTCGGAGTCGAACTCGCCAGTGGCTTAGATAAATTTATTTCATGTATCTTGTATCTTTTGAAATTTGTTAATTTTATCTAGTATCTTGTATCTAGATTCTAGATACCTAATATTTTTTTTATTTTAATGAGGTCACTACTTTTTAACTGTTTTTTTTTTTTTGAGAACTATAATGTATCACAAAATTGCTTTTATTTTTACTTACGGGGTTTTGCTTCTCTACTGACATACATATAATTCACATCACAAATACAAAGTATAGTTCATTCCCACATCTTAATTGAAAACCTACTAACAAGTACATAATTTGTCTGCAACGAAGATAGAATTTTAATGACAACTATCTAGTAAAAACGTTGAATATTGACGAGAATGTTTCTAAAATAATAAAATTATACCTTATATTATGGCTACTTAAATACTAAAATAATTTTAAAAAATGGTACACTTTTATTTAATGAAAATCAATTATATAATAAATTGAATAATTTTTCATACAAAAGTTGTATATTTTTAACGATTTCATTATGAACTAAGTGTTAAAAATATTTAACATAATAAATACAAGTTTTATAATTTATTTAGCACAGTAAAAGCATTTTTATAAATAACTATAAAAAAAACATTCGTTAAAATTTATTATTTTAAATACGTTCAACTACTATTCAAATTTTTAATTATTTCTTCTACCATTTCTTTTTTGCTCATTCCATTTCTTTCAGCCTTTTTCTTAACATCCGCCACCATAGAGTCAATTAATTTTTTACTGTTCAGTTTTAAAAATTTAGGATGTTTATTTTTAGATTGCAATTTGTATTTTTTCGTCTGGTCTCCAACGAATTTTTTTAGTTGTGAAGTGTCAGTCACTTCTTTGTACTCAATCTGTTTGTCCGGATGCACAACAATTACACCCAATGACTGTCGCCTGTTTGGTACTTTTTTTGGTACAGGTATATTATCGTCTAAGTCAGGTACAGTTTTTAAAAATTCTTCGTTTTTTTGAGCCACTTGGTCTGGATCTTCATCATCATCTTCGTCACTTTCATTGAAACCATCAGGAGGTGTCAACGTTGGTGCAAAGCCTACGTCATTATTTCGGATTTTCTTACCTGATTTAATTATTCCCACGGCATCTCTCAGTGCCTTTGACCTGGGATGTTTATCACTCATAATAACTCTACCAGATTTCAGCAGTTTTAACGTGTCTGCTCCGATGCCTACAGCTGACATGGCAGACAGAACAAAGCAGTCGATATTGCTTATTGCTGTGTCCATGTGCTTTGATAGACTAATAAGTTTTCTTTGAGCTTTGGCTTTTTTCTCTTTCAATGATTTTGTATTGGAAGGTTTTTCAAAGATATTGTTTATTAATTCATCCACGTCAAATTGTGGAGAAATGAGTTTTAATATATCTTTAGCTGAATCTGGAACGGTTGACTCGTTTTCTAAAATGTTGGATATCATTTTATGTGTGGACTGAGGACCATTCTTGTACAATTCCTTAAGGTTTTCAGCCGTCTTCAGAAAATCTTTAGCTAACGGAATCACTTTGGTAACCAAGTCACTCACAGTTTGTTTCAAACCAGTTTTCAGAGAGTAACTGACTGTCCTTAAACTTTGATCAACATCATTGAGTGTCTTGGAGACTTTTACGTTACCTATTGCGTTTTTTAATGTTGCTAACATATTACTCCGCATCTCGCTTGTATCTAAAACGCTTCGATAAGCAATTTGCTTGGCATCTTGTGATGTGACTTTCTTAAATCTATCGTATGCATCGCGTTTGCATTGATCCGAATTGTACTCCTTAAACTAAAACAAAATAAAAATGATTTTAAACAATTCTACTTATGACATACGGCAGTAGTTATCAACCTTTTTTACATTCGCGTACCACCTATACATTTTGAAAATTTTCATGTGCCACTTGATCAAATAACATTTATTTTTGCTTATCAAAAATGTATACGTTATATTACATGTATGGCATTTTATTTTATGAAGAACTACAAAATTATCATATAATATAAGCATCTAATGCTTAAAAAGAAAACTAAATATGCAAATTATTATTTATATTATTATTGATATCAAATAAACCAAATACTATTTAATGTGAATAATGATCGATTCAATTTTTTTTTATAAAGGGAGGTTTCCTTAGTGTACTTGTGTAGAACCTATGAGCTTTCCTCGTAACACTAGTGGTACGCGTGCTATCGTACTATGGATTGAGAGACGCTGACATGGGTTATATAAAAAGTTTTTTAATTACCAAAAATGAAGAATAGTATCATTGTCTTCATTTGAATCTGGATCATCGAAATCCTTTATTTCATTTGCTTCTAATTTATTTTTTGGAGTATCCGGTAACCCATCTGTAGTGGAATATGTTTGATCATTAATTGGTATTCTTTCATTTGTAGCTTTGTTTACCATGTATGTTCTAATTCGTCTTAAACGTCTCTTTTTTTTTTGGTTTCTTCCAGTACCATTTGGTTGTGTCTCAGGGTTTTCGACTGATTTGACATCATTTTGAATACTTCTATTTTCTGTATCTAAACTATTTGGGGTAATTTCATCCACTGTCGTAGGAATTTTTTTCCTCCTAACATGTTTTTTTCTCCTAGGTTGTTTTGAGTTCATTGTACCATCAGTATCATTTAAATTAGCCGTTTTTTCATTGTCTTCAGGATCTTTCTCATAATTTACGTGTTCGTTATTTTGTGTTGGAATACGTTTGGGATCTTCTGTTTCGTTATAATTTTCATGAACAGTTTTGGGTTGTCTTGATTTCCTATGGCATCTGAGTTTACGTGGTCGTGGTTTTGCAACGTTTATAGTTTCATTGACATCATTTGGAGATGAAACTTCTGGTTCTACATTGAATTTTCAGGGTATTCAGATAATTCCGGTTGTTCCATTTCATTGTTGATATCAGTTGTTTCACCACTTCCAGTTTCCGGCAGTTCTTCTTGAACGTTATTATCATCTTTAACTACTTCTGGTTCGTTTTCATTTTCATTAAGAGTTTTTGGTTGTCTTGATTTCCTATGGCGTCTGAGTTTACGTGGTCGTGGTTTTGCAACGTTTATAGTTTCATTGACATCATTTGGAGATGAAACTTCTGGTTCTACATTTGAATTTTCAGGGTATTCAGATAATTCCGGTTGTTCCATTTCATTGTTGATATCAGCTGTTTCACCACTTCCAGTTTCCGGCTGTTCTTCTTGAACGTTATTATCATCTTTAACTACTTCTGGTTCGTTTTCATTTTCATTAAGAGTTTTTGGTTGTCTTGATTTCCTATGGCGTCTGAGTTTACGTGGTCGTGGTTTTGCAACGTTTATAGTTTCATTGACATTATTTGGAGATGAAACTTCTGGTTCTACATTTGAATTTTCAGGGTATTCAGATAATTCCGGTTGTTCCATTTCATTGTTGATATCAGTTGTTTCACCATTTCCAGTTTCCGGCAGTTCTTCTTGAACGTTATTATAATCGTTGACTATTTCTGGTTCGTTTTCATTTTCATTAAGAGTTTTTGGTTGTCTTGATTTCCTATGGCGTCTGAGTTTACGTGGTCGTGGTTTTGCAACGTTTATAGTTTCATTGACATCATTTGGAGATGAAACTTCTGGTTCTACATTTGAATTTTCAGGGTATTCAGATAATTCCGGTTGTTCCATTTCATTGTTGATATCAGCTGTTTCACCACTTCCAGTTTCCGGCTGTTCTTCTTGAACGTTATTATCATTTTAACTACTTCTGGTTCGTTTTCATTTTCATTAAGAGTTTTTGGTTGTCTTGATTTCCTATGGCGTCTGAGTTTACGTGGTCGTGGTTTTGCAACGTTTATAGTTTCATTGACATCATTTGGAGATGAAACTTCTGGTTCTACATTTGAATTTTCAGGGTATTCAGATAATTCCGGTTGTTCCATTTCATTGTTGATATCAGTTGTTTCACACCATTTCCAGTTTCCGGCAGTTCTTCTTGAACGTTATTATAATCGTTGACTATTCTGGTTCGTTTTCATTTTCATTAAGAGTTTTTGGTTGTCTTGATTTCCTATGGCGTCTGAGTTTACGTGGTCGTGGTTTTGCAACGTTTATAGTTTCATTGACATCATTTGGAGATGAAACTTCTGGTTCTACATTTGAATTTTCAGGGTATTCAGATGATTCCGGTTGTTCCATTTCATTGTTAATATCAGTTGTTTCACCACTTCCAGTTTCCGGCTGTTCTTCTTGAACGTTATTATCATCTTTAACTACTTCTGGTTCGTTTTCATTTTCATTAAGAGTTTTTGGTTGTCTTGATTTCCTATGGCGTCTGAGTTTACGTGGTCGTGGTTTTGCAACGTTTATAGTTTCATTTACATCATTTGGAGATGAAACTTCTGGTTCTACATTTGAATTTTCAGGGTATTCAGATAATTCCGGTTGTTCCATTTCATTGTTGATATCAGTTGTTTCACCACTTCCAGTTTCCGGCAGTTCTTCTTGAACGTTATTATAATCGTTGACTATTTCTGGTTCGTTTTCATTTTCATTAAGAGTTTTTGGTTGACTTGATTTCCTATGGCGTCTGAGTTTACGTGGTCGTGGTTTTGCAACGTTTATAGTTTCATTGACATCATTTGGAGATGACACTTTTGGTTCTACATTTGAATTTTCAGGGTATTCAGATGATTCCGGTTGTTCCATTTCATTGTTGATATCAGTTGTTTCACCATTTCCAGTTTCCGGCAGTTCTTCTTGAACGTTATTATAATCGTTGACTACTTCTGGTTCGTTTTCATTTTCATTAAGAGATTTGGGATTTCTTGATTTCCTATGGCGTCTGAGTTTACGTGGTCGTGGTTTTGCAACGTTTATAGTTTCATTGACATCATTTGGAGATGAAACTTCTGATTCTACATTTGAATTTTCAGGGTATTCAGATGTTTCCGGTTGTTCCATTTCATTGTTGATATCAGTTGTTTCACCATTTCCAGTTTCCGGCAGTTCTTCTTGAACGTTATTATAATCGTTGACTACTTCTGGTTCGTTTTCATTTTCATTAAGAGATTTGGGATTTCTTGATTTCCTATGGCGTCTGAGTTTACGTGGTCGTGGTTTTACAACGTTTATAGTTTCATCGACATCATTTGGAGATGAAACTTCTGGTTCTAAATCTGAATTTTCAGGGTATTCCGATAATTCCGGTTGTTCTATTTCATTATCTATATCGGTCACTTCACTACTTCTGATTTTCGGTAACTCTTCTTGATTATTATCGTAAGGAATACGACGATCGTTGTTACGTTGATCTGGATTCTTTACTGGATAATTCTCCATGTTTTCTCCTGTAACAAATACTGGTTCGTTATGATTTTCGATAACAGAATCGGGTTGTCTTGATTTCCTATGGCGTCTGATTTGACGTTGTAGTGGTTTTGCAACATTCATAGTTTTATCAAAATTATTTGTAGATGAAGCTACTGGAACTGCATTTTCAGGATATTCAGATGACTCAGGTTCTGCTTCATTATTTTCTTCAATGTTAGGAATAACATTATTATTGAAATCTCTATTTTCATTATTAATTTCAGGCCAAAAAGTATGTTTCTTAAGTTTAGCTTCTTCATCATATTCTTCAAAAGAATCATATTCTTCAGACATTTCATAATCGTACTCTGAATTTTTTTGGTTTCTGGAACGTTTGGGTTTATGTTTAGGTGGATTAACTAAATTGTTTTCATCAAAGGCATTGTTCTCATTGTTAGGGCTAGATATTTGGTTATCAAACTGATCATATGAAGCCATGTTTGGAGTTTCTAATTTGTTTTTCTCATCATCATCATCTTCAATTGTTTCGTATTCTTCAGATATTTCATGACTATGTAAAGGATCTTTACGTTTTCTATGGCGTCTAATTTTTTTATTAGGTTGATTGTCTGCATTATTATGTTCCACGATTTCTTTTGGAATATCCTTTTCTTCATTGGACTTGCGGTCTGGTTCATGATCATCCATCTCCGTGTTTGATTGACTGTATTCTGGTGTTTCACCGTTTTCTGGGATTTCCCCATTTTCTGGGAATCCATCATATTCTGGTGTTTCAAGTTCATTATCAGTCTCAGGATGATCTATTGATTCTCCCTCAGAATTTCCGATGTTTTTACCTACCATTGGAGAATTATCCTCCTGTTCTTCCTCTGGATCATAATCTTCTGATACTTCTTGGTCATCCTTAGGTCCTCTTCTTTTTCTATGGCGTCTCATTTTTTTATTTGGTTGATTACCTTCATCGTTTTGTTCATTCGTATCGTTAGATTTGTTGATATCTTCACTGGAAGTTTTCTCAGGTTCATTCTCATCGATCAATTCACGTTCGTTTGCTTGATTGTGTTCTGGGGTTTCGTCGTTTTCTGAAATTTCTTCGTTTTTAGAGATATCTTTATATTCTGGCGTTTCTGATTCGTGGTCCGTTAATTCTCCATCAGGTTCACCGGTAGGTGTATCAATGTTTTTACTTGACTCTGGACCATCTTCTTCTGATACTTCTGGTCATCCTTAGGTCCTCTTCTTTTTCTATGGCGTCTCATTTTTTTATTTGGTTGATTACCTTCATCGTTTTGTTCATTCGTATCGTTAGATTTGTTGATATCTTCACTGGAAGTTTTCTCAGGTTCATTCTCATCGATCAATTCATGTTCGTTTGCTTGATTGTGTTCTGGGATTTCATCGTTTTCTGAAATTTCTTCATTTTTAGAGATATCTTCATATTCTGGCGTTTCTGATTCGTGGTCCGTTAATTCTCCATCAGGTTCACCGGTAGGTGTATCAATGTTTTTACTTGAAAGTGGACCGTCTTCTTCTGATACTTCTTGGCCATCCTTAGGTCCTCTTCGTTTTCTATGGCGTCTCATTTTTTTATTTGGTTGACTACCTTCATCGTTTTGTTCATTCGTATCGTTAGATTTGTTGATATCTTCACTGGAAGTTTTCTCAGGTTCATTCTCATCGATCAATTCACGTTTGTTTGCTTGATTGTGTTCTGGGGTTTCATCGTTTTTAGGCATATCCTCATTTTCAGAGATACCATCATATTCTGGCGTTTCTGATTCGTGGTCCGTTAATTCTCCATCAGGTTCACCGGTAGGTGTATCAATGTTTTTACTTGACTCTGGACCATCTTCTTCTGATACTTCTTGGTCATCCTTAGGTCCTCTTCTTTTTCTATGGCGTCTCATTTTTTTATTTGGTTGATTACCTTCATCGTTTTGTTCATTCGTATCGTTAGATTTGTTGATATCTTCACTGGAAGTTTTCTCAGGTTCATTCTCATCGATCAATTCACGTTCGTTTGCTTGATTGTGTTCTGGGGTTTCGTCGTTTTCTGAAATTTCTTCGTTTTTAGAGATATCTTTATATTCTGGCGTTTCTGATTCGTGGTCCGTTAATTCTCCATCAGGTTCACCGGTAGGTGTATCAATGTTTTTACTTGACTCTGGACCATCTTCTTCTGATACTTCTTGGTCATCCTTAGGTCCTCTTCTTTTTCTATGGCGTCTCATTTTTTTATTTGGTTGATTACCTTCATCGTTTTGTTCATTCGTATCGTTAGATTTGTTGATATCTTCACTGGAAGTTTTCTCAGGTTCATTCTCATCGATCAATTCATGTTCGTTTGCTTGATTGTGTTCTGGGATTTCATCGTTTTCTGAAATTTCTTCATTTTTAGAGATATCTTCATATTCTGGCGTTTCTGATTCGTGGTCCGTTAATTCTCCATCAGGTTCACCGGTAGGTGTATCAATGTTTTTACTGGACTCTGGACCATCTTCTTCTGATACTTCTTGGCCATCCTTAGGTCCTCTTCGTTTTCTATGGCGTCTCATTTTTTTATTCGGTTGACTACCTTCATCGTTTTGTTCATTCGTATCGTTAGATTTGTTGATATCTTCACTGGAAGTTTTCTCAGGTTCATTCTCATCGATCAATTCATGTTCGTTTGCTTGATTGTGTTCTGGGGTTTCATCGTTTTCTGAAATTTCTTCATTTTTAGAGATATCTTCATATTCTGGCGTTTCTGATTCGTAGTCCGTTAATTCTCCATCAGGTTCACCGGTAGGTGTATCAATGTTTTTACTTGACACTGGACCGTCTTCTTCTGATACTTCTTGGCCATCTTTAGGTCCTCTTCGTTTTCTATGGCGTCTCATTTTTTTATTTGGTTGACTACCTTCATCGTTTTGTTCATTCGTATCGTTAGATTTGTTGATATCTTCACTGGAATTTTTCTCAGGTTCATTCTCATCGATCAATTCACGTTTTTTTGCTTGATTGTGATCTGGGGTTTCATCGTTTTCAGGCATATCCTCATATTCTTGTATTTCTGATTCTTGGTCTTTGTGATTATGTTCTGCTGATTCTCCTTCAGACTCACCATCATGTTTTTCAACTGGATCATATTCGTTTGTTATTTCTTGTCCATTCTTAGGATCCTTTCGTTTTCTATGACCTTTTGATATTTTATTGAGTTGATCATCTGAATTATATTGCTCATTGTTATTTTTAGGATTGTTATTCGAATCATTGATATTAGGTTCTTCATAACTTGATTCGACTGATGATGAATCTTCTCCCATACTATCTGCTGCTGGTATAATATTATCATTATAGATACTTTTCAGTTCTGCCCCTTCTACACTATTTAAGTTTTCATTATCATCCAACTCAACTGTTTCTTTTGTGATATTATCAGGATTTGTATCTGCTACATTATCTTCATTAGATTTATTCTCGTTTTCCTCTTCGTCCGAAGCAGCCTTTTCAGTTTCCAAATGGTCTGGTGTCTCCGTATCGTGTTCATTATCAGCGTTATTCAATACCTCTGATTCTGGAGCATCGTTAGGTTGTATCTCACCTGACTTGTTTGAGTTGATATCGTCTTCTTCTTCAGATGTTTCATATTCTTCAGTTATTTCTTTACCATCTTTTGGATCTATTCTCTTCCTATAACGTTTCACTTTGGGTTTGATTGACTTATTTATTCCTTCATCATTTTCTTCGTCCGAAGCAGCCTTTTCAGTTTCCAAATGTTCTGGTGTCTCCGTATCGTGTTCATTATCAGCGTTATTCAATACCTCTGATTCTGGAGCATCGTTAGGTTGTATCTCACCTGACTTGTTTGAGTTGATATCGTCTTCTTCTTCAGATGTTTCATATTCTTCAGTTATTTCTTTACCATCTTTTGGATCTATTCTCTTTCTATAACGTTTCACTTTGGGTTTGATTGACTTATTTATTCCTTCATCATTTTCTTCGTCCGAAGCAGCCTTTTCAGTTTCCAAATGTTCTGGTGTCTCCGTATCGTGTTCATTATCAGCGTTATTCAATACCTCTGATTCTGGAGCATCGTTAGGTTGTATCTCACCTGACTTGTTTGAGTTGATATCGTCTTCTTCTTCAGATGTTTCATATTCTTCAGTTATTTCTTTACCATCTTTTGGATCTATTCTCTTCCTATAACGTTTCACTTTGGGTTTGATCGACTTATTTATTCCTTCATCATTTTCTTCGTCCGAAGCAGCCTTTTCAGTTTCCAAATGTTCTGGTGTCTCCGTATCGTGTTCATTATCAGCGTTATTCAATACCTCTGATTCTGGAGCATCGTTAGGTTGTATCTCACCTGACTTGTTTGAGTTGATATCGTCTTCTTCTTCAGATGTTTCATATTCTTCAGTTATTTCTTTACCATCTTTTGGATCTATTCTCTTCTATAACGTTTCACTTTGGGTTTGATCGACTTATTTATTCCTTCATCATTTTCTTCGTCCGAAGCAGCCTTTTCGGTTTCCAAATGTTCCGGTGTCTCCGTATCGTGTTCATTATCAGCGTTATTCAATACCTCTGATTCTGGAGCTTCGTTAGGTTTTATCTCACCTGACTTGTTTGAGTTGATATCGTCTTCTTCTTCAGATGTTTCATATTCTTCAGTTATTTCTTTACCATCTTTTGGATCTATTCTCTTCCTATAACGTTTCACTTTGGGTTTGATCGACTTATTTATTCCTTCATCATTTTCTTCGTCCGAAGCAGCCTTTTCAGTTTCCAAATGTTCTGGTGTCTCCGTATCGTGTTCATTATCAGCGTTACCCAATACCTCTGATTCTGGAGCTTCGTTAGGTTTTATCTCACCTGACTTGTTTGAGTTGATATCGTCTCCTTCTTCAGATGTTTCATATTCTTCAGTTATTTCTTTACCATCTTTGGGATCTATTCTCTTCCTATAACGTTTCACTTTGGGTTTGATCGACTTATTTATTCCTTCATCATTTTCTTCGTCCGAAGCAGCCTTTTCGGTTTCCAAATGTTCTGGTGTCTCCGTATCGTGTCATTATCAGCGTTATTCAATACCTCTGATTCTGGAGCTTCGTTAGGTTTTATCTCACCTGACTTGTTTGAGTTGATATCGTCTTCTTCTTCAGATGTTTCATATTCTTCAGTTATTTCTTTACCATCTTTTGGATCTATTCTCTTCCTATAACGTTTCACTTTGGGTTTGATCGACTTATTTATTCCTTCATCATTTTCTTCGTCCGAAGCAGCCTTTTCAGTTTCCAAATGTTCTGGTGTCTCCGTATCGTGTTCATTATCAGCGTTATTCAATACCTCTGATTCTGGAGCATCGTTAGGTTTTATCTCACCTGACTTGTTTGAGTTGATATCGTCTTCTTCTTCAGATGTTTCATATTCTTCAGTTATTTCTTTACCGTCTTTTGGATCTATTCTCTTCCTATAACGTTTCACTTTGGGTTTGATTGACTTATTTATTCCTTCATCATTTTCTTCGTCCGAAGCAGCCTTTTCAGTTTCCAATGTTCTGGTGTCTCCGTATCGTGTCATTATCAGCGTTACCCAATAACTCTGATTCTGGAGCTTCGTTAGGTTTTATCTCACCTGACTTGTTTGAGTTGATATCGTCTCCTTCTTCAGATGTTTCATATTCTTCAGTTATTTCTTTACCATCTTTTGGATCTATTCTCTTCCTATAACGTTTCACTTTGGGTTTGATTGACTTATTTATTCCTTCATCATTTTCTTCGTCCGAAGCAGCCTTTTCAGTTTCCAAATGTTCTGGTGTCTCCGTATCGTGTTCATTATCAGCGTTACCCAATAACTCTGATTCTGGAGCTTCGTTAGGTTTTATCTCACCTGACTTGTTTGAGTTGATATCGTCTTCTTCTTCAGATGTTTCATATTCTTCAGTTATTTCTTTACCATCTTTTGGATCTATTCTCTTCCTATAACGTTTCACTTTGGGTTTGATCGACTTATTTATTCCTTCATCATTTTCTTCGTCCGAAGCAGCCTTTTCGGTTTCCAAATGTTCTGGTGTCTCCGTATCACGTTCATTATCAGCGTTACCCAATAACTCTGATTCTGGAGCTTCGTTAGGTTTTATCTCACCTGACTTGTTTGAGTTGATATCGTCTTCTTCTTCAGATGTTTCATATTCTTCAGTTATTTCTTTACCATCTTTTGGATCTATTCTCTTCCTATAACGTTTCACTTTGGGTTTGATCGACTTATTTATTCCTTCATCATTTTCTTCGTCCGAAGCAGCCTTTTCGGTTTCCAAATGTTCTGGTGTCTCCGTATCGTGTTCATTATCAGCGTTACCCAATAACTCTGATTCTGGAGCTTCGTTAGATTTTTTCTCACCTGACTTGTTTGAGTGTATATCGTCTTCTTCTTCAGATGTTTCATATTCTTCAGTTATTTCTTTACCATCTTTTGGATCTATTCTCTTCCTATAACGTTTCACTTTGGGTTTGATCGACTTATTTATTCCTTCATCATTTTCTTCGTCCGAAGCAGCCTTTTCAGTTTCCAAATGTTCTGGTGTCTCCGTATCACGTTCATTATCAGCGTTACCCAATAACTCTGATTCTGGAGCTTCGTTAGGTTTTATCTCACCTGACTTGTTTGAGTTGATATCGTCTTCTTCTTCAGATGTTTCATATTCTTCAGTTATTTCTTTACCATCTTTTGGATCTATTCTCTTCCTATAACGTTTCACTTTGGGTGTGATTGACTTATTTATGCCTTCATCATTTTCTTCGTCCGAAGCAGCCTTTTCAGTTTCTAAATGTTCTGGTGTATCCGTATCGTGTTCATTATCAGCGTTACCCAATACCTCTGATTCTGGAGCTTCGTTAGGTTTTATCTCACCTGACTTGTTTGAGTTGATATCGTCTTCTTCTTCTGATTCGTTACCTTTGTCTTGTGGAATAGATGAACTTTCATTAGGTTCTTGTGTGCCCTGTTCCATACTTCCTTTTTTATTTTTACTATCTTCAATATTTGTTTCATCAGCGTTCTCTTTTTGATTGTTAAGATCTGTGAATTCATTTGGTTCGCTTAACGTTTTTGTGTCTTCGTCATTATTTATAATTGGTTCATTGTCATCATTAACTGTCGATGGCTGTATGGCATCAACTGAATCTAAGTTGACATCGGGTTTTAATGGTTCCGTATTGGTGTCCTCATTTATACTTTCTTTTATTTTTTCCTTGTTTTCCTCTTTATTCTTTTTTTCATCTTCATTCTCTTTTTCTAGTAAAATATTTCTTATGTAACAAGCTTTTGAGGCTTTTTCCTTATTAAAATTTGTTTGTAAATTAGTTGCAGCTAATTTTCCTTCGTAAATTTTATTCATTGCGTACAATGCAGCATTTTCCATTTCTTTTGTTTCATGATTCAAATTATGAGCCACTGCCACATTTTATAATATGTAGTCTTCTTCATGCCACCAATTCCATTTTTATGATTTGCGTCGTCTAACACTTTTAAAATGTATTGGTTAGGATCGTATTGCTTACCTAATAAATATTTTATACGTTTAATGTTTGGATCATTTTTAAATTTTGTTTCATATCTTTTATTGATTGGTGTTACTTTAGCACAAACATCATCTGCTGCATTAACTAAATAATCACATAGTTTTGTATTTGTGTCAACCATTTTATCATAAAATTGTTTAACAGTTTCATTTTCAATATTTTGTAAATTCTTGTAACTCTTTGTTACTTGTATTGAGTTTTTCGCTGCTTTCTTTATAATATCAAAGTCTGGTGTCACATTATTCAATAGATTTTCACATTTCATGATTGTTGACTAACACGTAGGTTATCTAGTTGTATAAGTTTTTCCCATGGTAGTATTAAAGTTTTTTCCCTACTTGTTATTTTATTTATTCTTTTATCATCTATTGAGTCTTTAAGTGGTGTATTTAGCACTTCGGTGTTATTGATATCAGGGTTAAATGATGTTTGTTTAATCGAAGAATCTGAATTTGAATCATCATCATCTGTAGAATTTTGATAGTTATTCAAAACTTGGGGTTTTATAATAGCTGTTTTATCTTTATTTTCTGTGTTAAGAATTGATTGATTATCTTCAACCGGGGAATCTATAGCATCAGAAACATTATGTTCTTTAGGGTCATGTTCTTTTTCAGATATTGTAGGTTGAATTATTTTAGTTACATCTTTATTTTTTCGGTCAAGTGGTAATTGTGTTTCCTCAGTTGCAGAAACTACTTTATCAGAGGTTTGATGGTTATCCATAATAGGAAGTTCTTCAATCTCAGCCTGAGTAGGTGGAATTACATTAGATTTATCATTTTCAATCGGTACTTGTTCAGTTGATGGTAAATCTGGTTCTAAATCATTTGTAGGAATATTCTCGTTAGATTTATCTTCTTCTTTTTCCTGTACATCAGACTGATCGTCATCTGTTTTTTTTGTATTAGGTTTCTTCTGTTCTTCACTATAAGTTAATTCTCCAGAATCAAGATTCCATTCATCTTCAAATTTCAATTTCAATGCTTTAGCTAATTCAACTGCATTTTTAAGTTTAATGATATAATCTTCTACTTTTATTTCATTCAGCGCGTCTTCTCCTAATGCCTTAACTTTTTTTTTCACTGATTTTACGGATTTCATGCCTTCAAAAAAAGTATCTAAGGCTTTTAAAGCATTATCATTCACAGTTTTTGAATGATTAGATAAAGAATTCCACAATGAATTAAATTCTTTTTTTGCAATTTTTTTTTTTTCATTATAATTATTTTTTAATTTTTCACGGTCAGATGATACTTCAAGAACGTTGTTGGCCAATTTATTAAGATCGTACCTATTTCCAAATGACCGTATAACCCGATTTACCAATGGTTTTTTACTATCAACTGTTGTTTTCTTAATACTTTCTAATTCTTTATTCACAGATTCACTATCTAATTCAGTAAATGATAAAAGCGATTTGAATGTGTCTCTAAATCGTAAAGCAGTTTTTTGGACTAACTTTCTTACATTTACAAGATCTGCAGATGCATTTTTTACTTGGTTTTTTATATCACTTACTAAATTAGCTATATCTTCCGTTGTTTTATTAGGTTCAGGTAGTTTTTTGTTTGCAATTATTTTTGTATTTTCTAATTTTTCGTTGAAGTTATTAAGAGAAACTTTACACAGTTTTGAAATTTTTTTCAAGTCATTTTGATCTGTAGAACTTGCCAGTGTTGACCACTGATCCTCTGTTGCTTTGGGATCTATAGTGAGTGATATTACATTCTGAAAATATATTAACACGTCTTACAGATGATAAATCAGCATTTAAAAATTATCAATAACATTTTTTTATGAAAAATTTAAATTTACCATGGAAATGTGGGTTCAGTGTGAAAAAAAATAAAAAATAAATTATATTGTATATTTTTTTCCCCTGTTAATTTTAATTATACATTATTTGATAAAATGTAGTAATTTTTTGTATACATTTCTGTCACATTATGCATGATAATAAAGTTTATTATTTATTAAACAAAATAAAATAAAATAAAATTAACTTAGTAACTTATCATCTTATTGATTAAAAATTTGTATTTAAATAAACTTAAAATAAGTATAGAAATTATATCATTTATGAATTACCTTATGAGATATTGTTTAAGTTACCTTTTTAAAAAAATTATAACGTAACTGAACTCATAATTTGAAAAATTAGTATCAATACACATCCCTCATCGATAGCTTTTTTTACTTAATTGTTACTTGTGTTGGTTAATTTTTTATTTTAGTCCCCGGCATTATAGTGTAAGATACTGTATATTTTAAGTATATTGATATTTCTGAGGATTTTCTAACTTCTCTATACTTTGAAGCAATGCTGGTCATAGACAATTTTCAAAATTTTAGCAATCCATTAAAAATGGATAGTTAATTGTATGTTTCTACGTAGTATATTTTAAATATTGCCTATTTGCAAGAATAAGAGATCTATAACTTTTCACATTAGGTACTTCTCCCTAATGTTTTACAAGAAGACAGTTACCCTTTCATTTTAACTACCCCTATTATTAAGTTCCTTATCTTAGTATCATTATTTTATTCGATTGAAACATGAATATAAACAAAAAATAAATAAATAATATAGATCCCATTTTTCGATACACTTATTACATTTTTGTGTTTTAATATATTATAAAATAAACATTGTATAATAAATGTTAAATCATGGAAAACGCATCGAACCCAACCAAATCATCTCTCGTACCCTCGTATCACCCCCCTTCGTTGATGTGTTTTAAATTTTTTTAATCATATACTTAATTTAACATAATTTATAAGCCTTTCTGTATTCAATTTTTAAAAACTCTTTTATTGATAATTTTGAATGCCCAATATGAACTTATTTTAGTAAATCGAACATAATAAGTATCTGTGAACCGAAATAATGGATATTTAAATTTTAATGCAACTGTTTGTGCTTTGAGACCATTATTTTTGTAGATCTTAACATCCGTACATACTACACACATTATAATAGGTACCTACTTAAAACTATTATTGTTAGTAAATATAATTATAATTAGGTTCTTTTGAGAACGTTTACATTACTGGAAACTATGGTTTAAACATTGATTTATTTCATAAGAATATGTGATATAATCGAATGATTTTGAATTATGATTATTGATTCAAGTCCCCAATACCGAGAACAAATTATTTGTATTTTAGACAAATCTGCTTAAATTTTTAATCAATAAAAATAGTCACCTATCTTGGACTTAAATATCTAGATTTACGTTATTTTTTACCCAAAAAAGGATAAAAATATACTCATTACATGGCATCACTTAGTTATGCGTTAAAAATTCTTTAAATCAATCGTATCTCGGAACTATAATATCTGGTTTAAAATTGGTGATATAATAAATACAAAATACCTATATTATTCCTAGTAATATATCTATCTATTAAATTTAGATTTTTACAGTGACAAATGTTATTGGACGTATAGTTCTGTTTTAAAACATAATATTTCACCTACCTGTATCATACAGATTAATGCCACTGCTATGAGTAAACTCGACGACACTTTTAAGTACCACATTTTAAAATGGTTGACATATACAGTATAGACACGAAGTCTACTAAACTTAAATAAGGTGTAATTTATATTATTTATAGATGGGCCAACGAGTAATTGTAGTTGTTAGTAAGAACAATTACCGAATGTTATTAGCTATTGACATTTTTATGTTAACCATTTTTGGTGTAAAATGGAAACAAAAGGCTAAAAACAAAAACAAAAAATTAAACACTAACTATAGCAGTTGTTGTTTTTTGTTGCAGTTTGTAGAGTAATTAGCAACTTGTGGAATCGTGACAGATCCACGATTGAGTCGAACATCCTGTTCTAAAAGTATATCCTTCTTATCCTCGTATTGGTAAACCGAAAATAAAAAATTATAATGACTGTTGTTGTTTAAATCCGTTTCGAATGCATAACGTTAATATAAAAACATAATATTATACTAGGTACAGCAGAAAACGTACACAAATTAAGGTTACTGTATATTTAATTCTAATAAATCTTTGATGTTATAAAAATGTATCACGATTTTATTACGTAGAGACATCAAAAAAAAGTTAAAATAATATTTACGCCAAGCCTGTGCAAGGGTGAGTTCACGTGTACAGTTATAAGTGTTGCTTGTGTACGTTGCAATTTAAAAGTATCTAAACTTGATTTAAAAAATAATTATTGAAGAGTTAGACATTTGTCCGTATTTTTTTTTACTTTTTCATACAAATATCAATATGAATTTAATAATACCTATATTTACAAACAAAAGCCGAATATTTTCAGTAAAAAAATGTGCTCATGTCATCATGCTATTAAATTCAACTTATTACTATTTGAAAACAAACATATTAGTGATATTACTCAATTTTACAACAACCACACATTTTTAACAAAGTCGCCAATAAAGTTTAAATACTAATATCTTGTCATGTAACTTAGGCACTCTTATAATCTGTACTTTGTTTAAAAGATGATGCAGGTATGAAAATTCAAATTTGTTAAAAAAAAATTTTCACCTTTTCATTTAATGTAATAGTAAAATATTATTTTTTATTAATAATTAAAATTTAAAAATCTAATTGAATAATTTTTTGTATACGCTCATTGATACAATTTTAAATATACATAATATTAAATTAACTTTATTTCAACGACTTAACTTATAGGTGATACATTTTTGGTATTTTTATATGACCAACATTTTTAGTTTTAATAATAATTTAAGTGTTTTCTGTATTAAAAACTTGAGTACATTGAACTTTAAAAATATATATTTTATTTGACATAGCTATGTCATTCATAAAAATAAAAAAAGATAAATACAATTATTTAATTACAAAATGTCGACTTATACTCAATAGTGGCATTAAGCATTTCTATACGCAGTCATAACTTGTAATAAATGATAATGCATTAATACAATATAACGTTCTTAGGTACATTACAATATTGTTATTCAGTATTATAGAATATAGATTACCTTCCTAAGTGATTTAATTATATTTTAATTAGATTAACATCAAACATGATAGGATATGTTAATGGCACTTAATCAAACATATTGATATCACTGTACATGGCTTAATTATATTGCTGCAATATAATAATATATAAATCTGTAAATCTGTAAATCTATCTAATATTGTACTTAGCAGAACAAGGAATAAAATCTAATTAAAATGTATTAATATAAAATGCTATTTTATTTCTTAAATTACAATTTATTTCTTAGTTTTACATAAATAATAAAACTGTCTATCTTAAGAATTTAAAATATTTAAATTGATGTCTTATGATCGTGTTTGTTAGAAAATACAATTTCCTTTATTGATCTTTAAACAGGATCTAACTTTTATAATATTTTAATTTCTTAGATACTTTCAACTTTTATGTTATTCGTTCATGAATGACTCTACAACAGCTTTTTTTTTTTAAATTTCATGTTCAGATTCTTAAATAGCAGTATCTATTTTTTTTAACTTCTTTTTGATTATTACAAAACTAATATTTAATAAGAAAAATTTAACTCATTCTGCATGTTGCATTGGTCTACGGTTAATATATGTTCTAACCGAATTTCAATCGAGTTTTTAAAGAAATCATCAGATCACGTACAATTGCAACAGCGTGGACCAAAGTGATCGGGGTCATTACGTCATCGTGCCCGACAATATTGGACTTTTAGAAACATCGTAAATCTCGGAATCCAGACCAATATCAACTCGGTCTCGTTTTGTAATTCGGAGATGTCCAATAAGTATAATATATATTGTGTCTCCGTTTGGTGGGGGACGTCTACCAATAGAGATTTCTACGAGATGTTGCTCTGGATATTATACATTTATTTGTGTTATTCGGTGCACTTGATCGAGAGAAAAAAAGTTCACAAGTTTAAATAACAACGTCAGATCTCATATATTTTATTGATGATTACGTTTTTTTTGCTATTTCTTGTCAGTGGCAAAATATTGAAATGTGAATATTTTTGTCATAGGCACTCACATTTGATTTAGTCCATAGTTAATGGTAACATTTAAAAACCATATATTTACAAACTGTTTGAAATTATTTAGATTTAGAATATATATATTTTTTTTTCAAATTCATTGAAATTTAAACAAATCGGTATTAGATGTCTACACATCTTTGACCAAAAGATGTATTTATATATTTTACTATGAAATCATATGTCCTTAATTGGGTGAAATAAATAACAAGATGACTAAATATATATTGCGTTACTTAGTCAAATAATATTTTACTAATTATTAATTAATATTTTTTATTTTTTTTAAGGTTCTAGATTAATTAATAAAAACTCAGTTTCGTCCCTTTGGTTAAAAAATAATCATAAACGTTAATATTATGAGTAATGTCCATGAATAAATATAAATACTTTTTATTTTAAATATCATAAATTAATAGTGAATAAACATATATTACATTAACCATTTTAGATTCTGAGCGAAGCGATGAATGTATTGATTTTACAATGATTTGTGTTTTTTTTAAAATTTTTTTTTGTGTTTGTTATCACCTTTTAGGACAGTAAAAAAGCTTGGATTTTCTTAGTAACTTTTCTGATAGGAAAGTAAATCTCGTGGTACTTTGGGGGGGTCAAAAGTAAAAATTTTCCAGTAGTTTTCAAAAGCGACGCGAAAAACAAAAGAAAAATTAAGGAAAAACGGGAATTTATACGCAAAATCTGTTTTCGAGAAAATCGATTTTGGTTTTTGGTGTAACTCTAAAACAAATGAGCGGAGGTACATGAAATTTCGACTGAATGTTTATATTAACATTTTCTATACACCAAAACATTTACCAAATATTTTGGTTTATTTTGAGCTGTTTACGGACATTTTCAGTTCCCATTTTTTTTAGTTTTCTTTTCTATAAATATCAATAAAATTTTTATTTGTTGGGTAAAAAAGCTTGAAAATTTAATAGAAGGCTTCTAGGTTATTGTTTCAGAGGCAGATGAAAAAATTTTTAAATCCTTTGTTACAGTTTTTATTTATAAGCATTTAAAGTTCAAATCTTGACAAAATACGGAAAAATCACGAAAATTAGCAAATTATTTTGAGTTGAAAATTCATAAAAATTTTTCTTTTTAAATCTAAGATTTTAAAATGTAATACAAGATTATCTATAAGTTTGTCTACCTTTATTAAAAAAAAAATGTCTACAAAAAAGTCAAATTAAATTTTTATCAGTGTTTGAAATTCATATTTTTACAAAATTTGATATTCACTCGGTATCTCATGTAACGATTTTCTTATTTAGTTGTAATTATAAAACGTATGACTGTAGATATTTGAAAATTTCACTAAATGTTTTTATTAGTATTTTCTGTACACGATAACATTTTGAAAATAATTTGACTCTTTTTGAGCTGTTTACGGATATTGTCAGTTTTCAACTTTTTTAGTTTTATTTTTCTGTAAATATCAATAAAATTTTATTTGTTGGGTAAAAAAGCGTGAAAATTTAGTATAAGGCTCCTGATATATCGTTCTAATAGCAGTTGAAAAATAATAAAAACACATAGGCACAATTTTTTTTTATAAGCATTTAAAGTTTAAATTTTGAGAAAATTTATCAAATTTATAATTTAATAATTATTTTATAGTTAAGAATTTATAAAATGTTCAACTTTTATAGCTAAGGATTAAAAACTGAAAACAAGGTTCCACGTAAACAGGTTATATATAAATTACTTTATTCACAATAATATCATAAAATATACTTGGTAATATCATAGGCTGCCTGACCGTTTTCGCTCAGAATCGTTTTTCTTATACAATGATATTATATCATTGAATTCAAATTTAACACCATCCATTATAGTGACCCATTTGTAAACTTCTGTACAGCAGATCGACACCCACTTGCCCACCTTTTTTAAATTATATTACCATAAAACTATCAAAGCAATGGATTTTTTTTTTATTTATTAATTTTGAATAGTTAAATTTAAAGAAAACCTAAAAACGTACCTACACTTGTCACTAGTTTCTGTAAAAAAAAAAATAAACATTGAAACATGCATTCATCATAATGAATGGTACCTATAGATAGTTGCATAATATATGAAAAACGAACATTAAATGTTAGTTTATTTCAGAATAGTTAACAATTGTAATAAACCGAGATCCAGTAATGTAATTCGCATAAGTCTGCAGAAGTCAGTATAATATTTTTGTATAACAACGTAAAAATATCTAGGGATTTTGTTGATCATAAATCAAATTATTATTGAAACGTTTTAAAATATTATAATATACAAATAATGATAACGTATCAATGATAATCGCACCTGTTTATAAAATAAAACATATTATTTATATGATGAGTAATAATGTCTGTGAAGTTCACGCCGCAATTATAGGCTGTATGATCAATATTAGTACTATGTAGATTCTTGATGTAGCACGCATAATTATTATACACTTATCAGATAATATTAATATCGTAGTATTCATTACCTACAACCACGGTACTAAAGCTTTAATTCAAAATCCATCTAACTTGAGGGATATTTATGAGTAATATAAATTATCATTACCAATATACCTATACCATAGATACCTATTGCTTAATATATAACTCCAAAGGTTGGAATTAATCATAAATTTAAAATTGTATCGATAGGTACCAATACTTTATCGTTACACCCATGAACTAAGATAATAAATATATTTGACGACGACGACGACGACGATGATGATGGCAAAAACCATATGCTCTTCAAAACATTTTAGAAATAATTAAATCAAATATAATGTCTACCTGAAATGTCTTCAATAAACTGTGATTCTTAAAAATTGAGTGCGTCATATATATATCTGAACTATCGTATAATGTGTATAACGAAAAGAAACTATAAACAACGTCCATTTTTATAAAAAAAATCAAGAACAGCTTAATCATGATACGTGTCTGATTTTTTGAATATCGTATCATAAATAATTGTTTCCACAACAAAGTGTAATAAATAGATAATCGGCATTAAAACGTATATTAATCATTTGAAAAAAATAATATTTTCTGAAAATTTAATCGTATAATATTACACGCATAATCTTTTTGCTACAGTAAAACTTCGGTAAGACAGAACTTATGTAGACGGAAACTCTGTTAACACGGACAACTTCTTTAGTCCCAATTCAAATACAACATAATGAATGTGAACTTTGGCAAGTTGGAATCTCCGTTAAGACGAAAAAATTGGACAGCCCCAAGTGATTCCGTCTTAGCTAAAGTTTTACTGTATAATGACGACCGTGACTATCGATTTATAAAAATCTAATTAATCATGCTTTAATAGCGAAACTAATAAAAATTTAATCGAATGTTCATCGTTCATCGGATTTTCTATCCGCATATAATAAATCAAATCAACCTACTCACGTACATTATTGATTTATTATTTGCACGCACTCCTTTATATAATTTATCAAATATATGTAAGTAACAGGTAAGTACATAGTGCAATAGGTATATATATAGTGCATATTTAAAAAGGGCCAGTGACCAGGAATTAAATTTATAGTACATCCGAATCCGACCACAGGATTTATTCAATTTTGAGGATACAATTTTCATTGTTTGATTTTATCAAAATGTGTACAATATTCTAGAATTGTTTATAATTAAATATTTTACTTTAATATTCTTATAACATTCAACACAAACTAAAAACTATAAATTCTATATAATTGATTAATTTTTGTTTTTATTAGGCCATTTTTTAAAGTACTGAACAATAAGCTTAATTGATAAAATAATGAAATGTAAATAAAAGTGAAAAGGCCTCCCAGCTGAGGTAGTTCGTCATAAAGATCATTGATTATTTAATAATTATTATAACTTATATTGCACAACTTTTATTACTTTTTCTGGACCTCTTTACTTCGGGTATATTTTTCCGGACATTTTTTCTCTTGAATATATTTTTTTCCCTCTTAAATATGGTTTCGCCAGATTTTTTTCCTAAGATTTATTTTACACAGACATTTTTCTCGAATATTTTTCCTCTAGGTATTTTGGATGGTACCCAGTAAACCTATATAATATAAGTATTTATACTCCTTTATGGTTGGTAGTGATTCGTATCATGTAGAGTGTAGACTCTACATTGTAGAGAGTATAAATATTGTCTGGAATGAAAATCGTTTAATTAAGTATAGGTATTGTAACTTGTTACTTGTAAGATATAAGTACAGAAGGTACACTTTATACACAAAACGCGTAAGGCATAACTATAACAAGTACCTATAATCAAAGTCAACGATAGCTTTTATCATTATTATTCAATCATTACAAAGGTATATTATAACGGTTTATAAATTGTTCATCGTTTCGTAACACAGTGTTTTGCTTTTCAATTGTTTTTTTTTATATTTTTTACTCATTTCTTTCACTCGCAGAAAAAAAAACCGAATAACAATATTATCTATTGAAAAAATATACTACGGCATTTTATCGTAGCGATAACACATCGCGTATTGCAATATTTTTTTGGGTTCCTATAATACTAACTGTTTGTCGTTCAATATCATATTATATTCATAACCATGGAGAGTTGTCGATCACTCGATCTACATAAAATATTATACAACGCACTACACTCGTGTCGTGCACCGGTGATAATATGTAAATATCTGGTAATAGCGGTGGCACTGTATTATATAGGATAGGTATGTATAATATGATGGTATTGTCCGCAATGAATAAACTATAAAGGCGCTGCGTCGGTAATTGCCGACAATGAAGGTGGTGGCGGCAGCGGCGAACCATTCTTTGTCTCGCAGACGATAATCCGGTCACACACGAGTAGGTTACACTAAGCAATATAAAATGTATAATATTATAATTAAAACAAATAATAAACCAATAGACGGAATATGGGCAGCAAATTATATTTTCATCACCATTGAATGATACATTTTTGATTAATAGTATTGACATCCGTGTTGACCGTGTGGGCGTTGGGTTGGACTGATATTCACGAGTACAGTGAATATGCGTGTTTCGATAATTTATGGAAGTAGGTACTTACTTACCTACCATTCGTCTAGAACTTAGTGAAACGCGTATTCATTGCAGTAATCGTCACCGAAAATTGTTAGCGCCTTGCCCCGACAGCAGTTTTAAAACTGTAATCATATTTTATTGAAATATTATATACGGGTTTGAACCTAATTACATGCATTTATTAATGCATTGAATTCAAAAATATTTTTAAACAATAAAAATAACTAAAATTATACAACAAAACAAAATACAATTGATATCATATTTATTATTATATAGATATTATATCAGTTTATATGCGTAAATAGGTTATTAGATACATGATTTTTAAATGAGTTAAAAGAAATAGAACAAAATGGTTCAATGTTGTACTTACTTACAAAGTTTATGGTTCCTAAGAGTGGTGTATTTGTAGCATAGTTAGTGATTTGAGATTTTAAATAAAATAGCCAATATAGGTTAGTTGATCGGGTATGAGCTGATGAAACTTTGAATAATAGACAAGTTAAGATATATTTCATATTTTTTTTATAATATTACCTAAAAATAATAACTGAAATAAACTGAATTTACAGTATTTTTTTAACCATTTAGGTGATTGGTTTGTAATAATATTGCTAAAACAGTTGTTCCATATTATGTAAAAGTAGGTACTGTAAAATAAGTTAATTATTATTATTACCTTTGGAGAGAATATCTTCTATTATTTTCGTTCTCTATTAATATTATTATCATGATATAACTGTGAGTGGAATAAATGTATTTATTTCTACAAAACTAATTATTTCCACTCACAGTTGTAGCATGATAGCAATTTGTAATATTAATAGAGGACGAAAATAATAAAAGATATTCTCTTGAAAGCTAATGATAATTACCTTATTTTACAGCACTTTTACATAATATAGACTGTTTTAACAATATTATTACAAACAAAAGATGATCGACCACTATAATAATATTGTGGTATTATCCTTCTGGCGGAGAAAAAACTCGCCTCTGTCGGAACGTTGCTTACGCCAAGCTAATTTATCGGTCTATCGACTTTCGTTTGCCGGCGCTAAGGTGCATTAGCCAAATATAGCTGCCACTTAACGGACCGTCGCAGTGGTAGTTTCTACGTTTTTTTTTTTTTTTATCGAAATGTATCATCTCACGGATAAGTCGACAATTTATGTAAAGTTGCTAGCTATTTTTTATTTGTTTTATATTTTTTCCAAAGTGCAAATGTCCCTTTGGGTTTTGCTTAAGTGCCGTTTTCCTGCTGAACTACGCGCGTCGGAGTGTTGCATCAATTTTGTTATTACCATTTCAGAAATATTTAGGTTAGATATTTAGGTATCTATAGATCATTTTCAGAACTCTAATAAAAATGTGTAGTTATACATTCTAACAGATAAACGTTGTCCAACAATATTTACTTTAAAAATAAACATTAAAATATATAATAATTCTTGCAGTTTCACTCATAATATATTTTATAAATATTTAAATAAATAGGTAGGTACTCTGTACAGTATCGGTCCAGCTCATGTTTAAGTCTATTCATTTGCAATGTGCCCCAACGCAACATTCACACGTAAAAATGTGTATCTGCATTTTAATACTTTGCAATACAATTATTTTATTTTTAATTAAAAAAATAATTTATTACT
Source organism: Sitobion miscanthi (assembly GCA_008086715.1). Taxonomy (NCBI): domain Eukaryota; kingdom Metazoa; phylum Arthropoda; class Insecta; order Hemiptera; family Aphididae; genus Sitobion; species Sitobion miscanthi. Next base: position 23,469,266 of record CM017798.1, on the reverse strand, counting down.
TTAAATAATTTGTTATTATTATTTATTTTCAACATAGATTTACATACTGTTTTTAAAATTGAAAATAATATTCCACATTGAAAAAAAAATATTTTATTAACATAGGCAAAGAACATTAATTAAATAAATTAAAAATTATAATTTAAATTGTATCGTTTTTTTAAAATTCCTGGATGATACAATTATACAAACATATTATATTGTCATATTTGGTTAAAAATTTAATGATTTCTTCTTCAACAAACAGTTTAAAGCGATTTAAAATATCCAAATATTCTATTTGCTTATCGAAACTCTAAGTTTGGTGTTTAAAATTTGAAATTTTCAGATATCTTGTTTACACTTTATTGTGTTCATGGGACTTACCTATTCGAATGCTATATAGTTACCTATAAATTATAATGAGTTGAATAAACCAGACATAAATTATTACAATGTGAAATGTTCACAAAATAATTTAATTGGAGCCCAAGTCACGACACAAATGATTTAAGTATATATTTTTCCATTTGTCTATTTTTCCATTTGCCAATATTGAAAAATATCCAAGGGCCCTTAGCGGTTGTCGGCTGGGCCGGACCGAAACTGATTTAACCACGCGCGGCATTATGTATCCAACGGCGGTGGCGTTGTTATATTTTACATTAGCTATAATAACTAATAAGTAATAACAATGAACCTATAAAAAAAAATCATAGTACCTATAAAATATTAAAATACTATAAATACATATGCATTTAAGTATAGTTTCTATTTTCCATAGCATTTTGATAAAAATCGTATTTCACGTAAATGTGGGTTGTGTGTGGCCAGTGTTTATTTCAATAACGAAAACATAGGTACGTATAATAGGTAGTAAAGTATCGGTTGTAAATATTAAGGGGCACCCCTATACTTGACTTCTTACTTTTAACAACTATTTAGTTGAATATTCTGCAATTACCTAACGAATTTTATTGAAACGCCTATTAAAAAGTTAAAGAACTTAAAAATATAAAAATTTGTTATCATCGGAATACGTAATTAGTTTTAATTTTAATCTAAAAACCATTATGTATTTATTTGTTTACTCATTTTTAAGAAATATTAAATTAAAAATAAATCTAACTGACAAAACTTTAAGATTTTAGATGGTTCTACGAAACATATTTGCAATTTTAACTTTGGATAATTCTCATATAAATATTTCATAGTTATTTTAGATATTTAAAATAATTACATCGGCATTAACACTATGACCGTATTAGGTAGTACTTTATATTTGATGGCTTATATTAAATACTACGCGTTACAACATTGCAGATAATACGTGGTAGTGAATTATTTAAGATCAGTTGACCGTTAATGTATTATTTGTACCTACCTATAATTCCAATTAATAATGTATAATATCCAACTTTTTTCGTTCATGACGAATTTCGACAGATAATCCCGCCATCGTTGCTTTTATGATGATTGTTATAAATTACAATAAACGTACAATAGAAATTAACAGTAAATGATCTACCTAATCGCGTCATTTCGAGATTTTGACACGTCGCGATTCGCATTGTGTAGGTACATTGTGTAAACGCATCAATCGTAAATAGTAATTGACAATCCTATAATATGCAACACACATGGACAAGCAAACACACACGTGCACGATGGTAATATTATCATTTTGGGAGATGAAATATTGCTTATACGAATAGTTATCTCAACGCTACGAGTGCCCGTTAAAATTAACGTTGATATTATTATAATATTGTAACGAACTTAAGTGACGGCTGAACAATTTAATACGTTGGCTGTAAAAATGTTTGAGATTTATGCTAGAATTAATTTCGTTAATGTTCAGTAGTCAGCTGTTCTGTACGATATTATTATTATTTTTTTATTAGACTAGGTATACTATAATATTATAAGAGTTATAAATTAAACTCATGGCGGAGGGGTGCTCCGAGTTCCAATTGTCCAAGCTTAAATGACACGGTAACTTACCCTTTCAGATTTTATAGTTGAATTCCTTTGGGTGCCTGGCCACTCTGGTATAAAAGGAAATGAAATAGCGGACTCCATTGCAAAATCTACCTCCTCGTTCTGCTGTCCTTCTCCAACTCTAATTCCCTGGACCGATTTTTGTCCCTTATTAAAATACCATATTTATAATTTATGGCGCAACAATGGAACAAACTAGCCCCCAATTATGCCTCTTGGTACAAAAATATCTCACCATCTATTCCCTCTCATCCTTGGTTTCACAACTCAATTTAAATCGTAAAACAATTACCTCTTTTTCACGTCTGAGATTTGGACACACCTTACTACCTTCTCACTCTTATAAACTTTCTCTCATGACTCTCCCTTATGTATGTTCCACGTTCACGATCCCATGATCTGCGATATCTCACACATACTTTTCACTGTCCCTCTTGGTTCCCCACGCAATACCTCTTCACCTAATTCACTCCTTTAATGTCAAACTCGACACTCAATCCATTCTCTTCACCAAATGTACCAATTATACCTCACTTAATCCTTCATCAACCAGACTGGTTAAAAATTTAATTTATCTGTAATATATTTTGTGTTTAATATTGTTTTCTTATGTAATATTTATAATCATAATTGTCGAAGCTAATTGTTTACAAAGTTTCTTCTAATAAAAAATAAAAAAAAAAAAAAAAAAAAAAAAAAAAATGACACGGTCGTTATACTAAACGATTTCAGGTACTTAGGTAATATTATAATACCGCTGTTGAAATCAGTGGTATCAAGTATATAGGTGAAACAATTAATCAGGAAATAATTTGCACCGAAAGCTTTTAAAACGTCTTATTTTATAGTAATGAGTAGGTAGGTAGGTATAACGTTTAAGTTAAATTATTTTTTATTGTTTTTAATAAAATAATTAATTTAGATTTGATTTAAAAAATAAGAACTTACTTAGTTTATAATGATCATGGACCATGGTCTGAATAATAATTTGAATTCAACATTTCTCATTTTTCATCTTTCATTTTATATAATTGTATTTATTATTAAGATTTATTTTGCAAACTATTGCATGAATTGAAACAACCACTTTTATTTAATACCTAGTTAGTTCTATATAATTATAATACTATATATAAATATAAAATAAATTATATATTATATACAAATAATAATGTCTATATCCTACAGTTGTACCCATCTATTAATACTTAAACATTTTAATTAGATGCCAGTAATATTAATCTAATTACCTAATAACTAATATCTAGCATCATCGAAAATCAAAATTTGTTTATGATTGATTTAATCTATACTTAATCTTAACAAGCTTTATAATTTTTGATTTTTAATTTTATTAACCTTAAATTTACATTTAACATAGGTAATAAATTTAGCTTTAAGTAATAAAAGTTCTTTATATTGGTAAAAGTTTAGAAAACCTTTATAATAACTGATAAATTATTTACAATTTTATAATAAATAAGCAACAAGCAAAAAAAAAAAAATGACTTTTTATTGCTTCAAATCAATTTATGACGTAACTTAATATTTTTCTATTATTAAAAATTTCCTGCTGTATTTTATTTTAACAAATCGTAATGAAAAATAGAACTTTTATACTTTGAATTTATGTAAGAGAATTATAAAAAGAAAACCCGATACTATTATATAACAATAATAATAAATAATAAATTAAATTTTATGTTTTAAAAAAAATCTAAAACATGCTGTTCCCTTTAATTGCCAAAACGCTGAAATATGCAAAAATTAAATGTTATGTTCAGTTAAATATTTTTATCATTAAATTATATTATCATGATATAGCTTATATTATAAATTTTGACTATTCAGTGAAATAAAAACTTGCAAGTCAACATGAAGTTGCCTGCCTCATTAATAAAAGTAGGTACCAAAAAATGATTATAATTAATTCTAAATATACAAAATTTTTTATAAACTACTTTTACCACAGTGCCAATTTACATCAAATTTTAGAACTTGACCTCAGTTTAAAGAGCTAGTGTAATTTATTTCACAGCTTTTATGTGATAAATGAAAATAAATATAATATTTAGATAAGTATAGTTCATAGATAGCATAGATACCAATGGATAGCATTGAGTCTAATGATAGATCCCACGAATACCAACCAGATTATTACTTAGTGTTTGGTACCTAATACTTAATAGGTTATCATAATTTAAATTAATTTTGTAATTAATGAAATTACCCTAGAGAGCCTTTATATATAGGCTTTCTAATTAACCCTATTGACTGTCTAGACTCTAGGATGTAAATCTAGATGCAAAGCAAAATATTAACTATATCAAAGATAGGTCATACTCATCGTGCTTAAAATTTTAAAACACTGATGGTATTATACATTTCACTTAAGTTCAAAAGTATTTTTGGATTAAAAGTTTTTAGAAAAAAATTCGATCTTATCGTCATAATATTATAATATTATTGAAGAATTGTTTTTTTTTCAAAATTTTTTTAGAACATACAATAATATAATATGTACAATCTGTAATTAAATATAAACAATAGTAAATGGGGGATGCAAGTATACAGGACTGGACGACAAGATAAAAGGGGGGTCTAATAACGCTACTTCATAATTAAAGAATAGTACAGATATTTTTTTTTGAAATATTTATATAAAACATTACGATGTGCAATAATACTTAATTGAATATTATAGTTGTATATTTTAATCATTAAAATTGTTTTAAAAATAACTAACATATTTATTGAATTTACAGAAACGGGGCGATAAAATAAATAATAGATATATTATAATATTTGTTTATAAAACAAAAATATACATTGAAATACAATTAAAATCATATATATATTATTTAATACTTTAAAATTCTTTACTAATAATAATAATTCATATAATATATTAATATTATAATACCTTAACACAATATATACATATATTTAGGTAAATGAATGTATAATAATAATAATGTATGGCCGTATGGATTATGTACATGTATTTACTCTAAGAAAATGTATAACTAGGTATTTATTATTATTATTGTACTGAAATTTTAGTTATTTACCAATGAATTGTTTAATTTGAATTCATACTTCCATAAGAATTTGATGTTATTAATATAATAATCAGGTATTTAAATTCTTTAAAACTTTTTTGTTAAAGCTCTAATTGACTTTTAAAGGTATTATTTAGTAACATTATATACTATTTTTAAATACTCATAAAATAAAAAAATTGTTTCCGTTCAAGACAAATATTACACAAAATCCCGAAAAAATAATTGAGTGAAATATGGTTCTTGAATGATTTATTAAAACTTATGAGGGCAAAATGAAGTACGTGAAATCAATATTTATGCAACTATTTTGGCGTTAGACTAGATATTAGATAATATTATGGTCGATATTTTATTTTTACTTTAAATTCATATTTCATACAAAAGCAAATTTTATTTTAGGTATACCTAATTTTTTTCTTATTCTATCACTAATATTATTTATAAACTATAATATAATTAAATAAACAATTTAAGTATTCTTTCGAGAACGAATAAAAGATACATTTTCAGCAGACGTGATCCCAAACAAATTACACATAATTTTTCAATATTTAAGACATATATATATATAATATTTATTATTTTTTAAAGATTTTCAGATCATCGAGTTCTGGGTCCTAGTTATTATTGACACAGTCAGTCATAAAGATTTATCAGAAATTGGACGATAAAAATACGGTTGTGAGATTCGAACTCATGACCCTACGCGTCAAATTGTAACGCCACTCTTATATAAGCCCGCCGTCTTATCATCTCTACTCCAATACTATGAACATTTGAGGTTTCTAAAGTTCATGTCCAATACAATCCTATCAAGGCGTGAGTATACGCATTGTACGGTTGTAGAGATAGCGCGATTGCATAATTTATTATTAAACTCAAATTGTTATCATAAATAATTTAAATGATTATTAAAACATAATTTATTGTTACATATTAACAGGGTTAATTAAATTGTTAATTATGCGTTTATACCTGCAACCTGCCTACAGGCCAATGTCTTCCGGTATGGAACACTTTTTATGTTATATATAAACTGTTGTAAAATTTAAGGATTTTATTAATTTTTAATTTTTTTTTATTTATATATTATTATACTTATTAATAAAAATAACGACAGTCAAAATTACGAGTGACGATGAATTGAGAATTTTGCTTCTATTTAACGAAAAAAAAACTGGTATGTATATTCAACAATCAATTCTTTTTGAAAAAAAGAAAACGATAGGTAGTACATAGGTATAGGTAATACGTACATGGTTCATACAGTAGGTAGGTACTTATCACCGATTGAGACATATACGCGGCTTTTTTTCATATTACGTAAATTTATTGTATAATAAATAATTGAATTATATAAAATAATTCTAATTTTGTAGTTTAGGTTTCACTACAATTATACACTTCGTAATTTTTTATAAATAATACTAGTTTTGATACATTTGATAATACTGTTAATAACTTAATAAAGTACGCTATGCTATAAAACAAAAAATAATTAATGATAAATTAAATATTATAAATTAACAGTATATTTCAAGTATGAATAATTTCTCGGGTCTCAATTTTTTAACTGCCTCTAACCGTAGATTGCGCTCGTCTTTTTTATTAGAAAGGGGATATTGTTTACCAATATTGCCACTATCCATTGTTTGGAAATCATAATGACGTGATAATAATTCATATTGACGTGTCAATCAGTGGAACTTTGCAAAACTTGTCGAGTGAACTGAAAACTATTCAGTTAGTTGAATAACGATCCGGGTCACCGTGGTTACTTTATCACCCGTAAGTCGGCGGAGCGTCCGTGCCACGGTGGCCGCCGATGTCACCGCGCCATCATTGAACGTCCGAATCCGGATACGGCCGCTGCCGGCTATGCAGACTGAAACCGTTTTCGGGTGTCATGTGTAGATACGGCTGGCCCGCCGGGTTGATGGCCGGTAAAGTGGCCGCGGTCGGTGATTCAGGCGCGTCGTAGAACGCCGGGTTGTACACGACAGTGGCGGACATGGACTGTCTACGTCTGGCCGCCCGCACCGTGGCCATCAGAGTGCCCGTGTCGGCCTTCCGCAGGACGCCCGCACCGTGGCCGTTGCCTTCGTCTGTGGCCGGGGCCATCGCGCAGGCATACGACAGTTCGGACGTCGACCGGTAGACGCCGGTCAATCCGTCGGCCGGCGCAGACTGGCCGTGGCCAGCCACGGCAGACGCCAACGTCGGTGCCGCGCTCCGTTGCCGCCGTCTCTCCTTGCTGATCTTTCGGATGTCGTCCAGCACCGGCCCTTGTTTGTCTTCCGGCAATACCGCACACATTTCCTGCAACACCTCCCGGCCAAACACCGTAAAACATTATACTGTCATGTCACTATAATTCATTTTGTGACTGTTAAACAGATGAAAAATGCCCATTCACCACGTAAACATTTTTCCTAAGTCAAACCTAACTTTATTCGGCAAACATTATTAACCATACCTGTAAATAACAGATAGATGTTCAGATACAGACAGTCCCAACTCCTAATGACCTGTTAAAATGGGAAGGAAAAAGTTTATATTTTCTGGTACCCGATCGATGCAGTATGGTTTTTAACACGGGACCCGATTTGTTTTCTTTGAATCACAATGCGCTACGATAATTGTTCAAAGTTCAAACTCGTCTGCTAGAAAAAGCTGACAGTTCCGACGCTCGAGGCACGTCATAAGAATGTTCGCGGTTGAAAACCCTGGCTTATGTTATAATTTTTCTATATACAATTAATTTAGAAAATATTTAAACCGATTTTAGCTATTTATGCCATGCATTTATTCACTCCGTTCTACAGTAGGTAGGTACGTCGATATTTTTGCAAAAAGTAGTTCAAGGAGTTCAACACTTACCAAATTAAGAAATGATTACAAATAATAATATAAATATAATACAATTAGGTAGGTAATAAGAATTAGTGGCCGATCCACCAGTATCTTTCCCTTCAAATTGCTTATTCGCATACAATGATTCATCATTAAATTCAAATTTACCACATACATTACAGTGATATTCTCAATAACGATACATAGCACATATGTGATAGGTATACACTCTACAGAAACAATATTTATGTATTCAATCATTAATAATATGTATTGGCGTACTTTCACAGTCACAAACAACATATATCACCGACCTAGATTATAATTAAACTCAAATAAAACAATATTTAAATTAAAAACTATTCATTCATGTATTAATATCAATATGTACCTATAGCGGCTATAGGCATTGTTATATCGTAGGTACTTCAATCATTTTAACTATTCAAAATTTAAACTTGGTTTCTTTGATATTTGTGTTCTTTCAAACTATATATAATTAAATAAAGTCAAGTTTTTACTCTATCTTCTGATAAAACTCCGTCTGTTGACATTCTGTATAAGTAAACGAGTAAATTTATTTATAATATATCAAATATTAAAATGGAAAACTCTAAAAAGTTTTATAAGACACTGTAATACTAAAACTATGTTCGTTAAAAACCATCTGTTTTGTAAAGCTTAGACTAAAATACGGACTTTATACTTCTTCGTGTTCATTTTTCTAAATATTTTTCTACATTTTGTATAATACTAAAATGTGTATATTCTTTTAGATCGGACTCAATGGTTTTAAACTGTGTAATAGTGATTATGATTAAAAAATCATTTGGAAAAAAATATGTTGCACCATACAGCTGCGTACGCTTTTTGTCAATTCATCGGTTTTATTTCAGTGTTTATATACCTATGAAAGCTTTTAATGTATAGTGTTGTGAAAATTAGAATATCTTTTACCGGGACAATACCGTTGGTCATTCGCTTTGTGTAACTAGTATATTCCTCCGTGGGTACTATTTATATTTTTAAGTAAAGGTTCAACATTTTTTTCACCACAATATCTCTTTTTATATTTTATTTATTTCGTATGATACAAATTTATAAGTTAGCCATACCTACTTGATTACCATCAAATTTTTAAAGTAAGCCCTAAACAAAGAGAATCTATGAAAAATCTTATGTCGGTATAACCGATATAGGTACGTTGCATTAAACATGCTATACATTTTATATGTCAGTTTAAATCCAAAGAATATGCGGAAAACATTCCCCCGCGTTATATTGTGTATAATTATTGTTATATTAATTTCATGATTAAGTAATCTATATGAAGAAATATTCGAACACATTCATACGTATGAATATGAATTATTAAAATATTTTATATTAAATATTTTTAATAAATAATAAGTAGGTAGGTATCTAGTACAATATTATGTGAAAAAATATTATACGGGTAGTCACGAACGTGAATAAAATCATATAGGTATTTTTGTATTCGAATAAATAACCGTGTATTGAAGTTGAATATAATATAATACAATTTCATTTTGTGGTTCGGCGCGGCGCGGTGGCTGAAATCAATCACGCAAAGTGATTGAGAGAAAGCAACAGCCGCTGCTACTAGTTCCCGGATGGGTAACCACTCGGTCGGGTCCATATAGTGGCAATAACCTCGCCACACATACTCGTGTTGCCAACCTTACCAACCGTAACCTCTACAATAGCTAATGGCCATAGTTGTCGGGCTTTAGACCAATAAAAAAAAAAAATTCATTCAACAACTTTTCTTCTATTTGCGTAGGTATAATATGTGAATGTGTAGTAAAAATTCAGTTGTAAGCTAATATCAATAAATTTTAATTTTAATTATCCATGATAATATTATAAGGTAATTGAAATTTGAAATATATAGAATCATATAAAATATAGTACCTACCTAGTTAAAATATTATATTTTTTAATTTACCGGTAATTGTAGGTTTAAATTTTAGTTTTCAAAAAGTTATTTCAAACTTTTAACCAATAACGTCTACGACCTTAATGGCGATGACATTGAATCATGTTATTTTGCATGATGAATTGACGTATTGTATTTGTTAAAGTATTTCAATATTTAAAAACAAGTGTTTCGGTTTTTTTCGATGTATTCATTGTGTATTTGAACGAAAAATAGTTCAAAAATATGTTTGAAAACAGTAATTAGAATCCATAAATGCAGTTTTCATCAATAACACTATACCTATGCTAATATGTAAAATTGTATTTATAATGCACAATTACCTTCATGGCTATAATATGTACCTAATGATTGTTATCAAATTGAAATTTATACAAATTATTCGTTCTTAAAATAGTGTATTTTATTTTAAATATCATAAAAAAACTCGTCAAGTAAGATTGCTAATACTTTTTATGTCAAACCCGTCCCCTTCGTTAGGTTCAGAGTTATATTACATAACGATTTGTATAAACTGCGCTATTAATATTTTATCAATCTATAGTCGCATAGTGCTTTAATATAGTTATCGTTTTTATTACGTTTTGTTTTCAGAATCTATGTTAAATATTATAAATACGTACGGACATTAAGCATACACGAGGTCTATATTTGATGGTAGTTTTTTGAATACTACATTGCATACTGTACAGATGAGTTATCTAGTGAGTTATAGCAATTTTTGCCCAACATTAATAGAGTATTTTAAGATGAACATTTCTTTGACATTTTTTTCAATTGTTTAATACTTTACCCCAAAGAAACAAACAAGACGCATTCAATTATATACAGAGCGGTCAGAAACTTTTGGTGGGGATACTAAACGCAATACAACAACAATAATAAATGATTGTTGTAATACATGGTTTTGATTATGTCAGCTAACGTTTGGTCGAATGTTATCAATTAGAAAGTGGACACGACCCGACCGCAGTGCTGTGTTAATTTCGACCACTAATACTCACTGTGTACTTTTGTAAGTTTATCAAGGCGTTGACGATGTTTCCCAGGACCCGGTGGTTGCTCCTGTATCTGTTGGACGCAATCGTCGCTGTCATGGGACTCTGCCACTGTAGACGGACGTACGAGGCGACGGTCGTTTTCGGAGCGTTTTTCTTTTCGTTTAGCGAATTTTCGGCGTCCAAAAACGACATGCCTGTCGTGACCAGACGATACATACATATATTATGCAAACACGAGAGACAAAAAAAAAAAACACAAAGGACCGTGTGGAGATGTTTAATATATAAATAGCTATACAGTATAATATACATCTGATATTCTGATGATATTACCGTGCACATGCTATATGATTGGATTATACATTTACGGGTTCGTGTATGGGAGACGATGATGTAGGATGCAATGTTTTTTTTTTTTTATTTCGTTGCGGGCGGAAGGTTGCCGGCGGCAGTCGCTATGCCTGGCTGCTCATTGGAGCTAATCGTGATAGTGTGGTGATGACGGTGGTGAGATGATGAGGGGGGGAAGGATTTTGATTTAAAATGTGAAAAACGTAATTCACCTACCTCTAACCGTTTTGAATTTATTGGATACCGTGTCCGCCCGAGCGGAATACCGTTGTTGTCTTTCTGCGGCCCGGCCCAGGCTGCGGGACGCGAATGTTTCCTGTTCAGGTTCCGAAAGTGATATACTGAAACGTTGCACGTCCCCCGGACCCGGCGTGCAGACTATGTCCACGCCGTCCTGGAATTCGACGGCGGCCAACAGCAGTTTGTCGGCCCAAGACCACCCTGTACGATTTTATACAATGCAGTTTTATGTGATATAACTATAACGTCGAGTTTAATAACTATAGATACTGTAAATAATTGATAGGTATAATATAACCACGAAAATATTATGTGCCTACAGTCGATTACAGTTATATACAAGCCATTGGTTCAGGCTATAGATAAATATTATATAATAATAATTTTTTTTTTGTAAGTCAATTTTAACTATCAGTAGTTTTGTTAGCACTTAACAGGGCCGTATTTTGAATTATGTCACTCCAACAGTGGGTGGGAGGGGGCACTTATGTAACGCATAACAACAATATTGTTTTTCTAATATAGTAATGTTTAACGTCAACATTTTAATATAGGTAATAATTAATAATTATTGAAGTTTACAAATTCTGGTACAATTAGCCGTCCTCAAACACTTTTTTGGGATACCAAGACGCTGTATATTCAAAACCAACCAAACAGAGATTTGGTCCACCCTATGGGTTTGTGTCCACTGTCCAGGTTAAACAAATACAAATTATATAAGTGTAAATCCTTGAATTTGATATAAATTGTAATGTAATAATTAGAACAGATATGTATACAGTTTTTCATTGTTTTTATTTTTTTGGTGAAAAAATTACATCATTTATACTAAAACGTGTTTCATGAACTAACGATTCTGAATATAAAATTGTTTTGCATATTTTTGCATTTATAGGGCAATTTTAGTATTTTATTTTATACAGTTCTACTAAAGTACTCTTTTTATAACACGACAAATCATGAAATGCAAAATAAATAATAATCGTTCAAGATTTTATAAATATACATATTTATGCTCAAAGCTGACGTGCTGATAACTTGTGTAGCACATGGTTATACACTATACAGAGTGATAGTAAAAATTCGAGGAAAATTATTTATTTCAAAAAACGTATAAGCTTATTGTTTTATAACTTGTTAAAAAATGCCTTACTTAAACAGCCCCCCCCCTTATTTTTACCTGTGAGAGGGGGGAATTACTTATGCTGGCCTCCCAATAAATACTACAGGCCTGTGTGTAATCAAACGTACTAAGATTCTTCAATATGTATTTATTTTCAAATCATTCAAATGTGTTATTAATTATTATACATAATATTATAATTTAATTTTTAGATATTATTTACTAAACATAAAATATTAAAATAAAAGGTTTTAAAATGTCATTAGTATTAATAATATTATTATTTATAACTCGATGTATTAGATTATGAGCGGTGATGAATGTATCTGTTCTACAGTTATGCAGTTTTTTTTTATTGTGACTGTAAATTAATTTTCTAGTAAAAAAAAAAGCTCCAATAATTAACTTTGAATGAGGTTTCTGGTAGAAAATTGGATCTACTTAAGGAGTTCAAAAGTAGAAATTGTCTAGTACTTTTGGAAATAATTAAGAAGAACAAAAAAGTATGACGAGATTTTTAAATATATATATTAATCTTAAAATAATTGATTGTTTAACCATGACTACGTCATAGTAGACCATCTTTCAACTTAAAATCGTTTTTGATCATATACCATGATTTATTTATTTTATTTTTACTATATAATACTCCACGAAGAGAAAAAGTACATACAGATAATTAATAATTAAACCGTTGACCAAAGTATAAGTACTAAAATTTAGTTCAATTTATTTTTTAATTCAAATTTATAAAACACCCATTAAAATTACCTATAGTCAATGACAAGTATACTCGACACGTTCGTTTTGTAAAGCAGAACGGTTACGTACTTGACTGCTTTTTATATATTATATTTGATAATCTAACAGTACTTCACAGAAGTCCGAGATCTTTGTGGGACAGTCAGCACATTATTGACTTGACCTAGTTTGAATTACTGTGAAATTCCATTATAGTAATAAGTAATAAATAATAACTTTCGATATTAAAATATTCACATGAAACGTTTTTTTTTCTATACATTAATTTCTGTGGCTATCATATTTGATACCTACGTATTACAAAAATTAGTTATACGTGAATCCAGTTTTTCCAGTTAACCGGCTCGTATACACAGTACATATACTGGGTTTTGAAATTGTATACTGAACCGCCGAAATTTAAAAAAATATACATCCTTACCAACATAGAAATATTAAATACCGCACAATTTATCAACCGCACTTATACCTTTTTGTATGGCGTCCAACAGCGCGTCGGTAGGCCGCACTTCGTCCCTGCACAGCAGTCTGGCAAAAGCGCCCAACGAACGTAGCTCGTCCCGGTCCCACCTTCGCCGCCACTCGTCCAGGTGCCAACAAGTGCTGTGCGACACATCGTACAGCTGGCGCAGGAACAGCGACAGCGGCGGGCCCAGTCCGACGCGACGTCGCCTGCACCGCAGCGGTCGGAAGTCGGTGGCCGAGGCGGCCGCCGCCGCCGATTGTAGCCGTCCGAGGACGAACCGCACCAGGTCTGAGTCACCGGAAATTTCAGCCACCGTGGCGTCCGCGTACACGTCACACAGCAGCCGGCGAACGGCTTCCGGTCCGCCGCCGGTGGACGGTGTCCGGCGGCGCTGGCGTCCCGCGAGACACCGACCGCGGCGTCCACCACTGCCGACACCGCTCTTTTTGTCGGCGGCGACGGCCGAACGCAACGGCCGCCGCTTCCAGTCGTCGTCCTTCTTGTCCCGGGCGGCCCCGTAAATGGCCAGTGCCTGTTCCGCGACAACCGACACCAGGTACGCGGCGTCCAGCCCGATCTCGTCTCCAGCTACCAGCCCGGTGCTGCACCGCGGGATCTTTTCTTCTGTCAGAAAGTGCCAAGCGGACGACGATTCCGCCGCGCCCGTCGAAACCTAAACAATTTACTTAATTTTACAAAATATTACGAGCGAAACACTGTAAATCACCCTATAGTTCATTTTTTAGTCTATATTATTGTTGTATTTTAATGTGATTCGTTGGCAAATGTTATCGTTCGTTCATAGTTTTTTTTTCTGTAATCCTGTTACATCCCAAACCGAGTTTTGTTCGGTAAAATGTGCTGATAGGTATACATTTTAAGTAAGACATTAAGATATGAACATAATATAATATATATTATTTATATAAATCATCTTACGTTGATGTTTGGTTTAATTATAGATACCTATGTATGGTATTATCTCAAGAAAATTAATTAATGTTGTTATAATTGCAGTAGGTGTGCCAAAGGGAAGTGTTAACAATAAATGGTATAGTGGTGTATAATTTAATTGAATCCAGATCGTTCCTCGCAGCGTTCATTCATTAGTATGTATTTTTACAAATCGATTCGGCTGACGTTTCAGTGTTTTGCGTTTCGACTTGTTTAGCGTATTACTGTGTTTCATCAACACACCGTCACTAATATTATTATATTCGTCAAATTTAAAAATTGAGTATTTACATTATATGGTCACGGTTTAGGATTTACGGTAGTGGATCCGCCCATGCGTGGTTCTCATAATGTTATGCATAGTTAAAACCACTGTAGTGACATTGCGTGCAATTTCCATTACCGTAATAATACTTCAGTCCGATAAGCAAAACGCACACCTATATAACCGTGACACGGTATGCAATGTAGGTATAAAATATTCATAATATAGGTATTATGACCGATGTTCATCTATACCGGTGACTGCAGTGATGGCCATGGCCATTCTATGCATAGAATATATTTTTGGAGGGCCGATAATAGGTAATAAACTAATAAACTATAATATGTATGATGATTTCAATATGTGGGGCACAAAAACTGTACCGCCGAATCCTATAATATAAATTGTAATACCGGTTACCACGTTAAACTTTACGGACACACCGCCGAATGACAACGGTGAGTTTTATAACATTATTATCTGACTTGTCACTGGCCAATCAAAATGCTGTGTCCGATCACAGGAAATTAAACAGCCATGACTTATGAACAGTTTATATCAGTGCCGTAGCCTGGGGGGCACGTATTCTATATAAATATAGATAATATTGTTATGATGTTATTAATATAATCACCAACCAAATTTTTTAACGTTATCGATTCATCAGTTTTATTATAACTAAATAAGAATGTACAGGTACTTACTAATTTAATTAAATTTAAAGACGACTATTTTTGTAACTATCACGTTTTAAGTGTCTCCTGTAAATCTAGGTGTTTGTGAACTACAACGGTTAGCCTTTTATTATATTATGGTCTCCGTAAATAATATGAATCAACTGTAGTTAAACGATTCGGAGTATTAATATAACGATAATCAAATCATGCTCACACAGTGCCTGGTGGCCAACATCCCCTTAAACACTTCGCCGATATACTCCACTTGTTTCCTCGAGTAATCCAACCTCCGGGGCTTCGGGTCCATGGTATCCAGCACCCGGTACCACTTGTGCAGCATGACCGACTCCAGGTTCTGCCAGTAATCGGCGTCCGTGTTCTGGAACGCCTGTCCGGTGACGATCGAGTCGCTGCCCATAGACTTCTCGAACAGCCCGTACATGTACGCCTCCACGATCTCCACGTCGTTCTGGTAATCGTCTTCGGACACCATCGTCCGGCAGGCCCGGGGAGCGTTCAGCACGACGTTGGCGTACGGGTAGAAGTACGACCGGTGGTGCTGGGCCTTGAGCGCGGCCACCAGCGCGTCGAGTACCGATAGCACGTGCATGGCCACGCACCGGTGGTCCCAGTCCTCGACCCGGCCGCACGCCTCCAGCCGGAACCACAGTAGCGTCTTAAGCATGTAACCGCTCACCACGCACACGCCATTTTCGCCCTTCCGCAGCTTCGGCACCTTGGTCCGGAGGAAGTGATAGATGTTGCTCACCACGCTCCGTTCCGAGTAGTGTGTCTGGTACAGACACTCGGCCGCCGGGAATCTCATCTGAAAAGTGGCCGGCCGACCGTAACACCGGACCGTCGGATGTGGTGCCACTGGAACCGCGTAGTATCCCTGTAATATATATTATAAAAAACGATCGATATAGTGTTCTATTTTATAATACGCCAAGTATAGATATTTTATAATTTAATAGTCGTGTAAATCAATACAATATACAATTTACAATTTGCCAATATGATAATATCGTAATCGATTATTCGTCTCGTGTTTACGTTGATTAGTATATTATTATCTACACCAGCGATTCTCGACCTGTTTTGTGCGACCAAACCTTAGTTTAGGTCCATAAAAATGGTAACACACTTAAAACAATTAATGGATTTTTGAAAAGGTAACAATTATAAACATAATATGTAAATAATTACATTATAATATAATGTATATAATCTATATCATAGATTCCATACAGAGCACGGGTGACGCCCACTTCGTGTTTGCCCTCATCAAATAGCTTCTTTTTTTTTTAAAATTAACGTTTGTAATGTGTGCTTTTGAAAAAAATTGCTTGGATATTAGATGACCACACAATTTCTATACAATTGTAGTATTCATAGTTTATTTTTATTTATTATAAATTTTTTTTTTGAGGGGGGGCATCTTTAGTTAAAATAATAATAAAAAGCGGTTTTTGTGCTTTATTTTAAAAATATTAGGTAACCAATTTATAGATCTAATCTATGTGAATATTTTAATAATCTAATTACCATGAATTCCTTTTAAGTATTCAAGTATATAGTTTAGTTGGGTATAGGAGTATATTATTGTATATTATATTATTATAATATATAATTCCGTGTGTATATAAACGAATTTATAATATACGGCGCCCGGCACCCACGCATACACTATAATTGTAATACACAAATACTTTGAACAGTTTCAACCCACTGTATAGTATACAGTGGGTTCAAAATGTTTGCTTATTCAGTATAATAATAATAATTGAACACGATTACGGGGGTTTTTTTGCATGAGATTTAGTTCTATAACATTCAAAAAATCAGATTTGACATTTGATGGACAGCGTGCATTGTCAATATTATACGATTTCAAGTCGTTAGAATCTAAAATAACGGCTACAAAGAAATAAACTTCTAGTTTGTGGTTACGATCTTTCCTAAAATGTGTCGCTCACCATAGTCGTGGCTTGTTGATGTATGAGAATGTCCGGATGAGTGAGTGGTATTCTGGACAGGACGTCTGTGTATTTAGGCCAACCGGAAAACTCGATGGCGGGCAGTAGAACGACGGCGATGTCGCCGGACGTTTTAGGACCAGATATGCGCAACTTGACGCACTGCGCGTCTTCGACGATGGCGATCCTTAGATCTCTCGGGTCGGGAAACTTACTGGAACCGGTGCTGCCTGCGTTTAGTTACATTATAATTTATAGCTATTAACCATAATAATATAATATATGCTATATTTACGTGGTAAGACTGTATAGATTTATGTTTCACACTTACCCATCCCAAAAAACACATGTTCATCGGCGGGACTCTTGAGAATCTCGTGCAGCATTCCCGCGTCGACGATCTTACCAGGACACCCACACAAATAACTTTCGTCCACGTCTTCGGGTCGACCGACGAAGTCACTCTTGCAGGAAGCGGACTTGGCCAGCAATTCAACGAAGCGCAATTTTAGTTTATCACTATAAATATATAAAAACAAATGTTAGATTCTCGTGTAAAATTAGGGTATAACAATAAAATAGGGACATAAACTTAAAATAATTTCTCATTTCAAATACCTAGGATCAATTATAACTTAAGATAATGACTTGAGAATGGAGGGACATACTAGGATAAACAAACGGAAAATATAGTTGTTATTAAGATCTGGGGAATATGCTTGGTCCAAGTATCATATCAAAAAGACTAAACATTAATTTGTACATGTTTCCGATACAACAAGTAATTTTAAAGTCCAGTGCTTGACCTCTGAGTAAGACTAAAAAAAACTTTCAGTATTCGAACGACAAGTTCTAAGAAGAATAATGTATGGACCTTGTGTCTTACTCTGGCACCGTGGAATGAAGAAGGCGTAACAAATAACAATGATATGCTGAAGAACTTGTTTCCACTCATAGACCTCATACTAGTAGACGGAAGATGGATGTAGTTCCGCCATCAGACATGACTTCGCTGTTTGGATAGTACCGAATTACAGGGTGCATGCGCACTAGATGATACAATAAACTGTATATAATTGTATATAATAATATATGCCAATACATATATCACCGTAACGCAAATTGCCAAGGGCCGCACTACCCAACCCCTCTGTCCTTATATATGCTCCGTATACTAGTATGTACATACTTATTACTTATACGTATAAGGTCTATGTTTCCACTACCCATCATAAAAGAATAAATTATGAAAAGAAAGCTAACATCAGCCGGATACGATTAGAGAGAGGGCTCATTGGTAAAAAGAGCAATTCAGGAAAATGATATTATAAAAAACACCCTTAGGTATACCACGCTTAAGTTAGAAACACAGAGTTAAAAAAAATATTGCAAAGTAATGAAACCAGACAAGCAATATGGAGAGAAGTGGTAGATAATTCGTTTGGATGGTTAGACAGTCTAGAAGGCCAAAACTCACAAAAAAAAAATATTATATTATACCGTCACACATCATTGTATTATCTAGTCTATATAGTCTTTAAAGTATTTATGACTATAGAAAAAAAAATATTGATGGTATATACTATAATCGATGTCATCGAAACGACAATATTATTAATTCACAAAATATTGTGGGGTTTTTTTTAATAAAATTTGTCGACTACAAATAAGTATATTCGTGTGTGTATGTGTGTTGAACCTAAAAAACTTTTATCCTTATCACCCTTGTCTTGGAGAGGGGAAAGGGCATAAAAATAATTTTTTTCTTTTATTAAGTTTGTTCATGTATGATCTTTAACAAAACATGGTTATCAAATATGTGTCAGACGAAAAATCCAAATTTTGATTAATGGTGTGTATCCGTACTGTATGTTATCAAACTATCAAATCTCTGGATATGTTAAGAATTGACACGTTTCATTAATTTGAGGTTACGCGCGTTTATCAAAACCGATCATTAAGAGCTTGACATGATATATTATAAGTGAATTTTTGTGCAAATTCAAACACACAAGAACAATACAAAAACATTTTGCGCGTGCCTAACCCGTTTCGAACAATATAACAATAAGTATTATTCGTATTATTATTACCGGTAGCATTTTGTGAAACGTAGTTGTTATAAGTCCCAAATGATAGTCAATCGCGGAGATTTGCGTTTAATAATCCCAAAAGCCTACCCTTTTGTTATCCTTTTTGGCTCTCTGTTTTTACAGCAACTCGAGTGAAATATATACCACTATTGGATGTATACTCAAACAAACGATATTATTATTATAGTTGTCGTAGCGATTTAGCTAAGTATATTATGTAGAACATTTTATATTCATGCTCATTGTATTTCTAGCTTGACAACTATATATAATATAACTGTACAATAAAATACGTACATTGCTATTGTTTTCTCGATTACATTTATACATGTCTATATATGTTTACAATATATATATATATATTTTAATATTTTATATATATATATATATTATTATTATATATTATATATAAGTATATTACATTTTGATTACGCTAAGTTACACCATAAACATTTTCTTTTAACAAAATTATTTTATAAATTATAAAATACACAATTTATCGTGATACTGAACAAAAACTAATTTAAATATATAAGCGATAATTCTCGATTACTCTAATGTTGTTGAAGTTCAAAACCCATATATTTAGGTATAATATAATCAGAAAATATTTTTAAAAATATATCATTATATTGTAACAAATTGTATGAAACAAAATATGATATAATTTATCAATTCATTAGCGACTTCAAATAAATATTGTGTTAATTGGGGGGTTGTAAGGTATATAAAAACTTTTTACGGACAAACAATAATTAAAAAAATGTAATGAATGCACATAGCCACATAGGTTACCTATTATATAACTTATACCAAAAATTACCGCATAATCTCAGCTCTAACTTCTAATTATTGAATGATATTATAACATCATTTATTATAGTGTCGATATTTACAGGTTAGAAATATACCTATATGAATAATTATTGTATTATGAATGTATTGTATATTTTTCATGAATATTCATGAGTTTTAAAATATTTCAAAAATTATACAAGTATAGACAAAAAATAAAATTAATTAATGAATAATATTTTTTTATGATATTTTACAGAATTGTAAGCGGATATGACGTATTACTGTGTGGTAATTATTTTTGTGGTGCTTTTTGGGTGGAACTATAAAGTGGGAGCATCATATTTAAATTGAATTGCTTTTTTCCGCTTTTCAGTCATAAAATAAATGGGAATTGGTTTGGATCAACAAAAAATATACCTACCAACATAGTTAAAACAAAACAAATTAATGAAGAATTGCAGTTTTTTGTTTATCTTTCTTCAAAAACTTTTTATCTCCGTAAGCTTATATAGGTAGGCAACAACTTTTACCATTCATTCAATGCAATTAAATATATACCTACTGTTATTATAATATTAGAATTAGTATGTTGTTTTACCGTCTGAGATATCCATCATTGTCAATTAAATCGGACCATTTTTCGGGTTCATTGGTGACTAGTCGGATTTTAGCAAAGCCTTGGGGTACGCCGTCTTCTTCCACTACACATCTTACTTGGTAGTCAAAATCGTCTTCGTACATTTTCGGTTCTGACAATACGTCAAGTCGTACATAGTAACTAAAGCTTTTAGACAACTGAAATTATATTCATTTGATTAAAATAAATATATTATTATTCGTTTAAAATTACCATATTGCTTACATTACATACCTATTTATATTTAAATTTATAACATTATAATTTCCTTATAAATAGGATTTTATAATGGGGAAAAAGTTAAACTATTTATCTTAATTATTGACCAGACCTTTATTGAAGTTGACATGGGTTCTGCAGTGATCAAATATTTGCAGGCAAATCGTTTGTCCAACTTCCCAATTCCACACAACAAACGTTGCATAATACGATTAACTATGGCTTCGACGTTTAGTGATGACGAACTAGTAGGTATGTCATCTACACATAATTTTTAATGAGTATAAGACTATGTTTAATACAAATAAAAAATAGTAAAATACCTATAATCTATATAATTAATTATAAATTAATATGATAAATAATTTTGAAACTTTATATAGGTATTCTATATAAGAAATAAAGATTCTTAAGTGACAAATAAATCAACACATTTTGGTGGTTAAAATTAATATTTCAAGATTACTTTCTAGTTTCTATACTACAAGTATTACTTTAATTGTATAAATTAATTTTATACCTACAACATACACTTACACTAGATAATATAACACTATTTTCATTAAAAAATGTATATAATACAAGATAATTTTCATTTTAACATAAAGATATGTTTTTCATTTAGCGCTTGAATTAATTTTTCAAAGAAAAGAATAATTATCGTTGTTAGTGCAAACGTCAAAATAAAAATAAATATATAAAACTTCTAAAGCGATACCATTAGTAAGTTATACGACTCTCTAAAATTTTAAAGTTTGAAACATACTCAAAATTCACACTTTTTTTCTACTACGTCTTGCACTTGATCGATTTTAAAGATTCTTTTTGTTATTATTTAAAAAGCATGAAGCCCTGTTTTCGAGGACTTTATGGGACTTTTTACACATTTATACAAAACGAAAAAGCGGGATTTTATTGATCGACTAAATATTATATTTCACATTTACAACCACTATATTACTATAAATTAAATATAAAATATCTAAAACACTTAGTATTAGTTCACGTGTTAAGTGTAAATACTATAATATAATGTTTATAACTATATTTTGTATGTAAATGCACAGTCATTTTATTTATTATAATATACAATATAAAATATTCCTCTACGACTCTACATATTGAAAAAAAACCCAAAATAATGTTATTGAAAATATTTTATTCCATCACTTGGCATGAATTTGATCCTTGTTATAAGAAATTAATGTAGATTACAACAAAATAAGGCGCATTTATAGTTCTAAGCTTTTTTATTTTATTGGTGTAAAATTAATTAGTTAAATTTTTTATTGGTTTAGAGCCCGGCAACTGTGGTCATTAGCTATTGTATATGTTAGGTTGGTAGGGTTGGAACGTTGATATGATTGATACAGATTACCGATTGGTATGGTTTGTATGGTTGAAATGGTTGGTATGGTTGGTACAGTTGGTTGGCCACACGTACATGTGTGTCAAGTCCGGGAACTAGTAGAAACTAGCAGTGGCCGTTACTTACTCTCAATCACGTTGTGTGATTGATTTCAGCCACTAAACCTAACCTAACCGTGCCGAGCCACAAAAATAAATAAATAAATACAAAAGTTGTTTAAATTTCAAACAGCATAGTACCTAATTTAAGGGCGTTGGATACGGTGATTTTCTGTCTTTGTCTAACACACGTTGAACATAGGAATAACGACCTAAGCGACTGACAAAAATTAAGGTACTTCTAGTTGTTCAATTTAAAAAATGAAAATATGTTTTAATTGGTATACAAGTTTACTTTACATCGGTATATTTTATAAAATTGTAAATTTTTTATATTAAATACTGTATTAAAAAAATATTAAAAATATGCCCTTTACATTGTTATATTATAATACTGTTATAAAAATAATTTCAATTTTAAAAGTTTTAATAATTCACAAATTACAAATGAAAAAATTTCCGCCCACAAAATGTTGGCACCAATTTGGTTGATTTGGATGTATTTTTATTTTCATGTTTTTTTTTTTTTTTATCAATTTTACAGATATAAATTGGAGAAGAATTACAATATAAAGTGTTTTGTTAGCAGTTTATCATTACCTACCTATATGTTCATAGATGAGTTTATTTCTTTTATCTATCATTGTTTAGATAGGTATTATTATAAAATACAAGAAGTTTTTTTGTTATAATCTCTTTCTATTAAACATATTTTATTCAAATATATAAGAAACTATTTTTCTTTTTTAACGGTCTTAATCGATCCTGCACGATTCGGTGGTTATAGGTTATTCGATGCTGCGTCATCGTCAAAAGCCATCTGAATGTACGATAAGGCAGAAGTTACGCATCACTTACTTCATACCTCGAATGACACTTGTTCCTTTGTAAACACATTCCACTCATACACTCTTAGTGTCCTACTGGTTTCGATCTATCGCTGTAAGAACGCATTTTATTTATTCAGATTTCGGTGTGTTATTTGAATACATCTGATAATTTCAGAAACAATATTTATCAACTATAGGTATACCGCTATAAATATTGTAAATTATTTAACATTGCCTATAGTAATATTGTCATTTGCTTTTACTTAAAAATTTAGTGACGGTACACGTATAAAAAATATCCGAGTACTCCGGACGGTCACTGTGGCACCTGGTGGCGAGCGAAGAATTGTATGCGTTTATATTGCGGAACGATAACAAATAATAAATAGAAACAATAAAATATAGTATACTATTCAGTGTTAATTTAGTCATATTATACCTTGTAATATGTTAAAACGATACGTATAAATGTCATAGAATTTCGTATAATATTATGTGAGCGCTGCAGCACGTATGCGATACAAAAAGCGACAACCAGCTCATGTGTTAGGCCACATCAGTCGCGGTGGACAAATCCCTCACGGAATGATCTCGTGTAGAAGACGTACAATATTATTATGAGGTAGTGGCGTAGCCAGGGGAGGGGCTGAGGGGGCTGCAGCCCCCCCCCCCCCGAAATGTTAAGAAAATTTAAAAATTATTTTAATGGTCTATGATATTCGATCAAAAAGTCTTAAATTACATTTTACTAATTTTAAGTTGTCATCTTTAATTAAAATAAATTAATTTATTGTATATTATTAAACCACCGTTGTGTAAAAAATTGATCAGCCCCCCCCGAAAAAAAATCCTGGCTACGCCACTGTTATGAGGTACCTACGGGGTCATTCGGTAATTCAGTCGCGCGGGCGGCCTATAATATCATACGCAGGCGCGCACGTACCCGAGTTTTCGTAACCGCGCAGGAAGTTGTCGTTGAGCCGTTGCATCTGACCGGCGTTGAAATGCAGTTCCGTCGACGGCAAGTACAGCTCCTTATCGGCGCGGAGACGGCCGCGGCTGTTCTCGACATTGCTCGTCCCGCAGCCCATGGTGTGCGACTTTTCACACGTGGCGACGGAAAACGGACTGACGTGACGGCTGTTCCGTCCGTCCGGCAACCGGTTGCGGAAGAACACTTCCGGTCACCGCCGCCGACCCCACGATGATATCGTCTCCCCGCCAACCCCCGACAATCACTGATCTCCCGTGTACGGTGTCACAGGAGTTCCGGTCCACGGAGCTCCCGTTTTTTGCGTCCGGCCCGCGCCGTATAGGTATTACCCGGTAACATAATAATGATATATTATTTTGTTATATCATCGCATAATAATACCTGCGATACCACCCGCCCACATATTATTATTATCATATATATAATATACATTACGGGTACACTACATTTACCTATTTAATAATAATATGTATATAGTGTATAAACATGGTGCGCGCGTACGTGCCACGCCGTCAAAATTCAAACACCATAACGTCGAAACGTGTACGGAGTGTATGTTATTTCATGTATTATTACGACGTACTATAATAATATAATATAGCCGAAGCGTGTGTATAGCCGGCCGTCGGGTCGAAATTGATTTTCGTATACACGGGCATCGCGCGCATAATATATAATATAGGCCTAGAAATGTTGGTCGCCAGTATTTTCCTTCTTCTAAACCATATCCGTTGAAGAGATTAACAAATCGAATACCACGGGAGCCCTGTGACGATGAACTTCCAACACGCAATTTTAAAATGCTGCAAGTCTCCGATACAACACGAACAATATACGCACGTATTCTATTACGAATCGCAATATTATGGGTCATGTATTTCAAAATTATTATTATTATTCAATTTGATGACGTGTTATTATAATTAATTAATAATGTGCATTAATTATAGTGTGACGATGACACCGATGTCGTCACTCGTTTCTATAGGTATATAACGCACCCGTCTTCGGCACTCTGCTTACTGATGCGACAATAGTTAATTCTCGGCTAATCCGCTGGACGTCGATTAATTTTTTAAGGATATTTTTTTTCCGAGCATTTTTTGATTTTATAAATATTTCTATTCTCCGCGCAATGCATATCAACATTACGGATAAACAATTGTAGCGTATTGTAGTGTAATATTATTTTTGAACGGTTGTACGCCTTACACTTACATTTTTTATATGATGCTAATCAATTAACCACGCATTATATTAGGTACATTTGAACATAAATCAATCAAAATATACACTGTATATAGGTTTCCTTAGAAATTGACTTGACCCCAGCTAGACTACTGTAAAACTTATCGATTATATTCTATGTGGACCGAATTATTCCACTCTAACATATTTTTGTATATGTATATGTATAGTCACACGTTCGATACGTCAAACCGTATAACAATTATGTCTCGTTACGGTTTCCATAAGGGAAATCTATAGAAAGAAAATCAAAATCAAATCATGTGTGGGTTTTTGTGTGAAACTTTATGGTCGAAGTTGTTCCTAAAATAAATAAATTATAACTGGAAAATCATTATTCTACATAAAAAATGAATAAATATTTTTTTTAAAAATCCATATTATATAGGGTATTAGGTACCTATATTAAAATATGCGTAATAAAAATGAATTAAACTTTAAAAGTATTGTATTTTTATTTTACTATATTTCACATTACAGACATTAAAAATTATTAACTGATCAAAGAATGGCAAATAAGCTGAAATATTAACTAACTAACTCTGTAAATGTAGAGAAACCATTTAAATACCTCATGTATTAAATCCCGAATGATATGCAATATGTGTACAAATTAAATAATATATATATTTAGTTTTGTGCAAGCATCGTAAATATATTTTTAAGTTTAATTGAAATAATTTGTTTACTATTAATCATTCTAATGTGTACCTATACCAAACCCGGATTAAAACTTTTAGGGGTAGATACATGATTATGAATACCCGTCAGAGGAAAAAAAGGAAAATCTGTTCTTATCCTTGTTCGAAGTTTTGAACATTAAAATATTGGCCAAATTGGCTATGTACATAACTTAATTATAACTTATCACTGTTAAAAAATAATAATATGAGTAATATCACGATTGATTAAATTACGAATAATATTATTGTCTAGATATAGTATACCTACTATCAAGGCTGGTTAAGTTTATTTGAATTTTTTAACTTAACTAGTTACTTTTAGCATTTTATTAACTTAACTGTTAACTTACTAAATATCTTTTTTAATTAACGTGAAATTAACGAATTCATTTTTTATTTTAAGAATTAAGTTAAGTTAATTTATTTTGTTTTTAATTTTATTATAATTCACTATTTCAGTATACTTCGTTTTCATGTCAAAATATTTACCGTGAATTGTTTAAAGTTAAAAATGTATATCATTCGAATCTAACTTATATGAAAATACTGTATTATAAAACTATAAACACTATAGTCTATAATTTAGTTTTGGGTTGAAAAAAAATTAAGTACGCTAGCGTTGTATAAACAAATTAACTTTTTTTTAACTTAATAAAAAGTTAACAACAAATGTGTGGTAACTTTTAACTTAACTGAGTTAATCTATAGTTAAATTTACTTTTTACTTTTTACTTTTTGTTATTGGTGTATATTAACATAACTTAACTATAAGTTAAAAAAAATCATTAACTTGCCTAGGCTTGCCTATTATGTACAATTAATCGATAATATTACACTCATTACCTACATTTTACCTTTTTCAAATAATAGTATTTAATATAGTTTTAACACGTTATTAGGTACCTATTTATTGCTTTGGGTAGTACTTACATACTATCATATTACTTAAGAAAAATAAAACAGTGCTAACACGTTTAAAAAATATAATCTTATTTTTATATAACACTACTTAGGTATATTATCATATTATTACTGACAATAATATAATTTACAATTTTTGATTTGCGTGAATAATATATATTTTATATATATCAACAACATTAAATACAATTAAATTTATTTAAAAACATTCCCGTTTAATACTTTTTTAAGTGTACATAAAATAAATGCAAAGAATTCCGTAATTTTTAGAAGCGTTATCACAAAATTGTTCATATTTCCCTTCTTTTTGTTCTCTTATCTGCTCCACTTAAGTACCTTTTTTGTTTAAGACATTATTATAATAATACTAAAAAATCGGCGGTTTATGGCCATATAGGTAGTTTAGATGTATAATAGTAGTATTAAAATAAAAAATATATAATATAGGTACCATTTGCTATTCGAAAATATAAATTAACAATAATGCTATTGTTATCCGTAACAATATTATTATACTTAGGTATGTGGTAGTATTATAATTTAAATTTATGCGGTATAGCTGTATATAGTGTATGTTTTATACTGTTTATAGGCGGGTAGTTGCTATTATACTAAATATATCATTATAACGAAAATTTAAAACTAATTAAACGTAGTTACTTTACAGTTTATATTCGTTTTAATGCGTAATTTAATTTCATAAAATATTATGTTTGAATAGTCACATAAAAAAAATATTATATTATTGTTTCATTCGTTTGGAAATCGAAAAATATATACAAACATAAATCGTGGTATGACGGATGGTGCCGAGGGAAAGGGTGGGTCGAAATAAACATTATGAGTGCTAGTCAACCAAGTGTACTATTATGTATCTATACAGGTCTGTGCAGTGTACAACTGTTTTTGTAACACTCGCTGTGCATGTCAACTTTAACCAATTAAATAAATTATTGAAAACAACTTATTTGTAAAGCGTAAAACCCATTCAATTTTATCGAATTATTTAAACCACCTTAAACGACCTCATGTTATACGTCATAACTAAAAACCAAACTGTGTTTATAAATTTAAAATTTTTTTTTCTGGCATCTGTTCAAAGAAAAAATTATCGTTATATTACGAACTTCATGTGCATAAGTATCAATAATAAACATAGCATATACGTGTACACTAACTAAAGTAATTT
Organism: Sitobion miscanthi; assembly: GCA_008086715.1. NCBI lineage: Eukaryota > Metazoa > Arthropoda > Insecta > Hemiptera > Aphididae > Sitobion > Sitobion miscanthi. The sequence goes on along the minus strand of CM017798.1, from coordinate 23,440,508 downwards.
TATCTTATAAAACACGCAGGCTGGTCAGAATAATATGCAAAATTTCAATATAAATAATACGTTTTTTATTGTAACATAACTTTTTAACCATAGAAAATTAGCAACTTCTATATTTATACTATTAACTTATTGCAAACTCGACCAATTAATTATTATAAATGTGCATAAAATGTGCAGTGTATCTAAGATGTATATTTTGTTTAAAACAAGTTTTAAAAAAATTCTTTTAAGTATTAATATCAATGTAAATGTTATAAATTTCAAATTAAATCACCCTTCCCCAAACGTATGGAATATTATATTAATTATTCCATTTCCCTAACAGGCATACACAATTGTTGATATTTTTTAGAATGTTTAACGGCATCGTTTATAGTTTTAACTATTTTATGCTTATATAATAATTGAGTACTCGAGTTGTTTATTGATAAATTGTATCAGTAATACATAATATTATAATACTGTTTTTAAATAAAAAGTAGGTATATATTATATAAAAATACAGAATAATAAACAGTGCATGTCGTATATACATTGACAACAAACTGTGTATAAATTATAATGATATAATTAACAAATTATACATGAGTAATAAAGACATAGACTTGAAACAAATTCAACTCTTATTATGCACACAGTGAAAATCAGCTGTTTTTCTTATAACGTTTTACTTCGAATGTAATCGTTTCGTCTCGTTCCGTCCGATCTCTAAACATTTAAATTAAAATATGCGACCAAGCTATGATTGTTTTATGACATTTAAATATATTTATTCATACATATTATATTAAACAATATTATTAATCAATATTATTATTAAACAATTTCACAGGTTTTTTAAACTTTCATAATATCATAATTATATTATACTCCTAAAAAATCAATCAAATAGATAATCATTACTTTCTTTCTTCACAAAATCGATTCTACAATAAAAAAATCATGATAGAATCATTTTTAGAGTTAATAGAATTTGTTCTAAATAAAGCATATTATTTGCGGAACTATTATAATACAACATAATAATGCCGGATATTAAACGCAAGTACCATCAATAATAGTCCAATATTAAGTATTTATTTTTTCTATTTCCCTAAAGTACAGCAAACACGACATATAAATAAGATAGGCCAAGTATAAATTTGTTGTCGTAGAAAAATATAGGTAGGTTATAGATTTATTTACTCACGATGCCAGTTAGAGATATCACCATTGTCACGACATGCAACTATCACAATGATACAAATACTATAAACTTTTTTCACATAGCGTCTCCAAAATAGGAGTATTAGATTTTTCAATATTGCATTTATTCACATAAATCCTAATATAAAAATTTAACTTACGATATAATAATAAAAAGAGATGTACCAATATCGTTATTTGATTTTGTTGAATGGAATTTGAAATTTGAAACGATATTACTTATTACAAATTATAGAGGTACCTATCATATTTGTATTGTACATTGTACTGAACATGAACAATATTGGATATGATTATAATATAATATTATCCAGTACCATAAATAATACAATTTATTTATCATGATATATAGTGTATACCTAAACAGCAGAGATGTTTAACGTTAGAATACATACCGCACTTACAGTAATCCATTAACCTTCAAACTTTGGGTAAGTTTTGAATGCCACTTAAATATCGACCAATCAGCGCACGGCACCAAATAATTTACCAAGAACCCAATTTCGTATAGTTATAGTGGCACGTAATACCTATAGTATACCGGTACGGTTACGTAGCTTTATGTTAGGTACATAATTAATCAATTAATTCCTGAATATTTAAATATTTATTTGAGTATGCACTTTTCAAATATTATGATACCATTTTTTCAATCGATTTTTGAATACACTGCCGATGTATGGCTTAATTCAATAAAATGCACCACGTGGTAATGCATAAATCTAAACATACTTCCCTTATTATACAAACTTAGGAACATTAACGTTGTATATTTGTACCAATAGGTTCTGAAACCAAGATATTTTTTTTTTATTTAATATCGATAAAAAAATATACATAGGTTGTTTTTTTTATCTGCCTAATAATAAACTATTATTTTTTAAAACATTTTATTGAAAATATGACCTTGTTTTAATTTTATTCCACAGATCATTGTTATTATTTTCATAATGTTTTATATTCTACCTATATATTACACAAATATTAAAACAGGTGTCTTAACTCTTTATTTATATTTTTGATACAGATAAAAGCATTAGGCTCGTATTTTATCAAAACTTTAAAACTAACTTTTACTACACCACAGAACAAAACTTCAAAAATCTAAAATAAATACTGAAAGTTACATAAAACTAAAATATTTCTATATGTATTTTATTTTTACTGGTCTACATAAATTAATTTATTTTAGTTTAGGGAAATATTTAACGAAAACTCTTTTGAATGGACAAAATATATTAAATACTAGAAAGAAGTATTCAATAATATTGTAATCATAAATTGAAATAAACATGATAAAATCACATAAAATAATTGAAATTCCTAAATTGTTACAAAAAAAATATGGCAAAAGAAACACCTGCGTGGATTTTGTGAACGTGACTAAATATTTTTACGATGGAGATTCTTGGTATAGTAAGTACCTACTTTTTATATTGATTTTATTTCTACACAATTTTATAAGCAATTGGGCTTTTAGAAAAAAAAAATTGTTATTACAACGCACTTTTTAGTTTACTTCAAATTCGCATATAATTTAAAAATTACTATTATTCACACTCGTGTTTGAGTGGTAGTTAATTATTATTGCTCACATTCGAAAATACTATTTAATAGCAATCATTGTACCTAATACCTGCACATAAGTATAATGTACATGTTTCAATTTTTAAAAGTTCGATAAATACCAACCACGTTGTATAAATATGTGTGTATTATAATATATTTACTTATGCAGAACAACATAATAATATATATTTCAATGATTCAGCTGCATATTCTACTTATTCTGCAAACCCCCAAACTTTTCTTCTTGAAATGCTAAATTTAATACTAGGTACCCAATATACTGTCTGCAGTATGAATTTCATGTTGATGTAAACACAAATTGTATTATGTAATAATGTACTAGGTATTGTTATTTTAGCTTAATAAACATTTGTTAAATAAATGAATGATCATTATGGTCTACGAAAAACAAACTGTAGTATTTTTGGTGTGTAAAATAAAATAAAAAAATTAATAGTTTCATCTCTGTTGTATAATAATATGTTGAAATTATAGCGATTTTATGCTATTTATTTAAAATATTTTTGAATAGGTACAGTTTTCGTTTTTATGAATTTATTTTAGCATGCATAGGTTAAAAGCATCTAACAAGGAACGAAATTGAGCATATAATTGTATTTGTTGTTAGTAAAAATGTGGGTTTTACAATATTTTTTTTACTTAAGCACGCTGTTATGTTCCTTATTATTATTTTTATATTTTATGTTAAACTGGTCTTACATTTAGATAATGAAATAGCCTATCGTTTGTAGCTGTGTCGAAGTCTGAAGTCTGAAGTATGTTAGGTATGCACTGAACTAAGGTATTAAAGAAAATAATTTGACTTATATTTTCAACGATTTATTTTCATTTTAAACTTATTTGTTACAGATCAGTAGGAACTCAGGGTAAAAGTGTGGAACTATCTATTTTAAGTATTATTCATTTCTTTCAACATACTTTACAGCTTCTATTAAATTCATAAAAATAAATTACCTGTCTGTTATTTTTTTAATTATTAAGATTTTTTTATATTTATGGTAAAATACATTAATGCCTATTAATGCCATATTAAACATGTATTATATATTCAATACTATGTCGATTTCTAAAGTCAGTATTGGAAATGGCAAAGAGATCAAAAATAATAATTTTAAATATAATATGTGTTTAACCTCAAACATTATTACTTGAATACATTTTGGTAGTTTAGTACCTATAAAAGGAATCAGAATTTTAATATGAGGATCTTACTTACAATTATTCTTGAAAAACACCACATGGAAAATATTATATTGTTGTATCAATTTATTTATGACCACAACTGTTAATAAGCGTTATCCTAGAGCATTAACATTTAATATTACGGTGAATAGTTTCTATTTCCATCACCTTAAGAAATATTATTTTTTTACGCATTACATTTACTCTTGTATAACGCGCGTATAGTAAGTAGAAAATATAGTAGTAAATATAGACGTATAGTATAAGATGAAGAACAAGTATATAGCAGATGTTAATTTCTAAATTTATAAAATATAATAAGTAATAACCATTACGATTAAAACAAGTTTTAAATTACACAAATGTGAACTACTTCCTACTCACAGTAGGTAGTTTAACTACAGATATCTACCCAATTGAAATACAAAATAAATGCACTACGTGAATAAAATATTATTTATAAATTATATGTTTTTCTAATTATTTTACATTTCCTCGAGAAATTGATGTTTGTGATAGAGAAATTAAGAGGAAATAATTCATACTTTATAAATCAATCATGCAAAGTCTTCAACAGAAGTAATAACTCACTAAACTGACGCATGAAACCTGCGTTAACTATCCTAAAAAATACTTATTCAGTAAATGTTTATTATTATCCCCACTATTATTATAACTACAGCTATTATAAATTATTATTATTATTATTACTAGTTGACGAAAACATTTTTACACTATAGAAAAACATTTTTACAGATATAATGTGATGTCTAACACAACTGCATGGCTACAATGTTTATGCACAAAAATAAGTATTACGATGTTCGTATTATGTCGTTGAAAAATCAAATACCGAATATAATATGCCTACGGTTTTAAAATGAATTGTATTGACATTTTAAGATTAATCTGCATAATATATAAAATACAAAATAATTATAAAAATTATTTAAACAAATAAATCACATGACCCATAGCTTTAATGTAAGCCAAACGGTTGCTTAATACCATACACCAACAGTCTAGTTTACATTATTTTTTTTATTTCTTAACTTTTCGAATAAAACTTTAAAACTTTTTTGGTGTTTTGTAAAACCAATCTACTAGGCAAAATGATGCCCAATACAACGCTTTTAAAATAATAAAATATTATAATATAAATATTTTTTCGGACTTTAGAGTCTGAAATTTCGACGTTACTCGCGCACATGATATAATATACAAAATTATTGTATACAAAAGCATGCTATCAAAATCTGAAAACCATTCGACCGTCGATCGAAATATTTTTGAGTTTCAAACAATATATTATAGCTTACACAAGGGTTCTTAAGTAACAGGGACTATTTAATTTGGCGATTTTCCAAATTGTTGGTACCTAACAAACAGTTAACGGGTGTATTTGATTTTAATTTATACCAGAAACGGTTATGTACAGATAATATTCAATTAAAATGTATACCTATATTGTTCCTCAATAAATATTAACCTGAACATTTATTTGCACACATCGTATAACTTATTATACATTTGTTACTGTTGTCTTATGTACGTTCAGTATAAATAAATATATATATATTTATAGGTATTATACATAAACATAATGTACTAGATTCTATCATATTATATATACACCTACAACTGAAAGCTTGTGCCGATCAAATTCTGAATACCTACGAATGGCCTGAATATCTACTAAAATATATAATATCGACAATATTTGACTAACTTCGAAAATAATACAAAACTTTCTAAAAATTCTCTATGATATTTTTCATTGATTTTGTGTATTCTAAGAATGCATTAAATTATAATCAAATAAATGTAATGTAATTATAAAATGTAGGTAAAATATGCAATCGAGATAAAAAAAAAATATTCTGTTGATAGTAAATAAAAGTTTAATAAATAAAAAAATTGTTCACGGAACAAAATAACTTTAAAATTTAGAAAACTCTTCCAAATTCGTAAATAATATTTTTTTACCGGTACATAAATCATTATAGTATTCAATTTATTTAAGATTTAACTAAAAATGATTAATTTTTTTCACTGAAATGTATGTACATAATATATTATTAGTTATTACTAACTGATCCCGTGCGATTCGATGCCTGTAAAAAGTAACAATTTAAAAAAAAAATTGTGATTGTTTGACCCCTTTTGGGTGCAGTAGTGCTCTTGGTAAGACAATTTACGACAGCACATCAAGTAGGCAATATTCGAATATTCGATTTCATGCATACTTGCAGCTTGTACATGATCTGCGCGGTTAACCAATGGCAATCAATAAAATAATAAATACTAATTTCCACTAATTATTTTTTAAAACCAATAGCAACCATTTATAAACAAAAATTTCTACCGTACAATTTGAATCTAAATCATCCCGGAAACCACTCAAACACACACAAAAAAATCATCAAAATCGGTCCAGCCGTTTAGGAATACATAAATCACATACATACAGACAAGCTAACATTCATTTTTATGTAATATTTAGATATAGATTATTATTATTAGTTATACGCCCTGCATAAATATCATAATATTATATTAGGTATATTTTGTTTTATACTCCTATAGTAATATGATCTTTGTAAATAGTTGTTATCCTCAAAGTTAAATTTGTTACGATTAGCCCTATGACTTCACAGGTTAGGTTAGGATACACAGACTTAAAAATCACATATTTTCTAATTTTTAATCGATTTCTGTGACATAGCAAACAAAACTATGTATATACCTATCGTGTAAGATGGTTGTTTTAAAACGTATTTACAACAGATTTTAAAAGTATCCATATTATATTATAATATTTTAATAATCAAGCAATACGCAATTATTAAAATAATATTAGCATCCCCCTCCCTTTATATGCTGGTATGGTGTCTATAGAAATATCTGGAGCCATTAATTGTGCCATTACTTAGATATGGTCTGATTTTGGTCAAATTTAAAAGAGAGGATTTTTCACGTGAAAATGTGTATATGCATAATAGCCAACAATTTTTTTTCCTATTTGGACTTGGTATATTATATACATTGTGCACATGTTCTCGTTGTATCCCCGCCGAATACACTTAAAAAAAAACAGCGCTACATACAAAATATATCCAAATGTGTATAATAATATCACATACATGTGTAGGCGTATTGTAAATGTGTAGATTTTTTTCATTTATTTATCATATTGTTTTTTTGTGTGTTTTTTTTATCCGTAGGCATTTTTGTTTAGTGTCCAAACGTTATGTACCGATCGGATGGTTGCGAAAACGGCGTCAAAGGGATATGTGCAGGGTGTGTGTGGGTGGCGCGGCGGCGAGGGGGTGCGTGGTTGCGTTTGCATATATATATATATGGTTTTGACGAGATTCCGTCCGGAGCCGAAGTCACCCGATCAGCGACCCAGGGCGCCGACGGAGGGGCATAATCAATGAAACAGACTTTGTACCGATCTCTCGCGGTATACCCGGAACTTTTCACCTCCGTCAGATACGTCCGAATAGCACACGACCAGTAACCGTCCCTCGAAATACTACGCACACGGTGTGTTGGCGTACGATAACGTGCGAGTGTACGATTCGGTTACATTATTATTATATTATCTCAATTTTTTTCCCCTCGTCGTTCGATCATATAATATCATATTACCTATATTGTTATATTGTGCGTTGTGTGATCCGCATCACTGTTATGGTGTTTACGCGACACAGACCACGTTCCAGAGGACCAAAAATTACAGGTATCTATATATGCAATAATACACGTAATATTACGTAATGTTAAGACCGATAACAAAAAAAAAAAAAAAAGATCACTCAAGCATATTTAATTGTACCAGTACCATTTACTACTGCACCAATGTGTGTGCTATAAGTATGATCCACGCGCGTAATAATTCAAAAATATAATAGTATACCATAATAGCGGTTGCGTTTTTTTTTTCCGATCGCGGTTCGCAGTTGTTGACAAGAAAAATGAACAGCACGCAAACGGCGCCTGAACACACCGAAATACCCAACGAGGCGGATTGGGCTCTGCAGGGAGACATTCCGGACAGCATCAATGCTACTGGACTTCTAGCCGAAGACTTAGAGGAATATGGAGGTAAGTGCTATAATTATTAATAATATTAATAGCAAATATTATTGTGTTTTCAATATGAGTGGTCAATGTATATGACTAGTGACCACTAGCAAATCGATATTTTTTATCTGAAATTGTATTTAGATTATCTCCAAAGAGTCATTGGAAATTTAATTTAAAACTAATATGGAATATCGATTTACTTGTCAAGCTTAAAAATACGTAAGTGCTTAATATTTAATAATTTTAAACAATTCGAGCAATCGAACTATTTTCACTCATTAAGCGTCAAGATAACGTGTGTCATGATCAACTACACTCAGACGCATACATAGGTTGAAGTCGTTTTATCAGAGTTAGGAAATGTATACAGCACTGCTATTATGTTTCTCTATATGTTATTAAGCAATTTTATGACATTTATCCACTATCCTCCGTTGTATAGTATTTGGTTACACAATAGCTCTCATTCACGGTGACGTCTAAATTATAAACTGAATAATACCTAGTGAAAAATTAAAACGATCGTTTTCCCGTTGAAAAATAATTTATATAGCTCTTAGGCCTGTTCAAAAAAAGGACTCAATAAAAAATAACGACGTAGTTTCATTTCACTTCACTGTAAGCTATTACAACTGTACGAGCATTGACCATTGAAAATATCGATCACCATTGTCGGTATATGACGTTTCGACTTTGATACCTATTATAATAATTATTAATGTAGTTGATTCGTTCTAGTTACTTTAGTACTACTATACTCTACTTATATGGTATATAAAAAAATATTATAAAAGTCAGTGATAAGAATACAGTTTGTATTTATAACACGGAGTCATGCCACACACCGGTGTTTTACGTTTGTAACATTATAACGAAATTTGTAGGAAATTATTATATCTGATACCATTTAGTGAACAATTATTGTTTTTGATTTATGATCATCGTTTTTATTACTGCTCGTGCGCGTTTTACTAAAACTAATGACCGAGTACATATAGTCATATTGTTGGGTCATCAGTATTTAACAAATTCGTTTTATCATTTTTGCTATACATTTATGTACCTACTATGTATCACTCCCTTTTTCATATAAAACTCTATATCCTTGTATATCCAACATTATAGATAATTCCTTTAGGATAATTCGAAAAACCGTGATTCTTTCTTTGTCAGAGTTCTCATGCCAATTTAGCTAATTCTGAACAATGAGTCACAGCTTAGATCTGGACCATGTTTCCTTCTTATTTCTTTGTTTCGTGTAATTTTTTTTTTAATTGCACATACTTTTCATCATAAATCAGGTACCTATAAGATACTTTTCTAAAGCTTTGAATAATATACTTTGTCTCTGAGTATCTGCTGTTTTTTCTATTTTTCTATAAGCCCATAACAGTTGATGCTTACAGTATGTTGCCCCATGCCGATAATAAATCAATGATAAAATTATAAATGTATAATAATATTGTTTATAAGCATTTAAATAAAGAATATGAATTAATGACTGTAATTGCAAATTAAAATGTCCAAATATTTAATTATATAATAGGAATATACATTTTAAGACGTTTTAACAACATATTTACGTATATATATTAAACAGCTTTTTTTTATTAGGAGGATCTCGTGATTATTTATTAATTTTGACTGACAAAGTATAGGTAACGGAAATTCCATTATTTCATATTGGTTAGGTTAGCTAGGTTCCATATTTATATTTGTAAAACATCACGGGTCATTGCTAAAAAAACTAGAAAAAGTTTATGTTGTTGTTTAAAATTACTTTAAAAACAATGAACTAGTATATAAAAGCTTTGATAAATACATCAAAAGAAATTTCGTGTGTAGTGTTTAGACTTTACATTGTATTATTTTCGACGTACAAAATTAGTAATTGGAAAAAATAAAACATTACTGGTCGATTTTAGCAAATTCAAAAAGTCTGAGTGTGAAAAACTAATTTACACTAAAAGCACACTCCTGTTTTGTCGATTCGTTTCACGTTTATTCCATACGAACGATATTAATTGCATGTACAAGTGCAAATAACTCGTACACTTGTATGTGTGTGTGTGCGTGTGTGAAATTAATTTCAATTTGGATTTCTCGTTAAAAATATTGGCGTTGCAGTATTGTATACCAGAGTTTTATGGCAACTCGTGAAACTAGAGTTATCCCAATGATATTTTCTAATAAATTAATCATTATCTCCCGTTTACGTAATTTTCATATTTTCAGGTCTGACTGAAATACAAACATTGATTTTAGCATGCGTAGCCACAGTCATACCCCTATTCTTGGGGCTTCTACTCGTTCTCGGCGTGAGGTAAGTTCGTCGACACTGTATGCGTGTGTGCATAACGTGATTGGATAAACGGTGGTCCATTAACCGAATTATTACTGTTTTCTTGGTATTACTAGGGTGGTGTGGAAAAAATACAAAAATCACAATACCAACAGCGGCTATGACAACGACGGACTGCGCCGCGAAGACAGTTGCGATGCGGTCAAGAGTTCGAGCTTCATGCAAAGCGCCGAGGAGGTATGGAAATTTATCATTTATTTTCTTTCTCTATCTAAATGACGAAAAAAAATTCATCATGATAGCACATGCTTTTATTAAACGTCTAATATACTACTAAACACTCCTTCCGGTTCGGCCAAGTGTCGAGTGTGATGGATCCGAGTATGGCACCATGATAATAATAGATAATTTTTACACAACGCCGGTTAAACACTCCGGTAAAAATAACAATTGGTTAAATTATATAGTAATTTAATAACGTTGTAATTTAAACTTTATTTTTGCATTATCGGATGTCTTATATTCAAAAAACTATTTTATCCCATTGTAATTTGAAACCATAACCATAAACCTTTAAACTGGTTTATGTTTTATGATTATATTAGCATTGTAATAGATATTTTATATTTTTATAAGATAATAACCGATATTAACCAGGTGCCCGTTAAAATATTTAAAATAACCGATTACGATAATCAATTAATAACATTAGCAATATTTAGAGCGCATGCGCAAAGACTTGTTTTTGTAAACGACGTTATCGGATTCATACCTTATTTTTAACCATCGTTGTGCAAAAACTCTCTAACAATTGTATACATCGTATACGTTCTTAAGTCCTAACACGGCGTCATGTATAGGCAAAATAGGTGCTCCCGTGCATTCGATGAAAAACGCACTGACGTCGAAACGCATTAGCTCTAATTAGTAGTAACTCGGATGGATAGTGTACAGGGCGTTTGAGTAATTATTATGATGAGTTTTCCCTTAAAGTACTTTATGACTAATTATTACTATCTTACATATTATTCTAACGAAAGATAATAATTATATAACAAGTTGAGAACGGTTGAGATTTTTGAAAAGTTAATTATATTATTATTATTACCTATTGATATTATCCGTAGTATTTTGATGTTCAGCTTGAAAATGTAAAACATTCGACTGTTCAACTTTTCATATTTAAAAACAAAATGCAGCATAATTATAGTGCTTTAGTTTGGAAAAACCATAAAAGTATGAGGATAAAAAAAGTTTTGCGTCGTTAACAATTTTTAAAAACAAATTGTGTAGGTATTAAGCTTATCTGTTAACCTTTTGTAAAGTACGCCATCATAGCAGTTAATTTCTTCAAACGGACTTTTATATAACATATTTTTATTACATTATAATATTAGATCTAGTAAATTTAAGACGTAACTGTCAATAAAGAAAAACACAAAGTTTTACAATATTTTACATTTAATTACAATGTAAAATAATAAAGTATACAATATACATATTTAAAAATATTTCCATGGTTTTCTATTTAACTTTTTGTAAAACACAACGTTAGCTTATTTACAAGCTTACGAGCTACGGTATTAATTTTATAACAACAATAGTCATATTATTATAACCCATAATTATAATCATGTTTACAACATTTATTATGAAAGTATTTTTGAAAAAGCTTTTGAATTTATATTTATTATAAAACTGCTAATTTAACGATTAAAATAATCCTTATCTATTAGCTACATCTTTTATAATTTATTATGTCAATATGTGCCAATGTATGCTTTACAAATGCATTTTTTTATTTCCCTCTTAAATTGTGTTGATTTACGTTCTAAAGTCTTTGATATCAATGATTCATATTACACTCAATGGATATTCAAAGAAAATGTAATTAAGTATACAATATAAAAAAACCTTTTAATTTAAAAATTATTTCACAATATTGACTAGATTCTTGATAACTACGTGAATATTGTTATGGACAATGGACTTATATTATATTATTTTTAAATTAAAAATGGTTTAATTGTTTTTATCAATATTGATGTTATATTTTTATTAATATGTCTTAAGTAGATATTGTAGATTTAGTTTTAAAAAAGTGCTCAATAATATGTGGCACTCGTAATGTTTTTATGATTTTTGTTTTTTTTTTTTTTTATTAAGTACTCTAATATGATTATATATATTACATTATTCATAAAGTATGAATCATAATAGTACCTCTAAGTTCCAACCACCTACCCTATCCTCCAATGGAGTTATTAAAATAAATATATATATATATATTAATACATAAAATAAAGGTCATGATTATTGAATATATTTTTTTTTACTTTAACTATAAATAATTGTACAATATATCAGTATAATAAAATATGTTACGGGCAAAGAACCCGATCAGTTTGACGATGCAAAAGTGATGTATACAGTTCAATATTAGCTACAATGACCTGAAATATTGAACATCGTACAGAACTCAATGGACAGCGTGAATTAAATCAAATTATTATTTTTTAAAAATAATGGACATATATGTTGGGTAGTATTATGTAAAAGTAATTCCATAAATTGCAAAATATCGAAACATGTTAACTACCGAACTTTTGTAAAAGCTAAATACATCACTCAGCATCTAAAAAATAATATTTTGACACATAATTTTATAATATATTTATATATAACGTGTGATGTATGCCACCGTCATATATGATAGAGAGAGATTTAAATGGCCAATCTAATTCACAGATAAAATCGTATTAACACAGCACCACCTTTATTGTCGTCTGTGACAGCTCGCTGACTCCATTAACGATAGCCGTCAATATATTGTAACAATAAAAATAATCTAATTTATCACTATCAGGAAAAGGTTTATCCACTGATCCGCCAATCCCTATAGTTATTGGCTAGATAATATTATAATGTAATGATTATTGTCGTTTAAATTTCTTTGTTTTCTCTAATTTAGTTTTTCCAGTTCTATTATTTTTCTACTTTTCTCTTCTTTATTTGGTTATTATGCACAACGTCCGCTCAATGTAGACTTTTCCTACCTCGACCACTGAACATTATGATGAATTCCTAATTTCCTACTTTCCCCGTAATATATTATACATAAATACATAGTGTATAATATTATATTAAATGATATTGTAAAGTACAATTTATTATTTTCCTAAGCAATTTAAAATATAAATATTAAAGTAGGTACTTTTTATATAATAGCCTTTTTTTTTTGTTTTTTTTTTTTGATAATATTAAAAAAAATACAAACATTTTAATAATTATATAACTAATAACTCAATAAAAATATTTTAATCCATTTAAATTAAAATGTATTATAAACATGGTTTTACAAGATGTTACCGCTATGTCATTGTAGTGTCAGACGCCCAAACCAATTGTATATTATAATCGTTAAGCACTCTCATCTCCTGATCCAAGCTTTGCTTATGTGACCGTGTAAAAGTATAACACACACGCATTTTAAGTTCCGAGTGATATGAAGCAAACTTTTTAATAAAAAATACATAATAAAAATTGTATGTAGGTAAAATGTATTAATGTTTAAACAACCAACAAATGTTTTTTTATTGTAGTTTGTACGAGTACAATTAATGACAACTTAAAATCGTAAATTATAAAATATATATTTTATGCACAATTAAAAATACGATTTTCAAGTATGTAAAAAGTAAATTTAAAAAAAAACTGTTCCGACCATTTATTTAATACAATAAACGCGTTTACAATATTATAATATTAGTTTGTAAAAAATGAATAGATTATTATATTTTAGTAGTATGATGAGTAATTGTAAACGGTCTATCGTGTGTAAATTTGTATTCACCTGCTGCCTTTTGAGTATTAGGTAAAAGTGTGTAATACGGATTGCGCGTTTCACACTACTACAGTTGTATTTGGATGGTAGCAGTGCCATTGAATATGAAATCATTAAAAACAGTATAAAATATAGTATTGTCTGTGCTTTATCAGATAATATATATTTTTTTTTAGGATTTATGCAAGTTTAAAACCGTCTAAACTTTTTTATATTTTAAATCATTTACGAGTGTCTGTGTTTATAATCTGACATAATGTTAGATACTATCAAAATAAAACATCTGATAAAATCATAGAAAACTTTTGTGAGCCTATAATTATACAGATAATAGATAATATGTACATTCTAAACTAGATAGTTAGACCCAATATGAAACAATGAGAAGTCTAAAAAAAAATTGCTCATGGTTTGTCACTGGTTACAACTAATAGCTGTGAAAGTGAAAAAGCACGATTTGTGTTACAGTTCTAGTGGAAATTGAAAGATTGATGATCTTTGTACGTAAAACCAAGACAGAATCTAAGAGAAGTGAAATGAAATTTTAAAGGGAATAGCTGCAAGGAGTTTCTTCTCATTAAGTGACATTTTAAGATTAAGGATATAAAACAAATAACCCTGTTTTGTGACAAACGGCTAATTTCGGAATGTTTATAACCAATAGGTGGGGGAGTATATTGAATATTTAGGGTAAAAGCAGAATAATTCAAAAATTTGTATTGACTTGTTCATGGCGTAAATTATCTTAAATTGTACATGCTGGCAGTAGTACAATATCGTACGATATATCAATCAACGATATAACAAAGTATAAATATAAAGAACAGAGACATACACTAATTGATTTAAAAAGTTTTGTGTTTTAAATATAAGTTTTATAATAACAATACGTATGGTTTGAGATCCCTTGACAAAGCTAAAATGTATGATGCGAGTGTATAATCTGTAGAAAGATATTACTGTCGGGCTTGGATTTTGTAGCAAATGCTTCTTTGGATGGGAGTGTGATGGAAAGATAATTCTTACATATAAATACGTTTTAAATCGTTCTGATTTCATTAAAGTAAGCTTTATTTTGCTTTTTTCCCTATTTAGTTATTTTTTCTTAATTTTTACATAATTTTCATGAAAAGTTAACATATTTCTATTTGTATTATACTTTTATACTTGGGACTATATCATTATTACCAGAAATTATAAAACCAGTGAAAAACCCAGTAATAAACGGATGACTGATAAAATAACTGTCGTTATTGTGCCGAAATTGTAGTTTATCTACAATTTAATGACCGTAATTACAGTTGTATTTACGGTTTAAGGTAAAGGAAGCAAAACACAAGTTAGAGGAAGCTAATGTTAAAGTTTATATGAAATATGCACCAGTTACATCAGTCGATGTGGAAAGGTCTTTTTCTATGTATAGAAATATATAAGTACCCAATAGGATGAGTTTTAAGGAAAGTAACTTTGCTAAATATATGGTCGTAAATTCATTTTTTAATATGTAATTTGATGTGTAACTATAAATTTGTTTTTTTTTAATTAAATTGAATAAATGCTTTTTTGGCTACTTTAAATGTTTTTTATGGATTTATTTCGCTACAAAATTGAGCACTAGATCTATTAGTATATTACACTGCATTTAAGGACAGACAGAAGTTTAAAATCAAATCATTAATGTTATTCATCTCTTTCTACAGTATAGTGGAATCAGATGGTGTTCACCTCCGAGAAATATCTTTATATTATCAGAAAATAACAGAAATTGCATTTTCGTAAGCCAGTTGGAGATAAAGTTATGAAAAGAAAAAATAAATTATCACTTAAAAAGTTCAGACGGGTACCAAAAGTAGTCACAAATTGTTTTTTCCGTTTAATTTAGAGTTTAAGCCATGATACTTTGATATAAGTGGGTTTCCAATACCTTAACGTACTAATTCATTATTTAAATATCGTGTTTTGCTAGCTATATTGAAGACTATTTTTGATACAACAGTAGTAATGACTGATGACATCAACTTGATACTTGATTCGAAACTTGCTGATAGCTAAGATATGTTGAAACATCAATGATACAGGTGATTCTTCACTTACCAGGATGAAATCCTGTTACTTATCAATAAATTAGAACATGTATGAAAGATTTTTTAATCTTATGTAATAGAAGTTAATAAGTGTGGGAAAAAATAGTGAATGGACAACGATGACGACATGATACTTTTTTTATTTCAGCCAAAATTTTAGAACATTACGTACCACCGCCGGGCACTATATCTGCCAGTCACTGTTGCCCTCGGGCTTTCTCAACCGTCCTTACTTTATCATTATACCTTTTTCCCTTTTTACCGTTTTAAACAAAATTCTTTTTTTTTTACTGTTATACCCTTATACCATGTGTAGATATAAATATGTATTTTTCTTCTTTTTTCGTCATATTATTATTGTAGTTATATAATATATTTTATTTTTATTAGTGTTGTATCTTTACCTAATTTACCTACCTACATTATGTACTTTATACCAGGGCTTGAAACCGAATATATTTTTTTAATTTCGGTTACGGTTATCAATATTTATTTTTTCCTATTTTGATTTCGGTTTCGATTATCATTATTTATTTTTTTCTATTTTAATTTCGGTTTTGATTATCAGTATTTATTATTTCAGATTTCGTTTTGGTTTTGAATGTCGGTTTTTCTTTTTTTCCTATCTCAATCTTGGTTTTGACTACCGGTATTGGTATTTTTCGTTTTGTTTTTCAGTTTTGATATTGATTTAGGTTACTAACGGTATTAACCGGTATTAAAAATCGGTATTCAATATCGGTTTCAAGTCCTACTTTATACTTATGCTAAATTCCAGGGCTTGAAACCGGTTTAAAACCAAAACCGAAACCGTAATCAAAAACGAAACCGAAAAAATTTGGATACCGGTATTAAATTTAAAATCGAAACCGTAAAAAATTGGAAACCGGTATTAAATTCAAAACCAAAATCTGAAAAAATTGGAAATTGTTATTTTTTTTTAATTTACGTGTTTTTAAATATGTGAATTCCATTAATACGCATAATTAATACTCATAATAAAATTGAGATCGTGATTAAAATGTTGATAACCATTTCATTATTCGCAAAAAAAAATTGGAAACCGGTATACAAAACTGAAATCGAAACTGGAATTTCTTAATACCGGTATTGCTAAGTTGAAACCGAAATCGTAAAGTTTCAAAACCGATATAGAAAATCGAAACCGAAACCGAAACCGAAATTATTTCAATCGGTTTCAAGCCTTGCTAAATTCTAATAAAACATTTTATAATATTAATATCTTATAAATCAAATTTCTTGACTTAGCATCGTCTAGTCACTTGAAAAAGTTGCTATCAGAGAATTGTCAGTAGAATAAAATTAGAATAATTGTTCACAATCAAATTCGTATTATGTATTATTGTTATTATTTTGATTAACACATTTAACTAGCTACAAAAATACTCAAATATAAACTTTAAAGAAATGAATAATACTAAATAATACATTAATACCTACATACAAGTATACCTTTATACCAGGTACTATTATACCAGGTATCCTGAATACCTTTATTAACTTAAATTACTTATTGCAATTAATTCACAAGAATATATTGAAATTTTAAATTTTAAATTAAAGTTTGTGCTATACAAATGACATACCTAATTAATCTAAGTCTTACCGATACCTAAGTATAATATTGGGGCTATAAAATAAACTAAGTACATAACATAGTCAACGATTATAGTTATTCATTTATCTACCTACAATTTTTAAAGGAAATATTATAGCTACATAGGTGATATATTTGAATGATTGATTCATGTTTAGATTGCATACAGTAATTTCTTATTATAATATTGTTTATGCAATTGTTAATTATTTTTAGCCGTTATAGGTAAGCTTGATAAAATTAATTTTTTTTTGTACTTAAATCGCAAAGACCAATGTATTGTTTATAAATATTTAGACAGTTATTATTCCTAAATATAATATATTAATATAGTATAAAAACATTGTGTTTTTAAATCATATAATCTTCGCCTTCTGTAGTTATAGTACCTGTGTATAGGCAGTAGGCACATAATATACAATTTGGATACGATCACATTAATAAATGTAAAAATATCAAACCATTTACACTCAGCTATCACTATGTGAAATAATTTTAAATACTTAATATGTTGAATATGAAATTAACGTACGATTTATTCAAATAAATGAATACCTTTTTTGTGATTGAATGTATGTCAGTTACGAGAATTGTAGTTTAGGAATCCTCCTACTAGTTGATAAATATTTTATTATTATTTATGGCGTGCAAATGCCACTTAGAAAAACGAATGGCAAAAGTGCATAACGAATGTATATAATAATAGTAATAATAATTAAAACGCATCATAATATAACGTACGTGTGATATAAAGTTAAATATTGTCAATAATTATTTTAATATAATACACGTCTGCATGTAGACAAACGAGAATAGAAATCAAACGAGTACTCAAAAAAACGTGCTTCATTTCGGCCGAGTGTGACACATTGAAAATAATGATATGATAATAATAATAATAACAATAATAATAATTCATGATGTTATAATTTAATTGTGTTTTGGGCCCAGCTGAAGACCAGCGAATCGCAGTATTCCGTTCTGATGCCTGACGATGCGGCGTCGGCGGCGGTGTGTTGCTATGCTGCAGCGAACGGTGCTTCCACGCCGCTGCCACCGCTGTTGTACAATAGTCCACCCAACAATCGTTTTGGAGACACGAACAAAACGAACCTGAACGGGAGCATTATCACGTTGACGATGAAAAACAACCATCTGATCGTGGAGACCGAGGAAAGAGTGCCGGTAATTAATTATGCCGTACAACAGTTTATATTATTATTATTTTTTATTGTTATGATAATACCGATTAAATACTGTATATTAGGTGCGTACATTATAATGACAACATCACTGTGTCATTATTATAATCCATATACGGGTGTATTATTAACATGTCGTTGATGTGTGTGACCAACGACATATAGCTGCGCGTGCGACTCGTGTCCTACCTATAAACAATCCAAAAAAAAAGGGTAAACACAAAAATAAAAATTACCTGCGATACAAACATCACGGACGATTACGAAAAGGTTTTACGATGTATTATAATATAATATAGTACTTTTTCCGCTGCAAATTTCTAGTTGTTTTGAAGTTTACATTATCTATAGGCTCTAGGTATATATAATAAAATATGGTTTCATAGGCCCGTAATGCAAATCTAATTTGCACGGAACAACGATTGGTTGGAATGTTCAGCAGGTTATTGCGTTTAGGTTTTTTTCCCCTATTTACGAAAACAATGAACGAATTTTTTGATGTTGGTCCGCGCAGTTTTACGTGAATATTATTAATACTTATTTCACGGCGACGGAAACCCGTCCTTGCGCGTTATGGCTCGGTAGTCTGTAATATTGGACAGGGGATCCGCAGGAAGGGTTCTGCAAAAAATATTTCCGCAATTTAATGAAAAATGAATTATTTAATGCGTTTTTACGTAAACATGATTTATTACAATTTCCTGCTTGTGCAAAACATATATTATAGAGACCAAATCTAATCTACAATACCTAAACTCCTTTTTTAGATTCTGAGCGAAGCAATAAATGTATTGATTTTACAATGATGTGTGTTTTTTTTTTAATTTCTTTTTGTGTCTGCCATCACCTTTTAGAACAGTAAAAATGCTTGGATTTTCTTCAATGGTAACTTTTCTGATAGGAAAGTGAATTAGTTGGTACTTTGAGGGGTCAAAAGTAAAAATTTCCCAGTAGTTTTCAAAAGCGCAGTGAAAAACAAAAGAAAAATTAAGAAAAAACAGGAATTTCTACGTAAAATCTGTTTTCGAGAAAATCGATTTTGGTTTTTAGTGCAACTCAAAAACAAATGACCACAGATACTTGAAAATTTCACTGAATGTTTATATAAGCATTTTCTATACACGATAAAATTTTGAAAATAATTTGACACTTGACCCTTTGAGCTGTTTACGGACATTGTCAGTTTTCAATTTTTTTCTTTTTTTTTCTTTAAATATCAATCAAATTTTATTTGATGGGTAAAAAAGCATGAAAATTTAATATAAGGCTCCTGATATATCATTCTAATAGTAGTTAAAAAATATTAAAAATGCATAGGCACAATTTTTTTTTATAAGCATTTAAAGTTCATATTTTGACAACATTTATCAAATTTATAATTTAATGATTATTTTGTAGTTAAAAATTTATAAAATGGTCAACTTTTATAGCTAAGGATTGAAAATTGAAAACAAGGCTCCACTTAATAGGATATAATATATAAATTACTTTATTCATAATAACATCATCAAATATACTTGGTAATATCATAGGCTGACTGACCGTTTTCGCTCAGAATCGTTTTTCTTATACAATGATATTATATCATTGAATTCAAATGTAGTACCATCCATTACAGTGACTCACTTTTAAACTACTGTACAGCAGAGCGACATCCACTTACCCACCTTTTTTTCATTATATATATATCATTATTATGAAGAAAGACACCGTGGTAGCAACGGAAATGGCTGTTCATTTTTATTACACATCTTAAAATTAGTTATAACAGGTTAAATACATATAAGGTTAATATTTATTTATATTGTATGATTGGTATGGATTATATTGTAAATATGTGTATGGTTGAGGAAGTCTAGTCTAGTCTAGGCCAAGTGATTCCAGGAGAGTTGGTAGAATTTTTAAAGTGGCTGTGGCTTGCATTCTGTAGCCTGCAGTCATGACATACTGAACATTAAGGATTTCGGCCACATGTAGGGCATGTCGGTATCTCCTATCTTTTCATCAGATATCCATGAGTTTATCCTTGTGTTATCGATTCGTATATGATAGAGTTTCGATTGATGTTTTTTTTTTTTGAAGGAAGAGGGCAATGGAAGATTGAAGATTTTATCTTGTGAAGTTTTGTGTTTTGTTTACGCCAATTTATTTTGAATATGAGAAGATTAGTGATGTTTGATTTGTTATTTGAGGTCTTGGAAAGTTATGGAACGAGAAAGGAGATGAGGAAGTTTGCTTGGCGTGATAGTCGGTTTTTCATTGCTATCTACGGAAGAATGTCCAGGGATCCACATAAATCTAACGAAGTTACCCTTGTAATGTAGAGCAATATGTTTTTGTTTAAGTTTAGCTGTAACTTAAGGTTCATATGTACCTATACTCTAAGGTAACTAATGCGCTTAAGGAGTCACTTAGAAATTTAGAATAGTGAAGTTCTTGGAAAACTTTATCATGAACCATTTCTGGTGCTTTGTTAATTGCAAATGCTTTAACTCAGAATATGGAACATTGTGAAGTAATACTAAATATTACGGTTTCTTCATCGCAAATTATGGTTTTTTCATCCGTTATGCAATAATGTCATATTCGGAGTATATTTTGGCGGAGTGGGTATAAACTATAAGGAAAGTATTTTTCAAAACTGTTGTATAAGCTAGAGGAGACGTAGAATTATTGGGAAGATTTGCGAAACCAAGGTCAGTATGTATATTTAAGCACCACGGAAGTGTATAATTAACATATTCTGTAAACATATAATGCTGTTCAAAAAAATTTTGTCATCTTAGAAATATTGGTTGAATAATTTTACCCGAAAGAGCTATACGAAGCAACATATTATTTCTGACAAACTTCACTGCTAGTTTCGTAGCTAATTATTGCGTTTTATACTGAGGGACATTATTTCTCTTTTTTTGAGAATTTTTTCTATGGGACTAGTTCAAAAAACTTGATAGCTAGTCTTGGACCCATATTAAAAACCAATATTGCTAATATTGGTATATTCAGTATGTTATAATTAGCTGATAGTATACTCGATGCGAATTGTATTTGAGTTATTAATACTTTTAATGTATAATATTATGTGGTATCCGATGTCAATGCTTTTTTCGACATTTATCATTATATCCTCGTTGCACATTACACAAGCTTCGATCGTCCTCGTTTTTTATCTACCTACAATTACACGTGGGGCGCATACATATTACACCAACCGACGTCGCAAACGTTTTTCGGGTTTTTTATGTCCCAGTTACACGTGGTATCCGTGGTTTTTTTCTCGATGTGCATGCCTTTACTTAGTGTTTAGGTACCGAAGCATAGGTTAGGTCAGTTAATACAGATGTAGGTATGCGTATATTATGCTTTTGCTCTAAGACACGTAACGACAAAGGTCAGCAGGGAAAAAAAATAGCGCGCACGCTATGTCGTTCTAGTATAATTTATTATGTGCACGGCGAAAATAAATCAGTTAAGACTTGCAAGTTTTAGACTTCGGTCGTGAAAAAGACGAAAGTTATACTATGCTTTAGGCGTGTACATTTTTTTTTCGTTATCTATCCGATATGACTTTTTACCGGTGTAGAACGACCATGTACTTTCAACTTTAAAAGTGAAGAGATTAGCGTTTTGTTGTCGCGAATCTCTATCTTTTTGTGTACTTTATAATAATATATACATCTACAAGCACTGTTAAATAATAATATCCCTAATGTTTTCACGTGGCCGACTTATGGAAGAAAAAAAATAGTGTCGTCTTGCGTCTTATTTTTATTTAACATTTCCGAAACATTATTCACACGATTTAGATGTATGATAATATAATATATTATGGTACCCGCTATTGCTATTTATTTCGTTACCTATTTTAGTACTATATCATGTGGGCATATCATTTTTAATTCAACTAATTTTTTACATTTATTTATATTTTAATTTAATTCTGGATGAGATCATGTCGCGTATGTGTATTATATATAGGTACCTACATTATAACTACCTAGATCTCAGATTTTAATTCACTCAATTTCCCATTTTCTTATTTTGTTGCTATTCAAAAAAGAATAACCGTAGACACTTGAGATTTATATTATATGTTTATTTTATCAATTCCAATACTTGATAAAATGTTCAAAATATGTTGCCTTGTTTTGAGCTGTTTACGGACCATTTCAAATTTCAATTTTTTTAGTTTTTTTTTTTCTATAAATATCAATATAATTTTATTTGTTGGGCCAAGGAGCTGAAGATTGAAGTTTTAAAACAAGGTTCCACGTAAGTAGGATATTCTTTAACTAAAAACCTCAAAAATATAAAAACACAGTTTTTTTATATAGTTATTTTATGTTAAAATTTGGAGAAAATTACATATTAAGTAAACATGAATAACGATTTTAGTTATTTTGTTGTAATTTTATAATATTAATTTAACTTACCAGCTACCATATTGATAATAAGTAATAACAATATAAATATAATATAAAACATCCACACTGACAAATCGTCACCGCTCAGAATCGTTTTTCGTATACAATGATATTATATCATTGAATTCAAATTTAATACCATCCATTTTACAGAGCAGAGCGACATCCACTCACCCACTTTTTTTAAATTACTTATTTCAATATATGATATCTCGTCATGCACATAGAAGCATAACACATATAAAATTAAAATATATAATATAATATTATTATAAATTATAATAAATATTGCGTATAAAGAATATCTCTCTCTGTGTGAGTACGCGTATCACGTTAAACAAATACTGATAATCGAGACCAAGTCAATTAAAATATCCGTCGATGTACAATTTTTAGATTATACTGATCAGGTTTATTGATTATGGATGCTTAAGAAAAAAAAACGATACAATAGCCAATGGTAGGTAACCAAAAACATATTGATGTAACCAAATATATCAAAACAAGACCAACGGCCGGTAAAAGAAAATCGTTGGTAGTAAAAGTTTGTACTTGAAAGTGTCTTGAAACACATTAATAATTACAGCTTGAAAATCATCGTGTATTCGTGTCAACAAAGTTAAAATGGATTAAAATGCGAACCCCAATATCATAATAGCATTATAGATATGAGTTTTTTTAAATATATCGTTGTTTCTTTGAACATACCTAAATACGCGTTAATATAATTAAATTAAACGCGATATAGCGATCATTAACTTCTTTTTAATCTCTCACGCCCATTAACTCATTCATTTAAATCACCCGTTACGTGTTAATCGGATCGTAATGATGCGTTTTCCAGTTATATTTTAGCATTAGCTGTCTCATATTCTGATACATGGCGATCGATAAAAACCTCATTCCTTCACATGTCAGCGAAGTGTTTTACTTATCAAATGCACTTTGTTGAAATTATTACACTTTTAAATATAGATACAGACTTCCCCTCATTTGAATTCATAATAAAATTGAGTTTTTTTCTTCGTTTAATTCTTAAATCACAACATTTTTCGATTTGAATAATAAATTATTACAATAGTTGGCCGTAAACCAAGAATCAAATTCCAGCGTGTACACTGTTTTGGCTCTAATCTGCATTACACGCTGATTTGACTACCAAGTACCAACGTTTAGTGGTAAATTCAAATAAAAAAAATAACCATCAAGTAGGTATAGCTATTGTTTTTGCGCTAGAAATTAGTTTTAAGCCGTTCAATCAAAATTCAGACGTTTATTCAGTTTTTGCGATCATTTGCGAGAAGTAGAACAAGGGTTCATTAATAATATCCACCCATCATCGTTGTTGAATGATGATACAACGTGTTATACCATAACGTGTTTTTTTTTTTTTTTGCACTTTTAAATATTTAGCGCGTGTACATAACTATTTAATTCTCATCCAAGTCACGTTTAGAGGCGTTTAAAATTAAATGTGGGATATCTAATTACTGTCCGTTTCTTTTTCATAATACTAATTTAATTTAATTTGTATATCCATAGT
Organism: Sitobion miscanthi; assembly: GCA_008086715.1. Lineage (NCBI taxonomy): Eukaryota > Metazoa > Arthropoda > Insecta > Hemiptera > Aphididae > Sitobion > Sitobion miscanthi. The sequence goes on along the minus strand of CM017798.1, from coordinate 23,415,421 downwards.
GGGCTACTTATGAAAGTAAAAAGCAATTTTATTATATTGCGTGCCTGCCTATTTAATGCTGATTTTTTTTCTATTAGGGTGCATCCATGTTCAACACTTATAGTTCCACCGAATAATGTATCGGGCACAAATAATAACTCGTTTCATAAAATATTATTATTATGATTTATAGTAACTTTTAAAGTTTCAGAAATAATAACAAGAATCTGTACCAAAGAAATAAAGTAATCACCGCATAGGTACCTAATGCATATTTTATACATTTACAGTGGTGTATAATCAGGATAAAAAAATAAAAGTTGTACATAATTTAATTTACATTTACAATGAAATTTACTTAACAAATATTTCTCATTTATAATGCATTATAATATACTTAATCAAATTACCTCATAAAAATAAATTTTAATATACGTATAATACTCATTATGTCATCGTTAAGCTTAATTCATAAATAACTGCATTATGTAAATGTTATTCTAGTTAATCAATGATAAAAAAAAAATATATACAAACATTTTTACAGGTAGGTAGGTATGTGATAAAGGTAAATAACATTTAAAAAATTCAAATTGATGTTGTATTTATCACCAGATTAATTGCACTTACGTTTCTTGGGCAAATGAAGATGAAATAAACTGAAAATAATAATATCTGATTAAAAAAAAGTTAAAATTCACTGTTTTTGTACTAACAGATTTTTTGTATTTGTGTGTTGTATACAACTAATTTAATATGAATGAAGTGTTTTATTTGTACTGGTTCAAAGCAACTTGTATTTGATATATTCTTTGACTTATTTGAGAGGTAATTCGGTGACGTACATAGTATATTATTTATGCTTGATAGTTTAATGTATATATGTGTCGGTTTGGAAATCGGTGAGAATTTTAATGAAGCCGAAAATTTGAGTATGTGGATAGTAAAGTTCTGAATTACATTTACTCTGAAATGATTCACAGGCATTCATTGTTAGTGTGGACGATGATGAGTTGCAAGTATGTAACTGCCCAAATATGTAGTGGGAATAATGAGTTCTTGTCTATATAATATTCAGCAAACATTTAAAGTTTAATATCGGCTGGTATTATTGGCATAAATTCATCAACAAAACATGAGCCTATTTCATTATAATAAACCCTTAAGCTTTAAAATATTATTCTACCATTGGCCTTTTGTTATTAATTATTTGTATACGTTTTACATAATCTTAAATTGTTAATTATTTAATTTGTTAATTTTTTAATTATTTACTTACCAGTTTTAAACTAATAGATCGTTAAGGATTTCTGCATTAGTACATTTTTTCTTTATTCCAAATAATATGTTTGTTTAATGTCACTTAAATCCACAATTTGGGTCATATTGAATTGAATGAAATAATTTTTATTTGGCACATTTTTTTATATTTTTTTTATCAAAATGTATTTATATAATTGCAGATTTAGAGTTTTTGAATATTTGTTTGAAAAAAAAAGTGAGCCGTCGAAATTATTTTGTAGCTACAGAAAATATGCATGAAAGCTAAAGGGGTAGTTTATTAAATAAAATAAACCTGGAATAATCAAAAACAAAATATTCAAATTTTTTTTAGAAAAATTATTATTTAATTTAAAAGCATTAGATGTTTCACATCAAAAATTGATTTGAGTATCATTAATTATGCTAGAAATATATTAATTTAATGTATAGATACTGACCGTTATTATGTTGGTGATGTATTTGCAGTCATAACTCATTTAAGTTCAAGCAAAACGCACGTATAAGATTTATTAAGTATTATATTTATTTAAATAAGCTTGGTACAGGATAGAGCGCTACTAAGAAGGAAGATTTACAATTTGGCAGTAAAATCAACTACCATCATTAGTCAGTCAATGGATTTACAAAGAATCTGATACTAGCTCATAATATTGAATACTTATTCATTATTCTTCTACGTTTTTTTCTGTTTTCTCAGTAATGTTTGTCTGCTTTACTGTTTCGATGTGTCAAATTTTCACTATATAGAAAAGCTTATGAAACTCTTGCAACACTCCTTTTATTCACGAAAATGCTAATGGACGTAGGAAAAAAGAGATACCTACTATTGTAAAACCTATAGAACCCTCGCTCTTCAGTTTGTACAGAAATAAAGAATACAAAATCTACTTACCATTACCTACTACTCGTATTTTAGTTTGGATGTCTACACTCTACATAAAACATACTACATTTTTCAACACTTGCAGTTAAATATCATGTTCGAAGTAATAACATTTTTATCTTGTGAAAATTATATTTTTTTTTATTGTACAAGAAAACGCTTTAACGACAATGGTTATTAACGTGTGTGGATTCATTTTTTTTTTTAAACAGTATTTTTATGAAGATATTTTGCTAAATAAGTTTAAATCAGACATTTTTAGAAAATTTTGAAAATTATTACTCTGTTTATTTTTATATTGAATAGATTTTATGGTTTAAATAAAATGTTAAAATTATTTAAACATTTTAAAATGACAAAATAAAATTATAAAATGTAAAATGTTAAAATGCCTAAGCTAATTATTATAAATAATGACTGCCATTAGAGTAATGAACCATATTTCCATACAAAATATACTAAGTTTTCGAAACGTTTTTAGGTAGGTTAGGTTATAACACGCATGGAACAAGAAGATAATGTATTAATACCTACTTTTGTAAAACATTAACTAAGAGGCGGCCCGTCTAATATTTTATTCAGTACCTACTCGAATTTTAAACGTTTCAGTTATAAATATTATATAATTTGAATTTTGAAATATCCGTGCAACTAATTATACTTGTACCAAACGCTGTAACGGCAGAGCCGCATAAGTCATATACATGTAAAGAGGGCATTGTTGTAAATAGAGTGTTAACATCTAAAACAGAGCGTTTACAAATTACAATTTAAAATCTGATCGATTTTCTTGTATAACATTCTATTTGTAGGCTGTGGCTGTTAACAGTAGTTGCAATTTCGTTTTATTTTATTACGTTTACCAACACCAGCACTTTGTATTGAAAAACTCAAAAACGCGTAATATAGAAATATACAAAGTGTCCCACGAGGATTTACCCTTTGCGACATCTCATATGTTTTTTTTTTATTCGGCTCACCGAAACAAGGACTAGATAAATTTTGTTTTTTGTTTTAATTAATTTTTTGGTAGAAAAGTATATTTTTTCATTTTTTTATTTTTGAAACAATTGGAAATGGCCAGTCTTTACACACATGTCGCCCGCGACTGAAATAGCTTACTTCCAGCCCTTCCTACATAATGTGATAATAATTATAGGTGCATAATAATATATTATTAGCTGTTACCATTAAAACGAATAACTAGTCTACTTTTCATAATACAATAATCTACAATATTCCTATCTAACATTTTGTTTTTAGGGTTTGAAAATTGAGCAAATATATTGTATTGTACTTCGTACATGGTTTCAAGTGATTACAGGTATCTTTCCTTATCCAAACTCCAGAGACACAAAAGTTCTATATAATATGGTACATTATTCAGTAGTACTCTCCTCTCTTCTCACGACCACACAGTATACGTCACACTTTGGAAATTAATGCGCTTCCTGATTGAAAAACCTCTAGATCCACCACAGCTAGTGATGGGGGGGCTCATAATAATTATAACAGTGCTAACAATAATGAGTACAATAAAAAATTATAAATTAATGGTTAATATTATAAATGTGTAATTATCGACGTGTGCTACAGGGCGTTTGTATGGCATCGGCCAGTGAAGTGGCGGCGGCGGCTGCCGCTGCCGCCGAAGCAGCCGCCAAATCGATGGACTACGAGTACGACGACGACGAGTTCGACATGGAGGCCGAAATGTTGCGTCGCGAATTCCGGGAGGCGTCCCTGTTGGCCAACGGCGACGGCGGCTCGGTGTGCGGCCCGGCCGCTATCAATCCGGCCGTGCTCGAACCCAGCAGCCAGACCCAGGTGGACCTGACGGTGGACCGCCGGCCGACCGCGTCCACGGCCGTCCAACCGCCACCGCACCAGCTGCAGCCGGCGGCCGCCGACCACTCGAGCGGCGGCTCGTCGTCGGTCGACTCGCGCGTGGCCGAAATGGCGTACGCCTATGGCAACCAGTCCGAGTACACGGCCGAAGACGTTCCGAGCAAACACTGCGGTAAGGCCTTCGCTGTCGTCAAGTCAGCGGCGGTGGCGTCTTCGGCGACCGCGGTTACCGTCAACAACAGCAACAACAACAACAACGACGACGAGTACCTAGTCGAACAACGTTTGTTAGGAAACGGCGCAGACGGCGGCGGTGGCTGTACCGGTAACCGTAACTCACCCGAATCGCCACCGCCGAATACCGATAATTGCTCACCGGAAGATTGCGGCTTGGCGCCCGCCGCCGCCACTGCCACCGTCTCCCAGTAACGACAACGACACTTATTTTAGTGCGTTTGTGTGTGTATACGTTAGTGTGTATATGATTATGTATGTGTGTGAGTGTGTATGACTTTAGATTTACGTTTTTAGTATATTTTTATTTTCTTCTAACACCACTGTCGACCTAAGTAGCTTATGGCTATTTTCTTACGATTTTTGGAACGACAAAAGTAACGTCAAATGATATGCAATGGAGAGATCGCGCGTTCAAAATCAAATGAAAAAATCGATTGAAATTATCAATCTCTTAAAACGCAAATGATCCTTATGACGTATTATTTATTCTTCACCATACCAAGCAAAAAAGATTGAATTTTATTTTCTCATCCCAACCAATCGACGGAGTATTGTATTCAATGTCGAGTTTGTTAATATTTAACAAAAGTATTCTGCTATAATGTCGTTTTTGATCTTCTTGTGCGATCGGTATTTTTTTAAACCATTAACTCGAGACTATTAATCCGTAGTCTGACGTTACAATAATAGACATTTTCCAAAACCCGCAGTGGTCAATCTCAACACTGCAGGTCAGCCTTTTACCCGTAACGGACCATAATATTGATTTTTTTTCGACATTTTACGCACACGCTAATGGTCCGACTACAAGACATAATGATCTTTGACGAGCGATTCACATTGAAAACGAGATCTGAGAAATTCTGAAACGTTCCGTATTAACCGTTATCTGGGTGCTGTCATTTCACTCGCGGCAACGTGCAGAACTAGAGAGATAATAATATTATGGACATGTGCGGGGAGAGGGTGTATAACGTATCATATTTACACCAACCCTGTCGGTATAACATGAGATCGTACATTATTATTATTATTATTATTTCTCCGTGCAATAATTTTAAGACCCTAACCGATTTGTAGTGAAAACAAAACTGACGCGGTAAAATAATAAAAACCGAAAATTGCTTTACCGCGTTATGGACGGACCGACGTTATGACGTGTACTTCGACCGCTGCGCTCAATATGTATAATATTGAAAATACCTATCGATGCAAATATAATATAATAAACATACTATCATCGCATATAATATAAACATCTATACACTCGTGTGCCGGGCGATCCCTGAAATACGTCGTTTGTGTTATTCAACAACAATCATAATCGGCCCGCTATTATAATATCATGGGCGACGATAGTAAATAAATTGTAAATTAAACGTTAATCGACCAGCCAAATAAAATGCGAGTGTATAAATTATTACATATTGTATGATATTATATAAGTGTGTATTACCGTCAATATGTTTGGCCAAAGTGTAGGTACCTACCCTGCGTAAATCGATTATAATAAAAATGATATACATATAATATATCTGTGCGTGGGTATGTACGAGAGAGTGTTCACCACAAACCCGCGGCGTACAAAATTAACATTTTACGATTAGGTAAAAATTATTACCACAATTTCCCGACGTCGAGGGTTGGTTATTTCCGAAATTATAATATTAATATGGAACAGTATCTCGAAAGTTCTGAAGTTTATCATTCGATGATTATTTCGGTAGCGGAAAATACACAAATATCAATACGTATAATATGAAAATGTTCTGCGTCGCGCAATCAATTTCACGGTTTAATATTTTCACTTCATAATACATATAATATGCGACGTAATTCGAAGATCGAGAACTGCAACAGTCGTGAGTAACAACAGTTAAACATTATGATATTACAGTGAAGTCGGGATATTAATATAATACTTACTGTTGTTTGATATTAAAATAATGTGTCAAACGCGCGCGGGAACAGACCGCCCGGTGTCAGTAGGAACTGTTTTGGGAAAAAAGTTAACTAGAAAGTCATTTATTGAAATCAAAACTTTGTTTCTGAAAGACAAACGTCATAAGTTTGTTGTGTTTATTTTAGATGTAGGATAGTACACCCCATATAAACGAACAGTGTAGGTGGTACTTCCTTGCTTAAACTTCCTAATACTTACTTCCTTTCGATTATTTATTTCCGACGCTTTTTTCATTATGATTATTATGATTATTTTATAGTTTCTGTCGTTTTACTTTTGTGACGTGCCTGCGTTCCGTAAAAGCAATTTAAGTCAGACGTACATAAATACATAATATTACGTTGATCGTGAAATTCGTCGAGAGTTGTTCCTGGCGGATTACAAATACCTTCGAGTACGCGTGTACATATAACTTGTGTAAATAAATCTAAATACGTCCAAATACTCAATCGTATAGTATAATATTTAATGTTTATCTCAAAACTTAATCTAGTCAGTTGTATTATATGTAAAATTATATAACTATACAATATATAAATGTCTATGTCGAGCGTTCTAGTTCCTATAATATAACGTAAAATGTATAACTAATAATATGATGATTTCAAACTAATTATGTTAGTCCGGTGGCTGTTTATTTATTGATAATACTAAACTAATTGTATCTATATAATATATATAATATTAGCACTCGGCCAGAAATGCGCGTATCAAGCTTGTGAGTTTGTGACCTAATGATCGTTAAAACCTATTCTGGTCAAGACCAATAATATATTATAATAATACGACATTGTACCTAATAATTTAAACAACACTACAATACGTTACGGACAAAATATGAAATCGGATGTAGTACACAGTGAACATCCAATTACAATGGTATAAAAGTAGGGAAATGTATGCATTGTCGGGATATTGCACACGACAGCGAACTATCGTTGGGCGATGTGTGTCATCGATGACCAATGGTTAGCATAGGATTTATTATCGTTTTGTTTGTCGTCTTATGGCCAAAATCATGTACGTAATATTACTATGGTGTAAAGAATGCAAATACTCTTGTAAGACAATGTTCAAACTTGACTAGGATACAAATTACTCATTTATTATCATATTATCTAATCTACATGACTATTGTGCCAATTATTTAATGGTTATATTATATTAAAAAATGTACTCGACTGTATAAACTTAATGACCTTTAGATAAATACTTAAAGAAAAACTAACGAAAAATGAAAAAAAAAAAACTGTAAAATCGTGATTTCGTCCAATTCAAGTTTTTTCATTTCTTCATAATTCTAAAATTAACGATGATTAAATATCTTGAAATGTGCACAGAATACGTAATTTAGCTAACCTTTGATTTTTTAAGATCAGAACATATTTAATATAATATTAAAATTACGTCATTCTATGTTAAATAATCTCAATAATTTGTATTGTATTAGCTCAAAATGTCTAATTTATATTTTGTCCAAATTTTATATTTATTTCTCCACTTATTGAAATACAATATTCAAATCTATAGTAAAAAAATGATTTTATCTATCAAATTTTCTAGATAGAAATTAGATATTTTTATTTTCATTGTTTATTTGAAATTAAAATCTATGTATACCTTCATTATGTACCTATAGATAAATGTTTACCGCACGATAATTATTATCTGTATCTGATCTAGAATATGTCATTTTTGTAATCTATTCTCAAAACTGTAGATACGACTCATTTCGTATATAAATTAATAGAATGGTATAATGTGTATCGTTTCGGCACATCATCGATCACTGGGTCTTATAATGTTATGAAATTACACGTATTATAATGTTTATATTCCACGTCATAATTTATGCTCGGAAACGATGCCATAATATGGGAAATATTGCAATTCACGTTGGCAAAAACGATCGGGCTTTGTATATTATTTTTCTGTTTCCTAGTTTGTCCGTAACGTTTATATTATAATATAAAGGACCCACGTCTTGCACACACGTCGCACAGGGTGCGCCCACTCTGCGCGAACTACTTTGAAATAACACTATGCGTGTATCTTATTATCTCGATCGGCATATGTGTCCCTTATTTCCCACCCCCCCCGACCGACACCGTCGACCTAACACTTCTCGATCAGTCTCCGTGTTTTTTTTTTTTTACACCCACATCAATCCATCGACAACTCCGCCGGACGAGCAGCGCCGCGTAAAAGCGCGTGACCCGGCGAGTCCTACACTCCACGGGACTGCACTTTTTAGGATACGTCAACTTGATTCCATCCTATCGTCGTCTAACGCTACCATGGTGGTACCTACGATACCGATCGATATTATAATTTCTCCTGTACACTAATATCATGTGGGACGTGGGTACACAGAGCGCGTTGAGAATAGCAAACGTTTTTTCTCCGACGTTTATTATTTGTATACGCTTTCCGAGGATTTGTCGACTAGCCGAAAATGGACGAATAAAAAAGACGAGTTTTTTACAAAGGTGTGGGCAAACATTATAAAGTGTACAGTGTCCGGCCAATAGCGCAACCCTGTCAGCTGACGTATAGCCACGCGATCCGACCATATAAATGGGCCCGTCGCCCAACCGATTGAAGCGTTTCACATCGATCGGGTGTACTCGCAAAATCACATTATTAATACGAATTTCATTCTTTTTTTTGTTCTAAACTCAACACAAGCGATCGAGTCTCAAAAATACTGACAGCGCGCTTGTGTGTGTTTGTGTGTGCCCGATCGTATTCATATAAGACTATATATTTTATAATATAATATAATATAATATAATATTGTATTATATTATTTTTCTTTAAAAAAAAAAACATTATTATACAAAATACACTGGCATATCACAACCTATCGTTTTTGAGACCTCTCCGCCCACTCACCTGACAATGAACGATTATTATGAATTCCATCATCGTTTGATAGAATTTATAATAATAATATTGGCCACATCAACTCGATTTACTATTCGAAACTAGAGTATACATGGCATTTTTACGAATAAAATATTATTACTTTTATATATAGCATAAATTAGTATCGTTTATAAGTCGCATGTTATATTATAATATACATAATATAATATAATGTGAATATAATAGTACCTAACTTGTCGTGTAACCAAATTTAATTTTGTTCTTACGATTTGTGAACTTTTTTTATGATATTTTTTATGTACATTGTTTTTTAGAATTTTACGAATATAAATGAAATACATTTTTACAATATATTATATTATAACAGATATTCTTGAATCGTGAATATCTGATACAATAAAGTGTATGTAGATGTTCCCTATTTACCGTTCTGGAACCTCCTAAACCCTGCATAAGCGTGTAATTTATGATGAATACAATTTGTATTGTTTTTGTAAATTTTTTTTGTACTTTTCATTCTTCCAAAAATTTAAATTTGGATTTTTCTTGATTTATGTAAAACCCTAGTGCTAATTGAGGATAATCTTGTAATACTATTGTCTATTTCTACAAGTGTTTTTTTGTATTATTTTCGTTAATTTTGTAATTAATGACCGTTCGGTGACGTCCCGATTTTGAGTTTATATATTTTTTACCGTCCAATATTAGTTAAGTTTGTTATTTACCAATGTATCAGTGAAATGGATCGTTGTGAACTATTCAGATCCCACCTCGAAATGGTGTGATCTCAAAAAGTCACATGAAAATTTCGATGTATTGTTATTATTATTATTTATTTTTTCTGAACTGTACTCAAAATTATATTAAATTTCATCTCAGTCGCGTTGTTGTCGTCCGTCTAAGTGTATCCGTCCAGTTGTTTATGTTACTGAAGCATAACTGTTTGATAACATATTTTCGCCCGATATTAATATTACGTATCGCTGAAAATATACAGAATACTCTTATTGGCATTCACGTGGCCCTTGCTTTGTATTATAATAATTATACATAGGTTGTTGGTTTTTTTTTTCTTTAGATCTATGTATTTCAATAAACAGAAAACTTGTGTAAAAGTATGTACATGGAATATTTATTATAATATAATTTATCTGATTATGAATTATATAAGTTTATTGTGCTGTGCAGTAACACACATACGATTGATGACTTAAATCGATGGTTAATTATGCTACACAACAAGTTGTATGATATTTACATTAATGTGACATTCATTTACACCAAATTAAAATATTATTGTTTTTTTTTTTTAGATTTTCATATTTTAGTTAGGTTACATAAGAATGTAAAATGTATAAAAAAAATCGATTTCCACCAAAGTACAAAAATAGATTGTTATAAACGACGATAAATTATACCATATGAAATGCTTTTACAATAATTGTCTACTACCTACAACTATACTTAATTGTTATATCGTTATGTTTGTTATATGTTTTTCAATCATTTTTTTAAACTTGGGATTTTTTACTATACCTATACTCTCTAGGTGCAATTAATGAAAATAGTTTCAATTTTCATGGCACAAACTAAAAAGTTCAAACTACATATAGTTATATAAACATTATAAACTACGGAAGTACATTTTTTTAGCATCTAAATTATATTTTAATATTTATTAATATTTTTGGATATTATTTCAAATTCCGGTATTTATATAATTACATAATCCACTATAAACTTGAAACTTTTATTGCCTATTTATAATAATAATTATACACGTCTTGTAAATAGTTAAATTCAAAATTTAATTACCGTTTCAACTGTAGACTTTCTGAAAAATAGAATGCAACCTGTAATTGTGTAGATGCTTGGAGGTTGGAGCAAAAAAAAGGAAAAAGAACATAATTAATATTTTGATTAAATCGTCGAATACATTTCAGTAATATTGATTTTTTTTATTTATGTTTCTATTACAATCCTTTAACTATAATAGAACACTAACAATTATTTTTAAAAATGTTTTGAAAAAATTACTAGTTCTCTCGGAGGAACTTTTGTTTATGAATGTTTGTCTTGTGTCTAATAATTTTTCCATAATTTCACCACTATGCTACATAATTATATAAATTATTATTTGTTCGTAGGAAACTTTGTTAAAAACCATACTAATTGCTTTGGCTTCTAAATGTCATCAATCAAATCCAATGGTTGAAGTTTTTGACAAAATCCACATTGGTATAGATGGTTATAGATTCAAATTTTTTATTGTTTCGACAGGACATAATATTATTGACTATTGCCTTCACGCATAAATGCAAGCTACGACCCAAACGTAACAAAAAAACATCCATAAAACCATAACTAAGCACAAAACAATGTTTACAACCCACAAACTCAAATACATTATTAGGTATCTACAAATGTTTAGTAATATTTGATTCGAACACTTGTTTCAAAATAATAAAAAAGAAGAAGATAAATTTGGTTTAAATTAATTTTTCCTGTCTACATTTTTTCCCACTATTCATTCCTGTCAGTCACCATCAATTACTTATACCATTTGTTACGAATTACAATCTATCATATCCATACAGTATACAATACATAATTCATAAACATAAATTCTACAGAACTTGTTAATAATATTTATCGATGGAAGAGCCACCTCGATGAGATTGAGTTTGCCTTTTTTCATATATTTTTCTAATAATATCTTTTATGTTTGATGTTTTATTTAAATTGCATACGGTTACTACATTTTTTAAAAAGGAGTTTCAAAAGTTAGGTATACCTGTGTTTGACACGTCTAATAAAACATTATTATTGTTGTTAATGGTTTTATTTTAATATTTTATGTTTATACTCACATTAAATTTAATTTGAATTACAATAAAGCAGGTGTAGTAACGATTTAAATACCTATTACGCATGTGTAGCTAACCGCTATGATTACAAATGAAATTGTGTTATATTGTGTTTAATTTTTACCATTTCAGGTTCGACTTGGGATTAGACATATATTCATTAAATTTTAGTATTATAATAATTTCATCTTGGTATTGAACTAAATTAGACCAGTAAATCACTATCATATTTTTGTTATAGGTATCCAAATTCAAAAATGAAATGACATTCATTGTAAGCCCAACAACTTTATTATCGTATAAAAATTAAAAAGTAAATTTAATAAAACTCACTTGAAAGCATTAGTATTTTGGCATTACATGTAACACCTATTTTTTTACTCTGAGCGTACGGCACATTTCCACTTCTGACGTGGACACATAACCGTATGAAACGATACCGTTTTGAATTGAAAAATTCCAACTCGATCGACTTGTAGTTATATAGTGTTTAATGTTCATCGATCCCCATTGTAAAACAAGCAACAACTGTGACCAATATCAAACAAGATGTACTAAACCCAGATTACTAAAAACACAAAAAACGCCGTACGCGAACACGTCCCCCGTGACACGGTGATTGTGGAATTAAAGCACTTTAATATTGTACCTAACGACGAAAGTACGAACTGACGTAGGCCATGTAGCATTAACATTATTATTTATCACGTAATAAATATTTAAGCGTTAACGATGTTAATCAGATCCTAACAATGTTGAATGCGATTTCTTATTTATAACTTCCAACCTTTTTTTAATTACTATTTACTATACACCCACTCGTTTTCTGTAAAATTCAATTCTATATCAGCAAAAATAAGCATCAAACAGAAAATTAAATTAGGATAAATATGAAATTGTTAGCCGTGCATATTCAATATTTTGGTGAAACAAAAATTGGGGATAATGTAGTGTAGATTCTTAAAACGCTTTTAAAAAATTCGTTATAACATAGCATAATTGTATCGCTTCCGATTGCACAGAGTATGATATCGGAAATTAAATTACCGTTTCCGGTAATATCCGCGGTAATCTACACTGCGTAATATACTGCGGATACATATTTTTCAATAACGCTTACACAAAGGATTATTTCGTTCGTCGGGGTCTTGAGGTCCCCGAGGCCCTTCGGGGAAAAACGGTAAATCCCCACTACGAGCTTTGTCAATTTTTCGCGTCGTTCCATTCAGTTCCGGTCCGATTGTGCAAAACGGCTATACATTTCGTATACGTGCGAAACGTTAAGTGTGTATCGCAGTAGTTGTTCGCTAGACGGCGACACAGTTTCAGCAACGACTCTTAAATTATTATGTCGACTACAAGGGTGTAGAACGTAGGTATACGATATACGTTTTCAATATCATTGAGTTTTAATATAATTTATGGATAATGATTTTAGTTGGAAATTTCGATCGAAGTACTTAATGATATAAATTTATTTATTTTCATTTATTTATTTATATATATAAACGCCAATCGGAAATTTTATGATTACATTTAAAATTTAATATATTAATATGTAGTAAATGTTTATAACACACAGTAAAACAAAACATATAGAAAATACAACTTAATATAAACATAATATAGTAACATAGTGATATAGTACAGCAAACTTATAACTAATACATTTATTAAATATTGAAATCAATGTTTATCACCTTTTCCATCTCAATCAATTTAATATCGACCCTTGTCTCATCGACAGAAAAACTTATTCGTATGAGTATCGTTGTGTATACGTAACGTTCGACAATAACTGTCAAATAATTATGAAACGTAATTTTTATTTTTCACAAACAATATTAGTTTTACAATAATACCCATACGGATGTATCTGAATAAAATAAGAAAACCCTATTATAAAGTTTAGATTATTTTATGATATATTATTATTATAACTTTAACACAACGACTTTTATGGAAGGTCCAAACAATTAATTTTTGAAATTATTGTAAAGTATACTGTAAATATTTGTTTTATGTCGTATTCAAGCAACCAATTCACTATAGCTGACGGTAGGTAAGACGTTTAATTTATTTACACCAGCTAGATATTACACAATACACACATATAGCTTACATATTTCTGAACTCTTCGAAATTATAATATTAAAAAAAGGGGAACAGTTCAGGTACAAAATAATTTATGTAGAAATAATAAAAATAAATCCGAGGACTATATAGTTTAAATTTTAAAAACCTTACACATAAATATTATATTGTATTTACAAATACAAAATATGAAAAAAAAACTCGAACTATGCTTATTCATTTTTATACAAGAAGAAAGTTAAATGAAAGTATTGCATAGTTTTTAGAACTAATGATTCCCAAAATAATTCATAAGGCAGAATAAGTTTTTATTTAAATTTTTCATCATTAAAAACAGTTCCGGACAAACATGGTTTCCGTTACCATAGCTACTAAAAATAATAATGCGATCACGTTATCAGAGAAACAATTCCGAATGTTTAGTTCTTGAAGGTGACTTTATTATAATAAATTATGTTATTATACACGTAAACAAGAATTATACAGTATAGGTCAGTGGTGTATTTACAGGGTGTTTGACGAGGTCCACTGAATCCGACCTCCACATCTTTGATATCCAATACAACCATGTTAAATTTATACAACATATTTTTACGTGATTAGTGATTACTTATTTATATAAATATTTTCCCTACGTCTTTCTACTAAGTTTGTATACTTGTAACTTGTAAGTGAATTATAATAAGTATAAATTTAAATTAATGTTTATATAATAATATCTATAATATTTAAGCAAACAAGTGTTTCTACCAACTGTTTCAACTGTTCATCCTGCCTACATACAAAAAAAACAGCTCATTTAAAATTTAAACTATATAGTCCTCGGATTTATTTTTATTATTTCTACATAAATTATTTTGTAGCTGAACTTTTCCCCTTTTTTTAATAGTTGGCTGGTTAAGCTCAAACAAAAAAAAAGTTTTAATATTATTTTAATGGAAATCTTCTATCTTTTAAATTATAAATTTTAAATATATCGTAATACTTTAAAAAAAAAATTATCAACAAACTCTTTCAATATTGAGAAAACACAAATTTGTGAAACAGTCTTTCAGCATACTCGTTCTTACCTTAGTCAATTATTTTTATTTCATTCAAGAAAAAATTTGTCGTAATATATTATCCAAAATTAGGTACTATGAAAATATGTTTAGGTCTTAGGTGCCCGCCCCATCCAAAGTTGCACCTATGGGGGAGGGGTGAACTGAAGTCCCTGCAGCACTGTGTTGGGAAAATGATCCCGGGGCCAAAAACACCACGAAAACGACAGGAAAAATATATATATTAAATGTGTACACTTAGGGCCGTTCTTACAATGTCTGGTTAAAGTTAACCGGCACTTAACCAGCCGAATTCTGCCGGTAATAAAATCTGTTATCAGTCTGTTAGCATTAACTGACACTTTGCCAAGCATTGTAAGAACGGCCCTTAGTTTTATTAAATTAAACATTATTGGTGACATTAATATTAATACACTCGATCACTTCATTCGTTATTGGTTTAACAACCAAAATATGTATCCTTATGCCACCTCTACATATTTATACGATGTATACCTACTAATATAAATATTTAAATGTATAAACTGCTAATCTTTATATATGAATCGCTAACTGTAGAAACGGGACAAGTCCACTTTTCCTAATTTTTCAGGAATGATGAAAAACTGAACAACTTATGAAATTTTAATGTAAAAACTTCGAAATTTTAGACTATATATTAAATTAAATCACTTAAAAATTTCATTTAATTTGTAAAAAAAAAATTTAAGTTATGGACATTTCTCATCTATTATATATTATATAATTATACTGTACGTGTGTATGTCATTGAACTCCTCCTAAACGGCTGAACCGATTTGAATGAAATTTGTTGTGTATGCTAGAGTAGGTCTTTGAATGGTTTAGATTCACAACTGGACTCATTAAGCCGAACCCGGGAAGATGCTCAAACAGGATTTTGAGATTTACGATGGAAATTGTTGTTTATAAATGGTTGCTATTGGTTATAGGAGAAATAATTAGTAGAAATTACTAATTAGTATTTATTTATTGTTGGTGGCCATAAGTTATTCGGACAAGAAAGCATCAAATTGAATTTTTGCACATTGTCTACCAAGGTGGCTGAGTTGCACTTATAGCAGGTGGATTGCCTACTTGATATGTTGTCGCAAATTGTCCGTGATTATAATATTTTTTAATATATCAATAGCAACCATTTAAATAAACAAAAAACAAAATAAAATAAATGTATTATAATTACATAATCATGCATTTTCTACGCAAGTATGACTTTGTTTTATTGTGCCGATATTCTCATTAAAAATACCATATGCCACGACTAATACGATCAAATATTTCACGTCAAAGGCGTAATGCAACTAGGATTCGAAATATTGCGAGTAAAAGGAATGGTATATATATAAATTAATGTTTGTGTGTAGATTAGACCTTTGAAAAGAATATAGGCTAATTTAAAAAGGGTTAAATTTGGTTTGTTTTTTATTCTTTGGATTTTAGTACGGTTAGGTTAGGTTAGGATTTTTTAATAATTTATTATATTAATCCACCGTAAGTGGAACTAAGTAAAAACGACAAACTTAGTATAACTTTGACACTTTAGAGTTAAATCATGCACTTACGTACAAACAGCGCGAGGTCCGCCTACCTGATAATATACTGCTGGGAATAAGAATTTTTATTCCGGGCAACAGAAAAGTTAAGATAAATTTAAAACATCATACATCAAATAAGGCATTTAACAAAGTTTGAGTCATATACAGTTTGTACATTTAACGGGTAACGAAAGTAAGAACGGTGACTTATGCCCGGGCAACGCCGGGAGGGACAGCTAATATTCATATATATATCGTAGTGCTAAGACCTCGATGAAAACCGTTGGGCCAAGATTTTCCACGTGTTAGTTTATGTCGACGAGATTTCACGAAGAGGGTTTAATTGTTTTCATTATATTTATGGATTTGGAGTGTAAGAGTCGGGAACCTATAGGTACTTGTATTGGTTTTACAACGATGTGGATTTTAAATTTTACCTACTTCGTGGAAAATACATTTCCGTGACGAAAGCCGGAAGTCCAACTCCCTCCCAAACGACTACTTACTTACATTGGTCTTCATTTGTATAAGTGCACCTATATTTTAGGACCTTCGATGATATTCAACCAGGCTCTGAGCATGGGTGTATTTGCGGGGATTGATGGGAGATGGATCTCCCCACGACTTTTTTTTATGTAAATAATATTAGTGCGGGAACACTGCCCTGCAATTTATCTTAGAAATAATGAATACATATCTCCCGCAATGAAAATTTCTGTCTAAGCCACTGGCTCTGAGTACAATATCTGTTGAGATAACTATATAATAATATACCTAACTTTAGTACGAATATGACATTCACATTTATAATAAATACGTAATACGTACCTATATCGGGCAATAGTTTAATAGGTATAGACTGTTTTGCAGTATGTTTTGTAGTTGACATATCGAAATAATACATTAAACTCGTTGTGTACTCGTACAATATTGTTGTGGCATTTTGACGTTGCTATCAATCTTTGTTTTGGTCATGGTGGTAAATAACAGCTATAGTATTTTTTGTTGGTAATATTTTATATATATCATGGTCTTTCGGAAAAAAAAACGGTGACGTGGAGTAATAACCTATAATGACTATTATCATTGAGTATATAAAGTATAAAAAATATTATAATATACTCAATGCTATAATACTAGTGCGTATAATTATTATACAAATATATGTTAAGTGTATTTTTTTATTATAACTATTTATTAAAGCTTTAACCACTATGGTTATAAGCCAAAGTTCAAGTTATAACAACAAATTAAATCAAATTATAGTATTTACAATATTATTGAAAATTATTAGGAAAATGTATAAATTGCATTTGTGTTTTCTTCGTTGAGCGCATATTGCAGTGAGGTTAGGTAATAATTAAGAATCTTTTATTCGAAACAATAAAAATAATTTTTTATCAAACTTAACATCATGGTTCGACCAAAATTTTGAAATAAAAACATGCTATAAATTGTTTCAACTGTTTTAAATTTTAAGCCGTTTGAGATGATTTACATAAGACCTTAGTTTCGGGTGTTAATCGTAAATCAAAAATTATCTATGTATTATATATAACTCAGATTATAAGCACCGATGTAAATACACTTCGATATAATTAATAATAATAATAAAATATTTTTCAGATCAGTGCTCTTGATTAACAATATAATAGATATACCTACATAATACAGATATCCATATCCATTTTACTAAAAACATTTGTTTCTAAAAAATTATGTTTTGATTCAGTTTTTAATATTCGTACAATACATAAGTTCAATTTTCAATTTACCGTCTGTACAGTGTCAAATAGTCTAATAAATCGTATGACTTTAATAATTATTAACAAATTATAATCGTTCCAGGCTCCATTAAATTGTCAGCAGTTGTTGTACAACTATATTTAATTATATTTTAATTTTAATTGTTATTTATCATCGTTTTTGATTTACGGACAACATGAGCATAGATACAATGTACAATATGTACTCAAAAAAATAAATAGATTGTATACACCTTGTTCGTGGCATACCGGTATCTACTACGCTAAAATTGCAGTTAGTTAGCTCACAGATGTAGGTACTATTAGGCACACTTTTATATTATTGTATATTTGTATCCATCTCCTGCCTGAACTTATAGTCTTAATCTTACACACCCACGACCCATCTTTTGCTATTTGAATTTGAATAATTAATGTGGAAATTATTAAAAAATCCGTTTTTGTTTAATGTCAATATAAACAACCATATATTAAATAACCTTATAGGTAGTAAATTGGTCATTTAATTTTTTCCATAAAACGAGCGCGAAAAGTTCGATTTAAATTTGTTGCTTATAAACATATTTTAAACCGAAACATATAACGGTGCATTACATCGGTCACGGCACTCTACATAATATTATAATAACAGTTGTCAAAATTTTCCAAAATTGCATTTAAAAAGGTATTAATTGAAAAAAAAAATGTTACTGTACGGTGGTCAGACCAGATATTTTCATTAAGCATTGACAGCTATGTACATCCGCGTATATCGGTGGGTAAATAATGTCATTCCAGCATCAGAGCACATTATTGTGTGGTCGTCAGTACAATAATATTATAATACAAAAAAAAACCACAAAAGTACCTTCCTATATTATTATTATTATTATTATACCGACGAAAGGAGAGACGAGAACAGTAAAAGCCTCCGCCACCGCGCACTCTATATAGACAACGCCGAATGAAATAATATATATATACACTTAGGTACACGGGATGGAAAAAAAACCATAGGTACGCCGGATAATATATATATATATAATATATAAATGTAATAATCATTACAAGCAAAGCGTACAATATTATGCCAAAGAGGACCGTCGGGTGCCGTAACGCCACCCACCGCATGTAGCAGCTATACGTAATAATATGCGTATAATTATTATGTATACAACCTTTACCCGATTAAAATATTGTTATACAATTTTAACTGTGTAGTCGATCTTTCGCAGTCTATACGGTATTATTATGTATAATATTATACACAACGATGGTAAATATTAAAACGTCCCGTCTCTTTTGTAGGTGGTTTCCTTTTTTTCAACGACAAACCCTCGACTTGTACAACATTAATAATAATAATAATACAGAGGAGATACTTACGTATTTATACGACATAATTATTATACAGTTTTTAATAATATACCTATATATATTAATACATCATCGTCGCGATGGAAACGGATTGGTGGAGAGGCTGCACGGGTAGGTATAATATAGATCAGTTGTTCGCACACCTACCTATGTATATAATATACCTAGCTGTGTGTGTGTATGTGTGTGTGTGTATGAGTGATTCGCCGTGTGTCGGTGTTACCCGGTGTCAAATATGTAAATACCGAGCCCACATTAACATAACAAAGTGCGTACACGTCTCTGTGTATATATACATAGACCGACGTGTATAATTTTTAATTCAGTCGTAATGTTTATTATTTATTTGCAGAATATTTTGCCAGGGCGAACATCAATATTTGAACGGCGAGCGGAGAGCGCATTAACGTCGTCCAATCAATAGTCTTAACAACGGGGTAAAAAAAAAAAAAAGGGAACATAAACAAAAATAAATTATACACACAATATTTAATATATATATATATATATTCAGTTGAAATAAATAGAAGGTAAAAACCATACTTTTTATTTTAATTCCATTTATTTGATTTTTTTTTGTTCCTTCCGTTTTCTGCGCGAGAACGACGACTAAAGCGTATTGCCCGCCAGTCCGTATACGTTATACGCGTACCTACCTATACATAGTTATTAGTATTATTACTATTATCATATTATTATAATATACACACGCACAAGACGGCAATTACACAGTTTTCTCTTTTGCAGGGCACGTCGGGGTATCGGATTAACACACCCTTCATTTTTGCCTGTTTCTTTTCATTTTTATCCTCCCTTTTAGATTTACGCCTTAACGTTTAAGCGCATAATTTATACTATACAATCGCGTTTTCATACGTCCCGCTCCGCTAGTTAGGTGCATTTTATCAGATCGGAATAATACCGGCCAGTCTCTGAACCTAATGATTTTCTGTGAGCCATTTTATATGGGTAATATACAGGGCTTGAAACCGTTATTAATTTAATCGGTTAGGTTAGGAAAATCTTTTGGATAACGGTTACCGGTTTTATACCGGTCCTGTTGTTAGCGGTAACCAATTACCAGTACTAGATTCAAAATTACAGGTTACCGTTAAGTGATGACCGCTTCCAAAAAATGTCGGTTACCAGTAACCGATTGAATACCGGATTTTTCTAAAAAAAAAAATTGTACTACTCCTTTGTACCCGTATACTTAATACAATATTCGTGTTGTCATAGGAATCAAGCTATTTTTAGATTTCCTAGTACAATATACGACGAGGGAGACCGGGACTATCGGCTATCGAGTACCGTCATTACTCATTACCAATGATACCAATGATATTTTATGTTATAGGTAGGTAGGAAATAGAAATGTAGAATACCAATTATTTGAATTATTATTACAAGAGTTGAGACTAGGGAAAAGAAACCAAGATATGATAGTATGATTTAAGAATAGTTTTAGGAAGTTATTATTTATTATACCATTAGTAGCTACGAGCGTATAATCATTTATGTAGCTAAAATAAATTAAACGTAATATTATTATAGTTCATACGTAACGGTAGTCAGTATTTATAAATACCGGTAATCGGTTCTTAACCGGTTAAAACATATTACGTTATTATAACGTTTTGTGTTAGCTGAAAAACTGTCACGGTTACCGGTAACCGATAACCGGGATTACAAATAGGTTTATAATAACGGTAACCAATTATAGGACTGGACTAATATAATATAGTATCTATATAAATAAAGAAATAGAGCAATAGACGCAATCGACGGGGAATAAACGCATCACGATATATATACGAATACAGCACTATAGTGGCACTACCGACAAACTGCTGCAACATCTGTTTATTGGTTATCAATTTATCATGAATGGCTCTTACTTTATTAAGTCATAAACTCATAACCAATTTATTGTGATGAATATACGTATGAAGTTATTTTATGTATCATTAATCTTTGTTTATTTTTGTGAACAATTTATAAATTATATACATTTTATATTATATTATTCATTGTTAAAATGACAAAAAAATTAAAAATACCGAACCTACACAAAGTTTAGATGACTGTTGTCACGAAAACTATATAATAAAAATAATGATAAAAAAAAAGTTAGAAAAGAACATTATATTCAACATGTGTACATATAATAACATAACATACTTATTACATTTCAATATTCAAGTCGTATTTATCTATACTTTGAAAAAAAATTGACACATCAAATTGTATTACAACCTAGGTACTTGAAAAAAGTCCTGACCAATAGATACACGATATAAGAACCTTCCTCATATTTCATCTATATAGTTACTTTTCTGCAGACTATCGCCAATCGCCCACTTTCTCGTATACGAAAATAATTACTGACTATAACAAAATAAACAATTATTTCATTACTATAAGGTTGCTGTGCGAATATTATTATTATATAACCGACGATTTTTTAAAAAAAAATAACCGGAAAACCTCTTTAGATCGCACCGCCGCCATGTAAGGATAATATTATTATATACGAATAACGAATATACGATGGTTCGTCGTGCTCCTCGAATAATATATTATATTGCTCCTCCGAATATTATCCAAGTTAATTTACTTTAAATTTATACACATATACACGCGTTTACGAGGTATATTATAGAGTAAACGCGAGTTATTCGTATATTATATTGTTCCAATTATTCGGTGCTCGTCGTATTTATTCTCACAGCCGTTATATATAAATTCTAAGCTCTCCGGGGGATATTCGCGTACATGTATATAATGATAATATGTTATGTATATTATACACCGTGAAACATTTACCGCAAATCCGTCTTTTAACGATTTCCCGCAACTTAAGTAAGACGGAATCTATAATAATATATGTAAGTTGAGTGCGTCGTGTTTGTCTAGTCGAATAGTATATAACATATTATGTACATAGCATAACGTATATAAATACCTAATAAATGCTGCACGCGCGTCTCATCCGGTGAGCAGTTATCACGCGGGTTTCGTTATTCGGTTTGTTTTGCTTTTATTCAAACGGTTAAAAATTAAATAGATTTATATACACTCAAATGTAATAATTATTTTAACACACGATACAATACATACGATTACGTGTTTACTCTGCGCTGTAATGTATATATGTGTATGTATATATCTATAAATATAGTCATATATATTACATATGCATAGCGTATACCTGTACAAGAAAGCTGTAATGTGCTATATTATGTTATATTGTATTGCAGTCGTCTCTGCAAAAAAGCAACAGTATTACCATCCGCTTGAACCGACGACGGCCGGTTTAATGCAAGACACATATAGTGTGTAGGTAGATACTTTGTATAGGCACGTATAGTATAAGCACGTTTTCCCAAGCTCGCTAAATTAATACAAATTTTCAAAAAAAAATTATTAAATTAAATATTATTTATTTTCAGCATTCTTGTAACATAATGTTATGATATAACCATGATACAAGTACCCACATTGGTTACATCAATAAACTTACAAGCTCATAACATCAAAGTCAGGGTTGATCAAGTTGAACGCATACCTATGCCCCAACTTCTAATGTCCCATATGGGCCTATTCGGCTCCCGTTTTACCTAAATGGCTTTTACAAAAAGCTTAATTCCCAAACGGCTCCCGTCAAAAAAGGTTTTACAAACAGCTAAATTCCCAACACAAATTCCTTCCTCCTTCATACAGACTTAGAACTGTCTTAAAATATGTTAGTGTTTATTTTTAATTTTAGCGTTAAAATAATAGAAAAATGTATAAATATAAAAATCATACATGGGGTAAATTTGGGTGAGCCCTTTTTCGACGGGAACCGTTTGGGAATAAGCAAACGATGGATGGTAGCCATTTAGGATGCTCTGTTCTATTACATACATATTAATAAGACAATTTTACCGTTATTCATTGTTTCAATATTGTACCTAATCGCTGCTATTGCAGCTATGTATGCTCTTCGACCTGTGTATGTTACGTACATAAAACAGATTATTTTTATTTTTAAACTAAAATTTAATTTTAATTTTGAGATCTATATGATCTAATTTTTAATCTTAAAATAATGTGGTCCAGGGTTTCCTAAAATTGTACGATTACCAGCAAATTATAACATTATAAAATACTGCAGGAACGTAATAGTACGTCTGAATCATTGAATGGTCTAAATGTTTTTGACATTATAGTACGTCTGCGGCAGTGAAATAGTTGATATGGAAGATTTAGTGATTAAAAAATGAATATTTTTAAAGAAAACTATTTCAATACATCAAAACTATTTCATTACCTAGTAAATGAGTTTGATGGGTTTCAGAGGTGTCTTTTTTTAATTTGAAAGCATTGATAAACTGATTCAAAAATTATTAAGATTTTATTAAAAACAGGTATACCTAATTTGAAAACTTCACTGTAACAATAGGTTAGTAAAAATCTTTATTAAATTTCCAATCTTTAAAGTTGAGCTGTGACAAACTTTCTTCGATTCTAATTGCAACAAAAAGTTTTATACAATTAAAATTCCACATTAAAATGTACGAGTATATAGTTTGATCACTCTACTGCTAACTAATACTACATTTAATTACTTATTTACATACAAATAAAAAAAAAACGAGTAAGTGGATGTCGCTCTGCTGTACAGTAATTTAAAAGTGGGTCAATGTATAATGGATTGTTTTAAACTTAAATTCAATGATATAATATCATTGCATAAGAAAAACGACTCTGAGCGGAGACGGTTTGTCAGTCTGGATTTTTTATATTGTAATTATTAATTATTATAGCCTTTTAGTAAAATTAATATTATAATATTATTATTATTTTATATTTATTGCTCTGGCGATAAACAACGCGTTAGAAATTAAAATCCCATTTTTAGCGGTTTTCGTAATTTTTCTCGTGACATTAAATAACTATTGAGAAAATCGAAAAATGCCATTTTTAAAGTATCATCTTCATCCAATTTTCTAAAAGATAAGGTACTATATGCTGAAATCGAAGCTCTCCTTCTGGTAGAAATTTTGTATACAAGATAAAATACATTCATCGCTCCGCTCAGAATCTAAAAAAAAAAAACACCATTGTAAAACCACTAGCTTCCTCGCTCCGCTCAGAATCTAAAAATAATTAAGATTGTTATCATTTATGTACAAATTATTAAAAAGCTTGTTTCTAGTTAACTTAACTAAATACACTATTCAACTTAGTTATATTCGGTTTGAAATATAAATATCACACGTAAATATACTTTTTCTCACTCACTAACTGGTCAGCAGTGTTGGGAACATAGATATAAATAAAATAGAGTGAAGTGTGCTGGAATGGGCAAAAGAGAAATACTGTTTTTTATCATTATTCATTGCCCGTATTACACAGTTGCTTGCCCAGAGAGCGATACCGTCCGTGGTAAGCACACTGCTGGTCAGACGTTTTAAATTATTCGGCATGGTTTATACTGAATAAATAAAATGAGTTGATTGTTTATAAATTATATTAATAATAATAACAACAACAAGACGGGATGGTTTTGTTTTTAATAAATGTTATCATTCCACTCGTAGGTGAATTATATATCACAGACGATTGATGCCTAATCGCCGTAGTACCAAATAATATTATACACGAAGAGACATTTTCATCCGACGTGGGATAAAACTCGTTTTTTTTTATAATATTATACATACTATATAGACATTATATATTTTTTTACTGCATGTATATATTATGTATAAATATATACATACGATGTACATAGTGAGAGAGAGAGAGAGATAGATCCCCTCGATTCGCCGGTAGAATTTCGATTCGACTTCGTTCAATGCCAATGATGGTTTTGGCTGAAAACTTTTGACACTCGTCGCGCCCTCAAAAAATCACCGGAATGTCCATTGCGAATACAAATCAGTTT
Source organism: Sitobion miscanthi (assembly GCA_008086715.1). Lineage (NCBI taxonomy): Eukaryota > Metazoa > Arthropoda > Insecta > Hemiptera > Aphididae > Sitobion > Sitobion miscanthi. The sequence continues at coordinate 23,389,706 of CM017798.1, read as the reverse complement.
GGTTCGTGTGTCCCCGACCCCGTGGGTTTCATTAGTTTAAAAAATAAAAGTTCACTGGCGGTGCTTTTGCGTCGACTTCGTGATATTCAAATTATTCGAATTCCCAGCAGCAATATCATAGTAACAATATGTTAAACGATTTCATACTCATGAATTAGAATTATAAGTGTAGGACGTGGAACAGAAGTTTATAATCTACATACGTATAAGCTTTATATAATATTATGTACGCATAATAAAAGCCAAATACCACTCAATTGTTCATCGTTAAATCTCAAAAACTACAAAACGTACTTACTTGAAATTTGGAATAGTGGTTCGTCTAACGATCTAGATGTGGGTACTATCAGAAAGGATTTTCCGATATTCGCATTTTAAAGAGGTGGTCAAGCAGGGATCTTGAGATTCACGATGGAAATAGAAACTTTTATTTGTTTATAAATGGTTGCCATTGGTTACTCGGGCAGATCAGGTACAAGCATGCATCAAATTATTGCGCTTATGGCCTCGAATAAAAAAAAACATATAAATATATAATACAGTGTACTCTCGGCAACTCGAAGCTCGTGGGGAAAAAAAATTCGACTTACTAAATATTTCGAGTTATCAAAATCTTAATGTGTTATTGTTATTTTATTTGTTCGAGATGTCGAGAATTTCGATTTATCAAGGTTCGAGTTACCGAGAGTACACTGTATACACATATTTTATAAATGATATTATAAGTATGTCTCGATGTCTTTGACAGATACAGGACAAAGCATTTATCGATTCTAGAACAACAAATTTGTTAAAAACCGGCATGAATTTTTTATTTTAATATCCTCGTTTTTAGCAGTCATCCGTAACTCTCCGGATACCTAACCTAATACATAGGTAATATAAAATACTATAAAAATGTACATATTTTTTATTTTTATTCCTTCGTGGATTTATATTCAGATGAGTGAATACCTACTCAAAATACAATGAGCAGTGCAATGAGCCAATGAGTGTAAGAGTCTGTACAATTTGTATGTGCAGTTCAATTATTTAATATGTTTTATATATTTTTAAACTGTGTTCAATTTATAAAACTTGATTATTTTTGTTAGCATATTTCACATATTTTAAATATTATAAATACGTAAATACATGCTTATTTACTATGCTATTGTTTTAGAACGTATAATTCGGGGCCCTAAATTAATGAAAAAAATTGAATTTTATATCTAATATAAATGAACAATTATTTCTGTATTTTTACATAGAATATAAATATAATTATTATACTAAATTTATAATATAATGGAGGTATATATTTTATTTTTTAGTACAATGAGCTATTATAGTACAGGACTACTACAGCTCTTATAGATCGTATAATATATAATTTAATGTTTATTTGAGTTTGTTTCGTTATTTATTTCAGCTTTGAGCAAGTTTAGTCGATTAATGATACCTAATCGAGATTTCTCGAGAGCTTTATAATAATATATATTTTATTGCTTCAGAGCCATACTGTTATATGGTTTTGTGCCCGGAGCAACTGTGCAAGTATAAAACACTCGTCCCCCAAGTTTAAAGGTATATTATACTTTCGAAAAAAATATAGTTTAAGTTTTAATTATACTATAATATTGTTTGAACTATTTATATTAATCGTCTTAACGTTTTATTTACAAAAAAAATTATATAAAATATGTGATAGAAATACATCATTGTACACGTCGTGATTGCGTATCCAAGTGCTGATAAGCACATGTTTTATACCCAGTATTTTGATCGGGCCATATATAAGTACCTATAGGCATACTTTTTTTATATAAAAGCGTGTGGGTACACAGTGGTATAGCCAGGGGAGGTTATGAGTGTTTAACTTCCTCCCCTCATTCACACTTTTTCCCCAATAAATGTATTATGTATGTACGAAAACTGTAAAAAACTTGGTTTAATTTTTACTTGATCCCCTCCCCCCCCATTTTATAATCCCAGCTACGTCACATGCCTATACATATTTGCTTTTTTAATGCCATGGTCCAGTATAACATGTACGGAAAATATAACATGCGTGACTTAAGTTTGTTTTACTTAAGTATGCACTATTAATGGCTAATTAGACAAAACATTGTATATAGCAATAAAAAAAATTATTATTTGGTGTATTATCATCAATGGCAATACGCCTATATAAGTGTATCCATGATTCCAACTTAAAGTTGACTTGAACTATATATGGTATCAAAGGTGTAACTTGCATTTAGATGATTTAGTGAAGTAGGTATATACTATTATAATACATTAAATTTAGTACATATTTTGTTACTTTTATTCTATAATATATAATACGCTGAAGGACTATTTAGACCTGGTAGTTTATACGTATTACTGTGATTTCAAATTCCAAAGCATTATGAACCATATACCACAGTCAGTAGGTATAGGTACTTCTAAATGAATAATATTGATATAAGTATTGATAGTTTATAGTCTTTATAATTTCCATGTGTTACAATCTCTTTGTCTTTATATATAATATATCTAGACATCATATATTCATATAGCATCAATAAAATACAACTGGTGTATGCATGCAGATAAATAACAGTAAAATATTGACGTGAAACTCGCTTTCTTATTCTATCATATTTGACCACCTCGCAGTGTTAACATCCTGGTCCATTTCTATGGCCTCCCTAAATTTGAGTTTTCAAATTCTGTTTGAGCAGATCGTTCGTGCGTCATTTGTGCACAAATATGCAGCCAGTCCAGAAGTTTGTGCAAACAACTTGTGGAGATTATCCATAAAATAAATTCATGGGAGGGGGTAAAAAAATTGTACCTTCCACTATACAATTTTTAATTTCTGATTTATTAGATCGTTTGTGTATCGCTTATGCACGAAGTCCGGTCGATTGTGCACAATTATTTCTGAAAAAAAATATCGTAAAACAAAATCAGCTGTCTTCGTGCAACCATCAGTTTTATATTTTTTTGTCGACCACCACGTGGTACCGAGCAGTCAACAGTTAATTTTAAAAACTCACGAGAAATGGTTTAAACAACAATATTTTTTGTTTTCGCACGCAGTAATCATCATAAGTTATGAACGCCAATTCATAACCAATTACACGCATGTTGTGACAGAGATATTTTCGGTTCACCTGAGAATTATTTGCTACAGCCACAGTACCTTTTAATGTATAGCCGGATATGGTAAGCGCACACGTTACACATTAGTAATATTAATATATCATAATGCCAAATGAATATGCAAATATATTGATCCATATTTTGACATAGAATAAAATAGTGTTTTATTTCAGTCTCTTGGGTAAGTTACTTTTGAATTTTGATAAGTAATACAATTACTTCACCGCAGTTTTATTTACGTAGGTACATGGACAAAATGTAATGGTATTTCCTTTTTCGTTAATCGGATAAAATTGCAACGAAATAAATTACTCTACTTTTCAATAAAGAAAATAAACGAAATTAAATGTGGCAAAAAACGTTGGCATACCTTCTATATAATAATAGATATAGGCATATAGCCGATATAGGTAAAGCTATAGTTATGTAAGTACATACCTAATGGTTTCTTCAGCAGACAAATTTTCAGTGCCATGTGTAATAATGTATATAATATTATGTGACATAACTTCAAGTCTAAAATTGACCGTAGGCCGTCTTTATGGTAGTTTAAACAATCCATACAAATAAAATATCACTATAGTCGTATTAAATAAAGTAGGGATATACTATTTACATTTAACCTTTTTTTTATAATGCGATCAAATATTTCTACTGCAGATTCCTTAGTACCGATATAGTACTACAAACAAGAAAGACTTTTCAATCGAGAATTGTATACATTTTTTTTTCAGCATTTATACCATGATATCTCAAAATCACTGTTCTTGATAACAACGTTATCGTTAGTCTATATTTTAAAGTCACATTACACATTCTAAAACAGCACATCAACACGAATTGAATGCTTAAGACTTAAATGTATAAGCTTATTATATTACAATCAAAAATATTTACTGATAAGAAACCTAATTTTGATGAAATATAATTAATTTGTGTATGAGTTTTGTGTATAAATGTCAAATATTTTCTCATTATCAAGATAATTATTATTTATTTTTTTATTAATTGACCCGCGGCAACTTAGGCCATTAGGTGGTTTTTAACTGTGGGGGAGGGTACTGTAGGTTTAAAGACGTGTGTTTGTTAGTTTGGTAAATTTTTTTTAGTGTGCACCCGTGGGTATCTGCCGTGGCCGGGTGGGGGATGGCGGCACTTCTTTCCGGACACCGTGCCTTGCCCGAAGACAAAATAATTATTATAAGTCAGTAATAATCTTTAAAATGTATAAGTTGCATTATGAAAGGAATAGTACATCACGATTTTGTATGGTTTCCCAACAATTAAAAAAAAAACTATTTGTGAGCAATCTAGTAAGTAATTATATTTTATTTCAAAAATATATTATAACAGAAGTTTAAAAATTGTATACGAATACAAAATATTTTTATAAACATCATGTTTTATGGTGTAGGCACACTGATATGGTTTTTAAAAACTCTATACCTACTCTACTTGCCTATCATAAATAATTGAGTAGGTATACCTTGAACAAATGGTTTATAGTTCAAATACATTAAGCTTCGTGTCGAACATTATAACACTACATGAAAAATAATGAGCAAACCTTCTAGAAAATCTTTCTACCGTACTTCACATTTTCACACATTTGCATTGTCTAAGTATATGGTAAACATATAGTGTGTCGAGTAAATAATACATACGACAATACAAATAAATAACACGAAATTGCTCCTAGACACACGCACTTCACGAACAAGCCGAGAAACAATAGACACACCTAGCCGAGTGTTATAAAAGGCGACGATTATTTAGACGAAGAAAATAATGATAAAAATAACGACGATAAATGCGTTCTTTTAATGTCAATTCCATCCGTACTGTCGTTGGCATTAAAAATAAATAAAACACGAACGAATGAAAAATAATATTGTCAATTACAGAATTCAAGCAATTTTATATTATTTTTACTATTATGATTTGAATATAATTCCTGAATCTATTTTAATGAGATTATTTCAAATAAAAATTATGCCTAACGTTTAACCAAATTGACACGAAATACTTCTATGACATTCGCTTGTAATTGCTCAGGGAAAACTACACATGGGACACTACATATATATATATATTATATATGTGCGCGCGTGTGAGTGACAATAGTATCAACAATCAAATACAACCACTTAAGCCAAGTCACCATCCGCAAATCAAACTGCGCATAAGTTGCGACGACGACGACATACTCGCGGTCGATTTTAAGACTTGCGCGTGTGCACATTTACACGGCAAGGAGACGAACGCAGCGGAATGTGACGGCGATAAAAATATTTTAATTTATATTATATACAATGTATTGTACAAACAGATGTATAAATATACATCGCGCACCCACGCACGTAAAATTGTAACGGTAAACTTAAAATGCCTTGTAAATATCATAAGGAATTATGCATGAAACTTATCTTTGCGCCACCGAGTTACGCTCGTTTTAATTATAGCAGGCGTCGGAATACATTATTGCTTTCGGTGGATATCCTTGGAGAAACATAATATATTAAATTCTAAGATATTATATCATATATACAACAGTCAGTTCGTAGAAGTAACTTGACGGTGGATCTGTTAAAAAGTGACACAGAGATCAGCCAAATAAAATAAAAATGAAATGAAACCGTTCCCCTGATCAATGGACCGGAATGACATACGATTCGGAACGTAAAAAAAATATCAAGTTTTTCAGTGGAAATGTCGAGAGTTCAACAATAATTGTGACGGCGGTGATAGGGAGATGGAAGTGATGAATTCAGCGGAATCAAAAGAGTGAGTTTGAAATAGGACGGAAACGGGATACATATCATCGTTGTAATCACAGCACTAATCATATCACTTCTCTTTGCGTATAAATAAATAGCGTCTGCTGCAGTAAGGTATATTATGAACTGGTAGTTTAGGCCCTAACCACGGACCCCCAATTACTCGACTACCGAGCATCCGCCACCACACGTAAAGTGGTTTCCAGTATTAATTAAAAAATTCCAATTCCCCGGAGGATAGTATTTTCACCAAATGCAAATATAATTTTAATTTGGAAGTCTATAATTAATAATCTATATTATAGTATAATTTATAAATTCTACAATAAAAATGTTCATAAAACTACCCTATGATATTATAAATGTTCCGTTATTTAGCATTGCAATCGTTTGTTTGTTGAGTCTTTTTTTTAATATTAAATTAAAAATGTTGTAGTTTAAATAATAATGTGAAATATTATGTAGAATGTAAGTCTTATTAATACCTAGTAGGTACTGACGGAGCAAGTACCAAAACCACCTGAGTGATGAGTAGAAAAGTTTTCAAAATGTTATTTTCAATAACTCGTACAAAAATGTATGTGACTTTACGCTAAACTGCTTTTTTAATAATTCCAAAATTTCAATGACAATCATCTTGGTCGCTCACATGGTCATCAATACATTTATGTAAAACAGTTATGAATTTAAAAAATTGATTGATCTTTACTAAACTTATACGATTTAATTTTAATTTTTACCTGGATTTATTAATTATTACCCTGTAAAACTATCAATCTTTCTCAAACCTCATTACATACTTCTTCGCTTCACGAAGATTGTCCATCAATAGAAAACCCGACAGTTAAAAACATTTCCGGAGTTTTTCGTTATAAACATATTTTTATATAACACGCCAAAGTTTAACAAATAGCGAATGGCTATAATTTATTTATTTATAAAAATGTTTAATAGAGATTTTCATCCGTATATTATATAAGTTACCTTTGTTATACTTTTTATTCAAACCAGAAAACAAAACAGTGATATAACTACTATTATTTATGATATACATCAAAAAAACAACAATGGAGTCCTTTTATATAAAGTTAATAACTCTTTTCCAATAATTTGTAACAAAATATATTTATTTTAAATAAAATATTTTAAATTAGAAATTCACGTACAAATTGGAATGCTATAAGTTGTTTTCATGTTACAATAAACTGTTCTCCATTACTTAGTTTTAATTCTGTGCTATGGTTATATACATTTGTTCTAAAGCTTTCACAATATTTTTTAGATGAGTTGGTATTTTACATTCTAGCTTTATTCATAGATTTTCTGAAGAGACGAATATTTGAATGAGGTATATCAACAACAGTCGTCTGTAATGTTTATCGTATAATTTTATAAAAAAAATATCTAAAGTAGCTTTTTTTTAATGAAGATGTTAATTTTTGACAGTTAATAATACTGTTTGAAATAGGTGGATGATTGTGCTCATTATAATTAATATTATTTGCTCAACATATTATTAACAAATTACTTAACTTGATTTACAATTATGATCAGTACATCTAAAATAAATGTTCTCGTCTTTCATTTCCCTACTTTTGCTAAATTTATAGCCGTCAATTATAGCACATAAACTACCTCTTCGAGTTTCAAATTTGTCATCGATTTTCAATTCTATATTATTGTAAACAAAATATTTTAAAACACTTCGAAAACAAAACTTTACTAAAATGTTTAATGTTAAAACACGTTGTCCGTACACGAGAACTCAATACACTGCAACGATCATAAATTATGAGGTGGAGAGTAGTATAGGGTTCTAGATTACGATGCGTAAGGTATGATTGCTCGTTGAGGTGGAGGGAACACCGATATTACGGTCGGTGCCTTGCACTTCTATGTTTTTGGTCGATTGTTGAGTCGACGCCATTTAGTGTGATGGTTTGTTTATTTTGGTTTTAAGTGTGGAATTGGTTGTATTTGAGATGAATGTATATGAACGCTTGGGTGTGGGGTTTTTAAGCGAAATGTCCGTAAGGTTTCTATTCATTTCGTGAATATAGGTGGTTGGGTATTATATTAATTAAAACCTATTACCTTTCCCAATTTCGTCGTGTTTTCTGAGCTATCGAAAAGCTATAAAACGAACAGTGTGATAAGAACACATGTTGCACGGTCAGCTGTTGAACACAGACTGAAAATATATTATTATAGTTAAATAATTTAACTGTTTAATTGATTATTTGTAGTTAACAATATTTATTATATTTATAATACTTTTTACCAATATCAATTGACAATCATGAGTAAAAGAAAATTGCATGATTTTTAGATCAAGAATGAACCTGGTAAGGGCAAAAGGGGTACATGTAAATTCCACTGAACTACTGGTAGTCGATTTTAGGGTCAAATTCATAAAAAGCAAATTCCGCTTGTAAATTTTTTGCCCTGCAAAAATTAGTTTAAACACCCACTCATACTAAATTAATAAAAATTCCACCGATATTATAAAAATAAAAAATTAAATCCAAATTATTGTTATGCACGATAAATTATACATACCTACAATATACATATTGTAGGTATATTGTATTGTATAGTATTGTATATACTATGTATAGAACTTATAATATAGTATATACAATATATGTTATATTTAGGTATGACTGAAGTCTAAAATCAGCTATAGTATATATAATAATATATTATATATTATATATAATGTTATAAAACTGAAAAGTCTGTATGTTTGAACGCGCTAATATCAGAAACTACTTGACCGATCTCAATAAAAGTTATATCAATAGAAACCCTTGAAACTAGGATGATTTTTCTATTTTCTTTTTTCAACCCTTTTTGGTTGCTATACAGTGGCTCACGCGTGCATTTTGTTTTGGCTATTGAATAGTTTTTAGTATAAATTATATAGGGTTGCCGTTGGTCACAGAAATAATATTAAAAAAATATATGGACTATGCTTTTTTATGGGATTTTTTAAAACAAAATAAAACAATATTCAATATATTGTTTGTGAATAAATTTATCAGAATGCAATGTTAATATGTTTTTATGTTGTAACTTATAGACACAAAAACTACGATGATTAGATTTAGGTATAGTTCCAAAAATATAGTACCAGCTGTATACGTTTTATTAGAACGGAACATTAATTTTACCTTGAGTAATTAATTTTAACACTAAAATATTTGGAAAGAAAATCAGTTAGTCACATACGACAAATCATTTGAATTTGATGTGTTCTGATGTTCTGGGCTCCTTTATTTATGGTAACCCCCTAGAGGCTTACATCAATAGGCCATCTAGCGCAACTGCATCATATTTCTGTTTTTGTATATTCTTTCCACAAATTATTTGAATGCGTAATCTTATAAATTACTGTTTTTCATTTTTATAGATGTGTATTGGCTATAGCGTACAAATTATTAAATATAATTTACTTTCTACTATTTTTTAGAAACCTGGATGTGTGGACGTGGGACTAAGATCTGGTAGTATTCTATGGTTGAGAGGCTTATAATATTTAGGCAATCTAATCAAAAATACGCATATTCTCAATGTGCAGAACGATTCCTAGAAAAGTGCTTGGTTTCTAAAATGTAGGTGAGCTGAGTAGAGAGTACTATAGGTGTCTAGGTCCAAGAGGTGAGTTGTTTAGGTATTTGCTAATCTACTACTGTATTATGTTTTGAGATTGTATACTCTTGACCTCATTCAAGATCAATAAAATATGACAATTCTTATAATTATTATTATTTTGTTCAGTTTTTACATCAAAATGTTGAACAAATTGTATAAACGATTTTTATCGTATACGGGATTATAACATATTATACTCTGTTACAATAATAATAAAAACTGATGATCCTTTTGATGATAATGACCCTTTATGTATTACTTGGTATTAATAATAAAAATACATAATATACTCCAGTTTAATAGGTAAATACCTATCTATGTAACGTTTACAAGTGTAATATAAGGGTACCCAAAATATGGTAGGTTACACAAAAAAAAATACTCCACATTAACATCACTAATACGCGTGCATTTCCACGATCGATGATAATCGTAAAAATGATGATTTATTACATCATTGTTGATAAATATTTAAATATAATATTGAAAAAAAAAAGATGAAATTAATCTTAAAATAAGCTTGTGAAGAGTTGGTATAGTTTGCGAGGTACTTATATTACAAAATATACAAACATGACGTATAACATTAAAGTATATTAACGACGAAAAGAACTCGACAAAAGGAATAATAACTGTCTAGATTATTTTATATTTAATATTATGTAGGTAATTTTACAATAATTCTAGATATTTTTATGATTAATGTAAACATTTTCAAATATAGATAAATATCCTTATAATACTTAACTTACGAAATCCTGCTATCATTAAACCTACTCAAGTTTTCCCAACAGTTGTATGACAAAAATACAAATTTCTGTGATGCTAATAAGTAATAAGTACCTATACGCCTACTACTAGTAATAATAATTAAATAGTAATCAATTTATATCTAAAATTGTACCCTTATTCTATTGGAATTTAATATTATTATTATTATTACACTATAATATTACATTAACTATATTTTATATTTATTTCAATATTTTTAATATTTCATTTTCCACCTTCAGTTTAGTTAAAAATATGCAAATAATAAATATAACAATGAAAATCATTGTACTAAAACGATTTAATTTTATTCATTTTTCACTATCTATCTCTCCCCCTCTCACTATCTTATCTCTTTTAAATTTAAAAATGGTCCCAAAATCGGGAATGTTGTTTTGAAACATTCCAAATTATTGAGAAACCATAATATAACAAATTATTACAAAATACTTAATAAAAAACATTAATATTAAAGATATTTCCACAACATTTTAGATCTCCTTTCGACATAAGTAAATAATACTGATTTTTCCATCAGTTGATATTTAAAAGATTACGTTTAAATAGGTGTAGGTACCTTTCTACTTAAACTAACATCAATATTTTTCTCCAGCTTTAAGATGGTTAAAGTAATGAAGCTTTTGTGGTTGTATCGTAGTTAACACACAATCATATATAAATTAACTATATGTTTCTGCAATAATAGATATGGTAGTTTTTATTGTCACAAAGATTATGTGGTTTAAGTCTCAATGGCCAATAATTTAGACATTCAAATCGTACAAAAACTAAAAGAATATTGTATGTAATCAAAGGATGAAACAACACTTTCAACAAAATTACCTTACATAAAATATTATTTTTTTGCATTCATTGCATGAGCACTTTTACCATAGACTAAAAAAAGGTGACTAGAATATTCTTCGCTCAATCAAAATTAGCCGTGTTCCGAGACATCTCAAAACGTTTACAATAAAACATATTTCATTCGCGACAATAAGCGTATTTTTATATTGTACTTTATTACATCTTCCAAAACAATATTGTCATTCCTCATAATCATAACATATTTTTGAACGTGACACAAATATAATATACTCCGTGGTGTACGACTAATATATTATCTTCTTACGTTATTAAAAAAAAAATATTTTAAAACTATAAATATCGATTTATTATATAACAGTCTTAGTACTAAGAAAATAAGTTATTCAAAACGTATCATTGTTGTTCTACAAGTATAATTATTGCATAATATGATATGTATATAGCAGGTATATAATATAGAATCGTAGGTACTGAAAACAATGTTTTTTAAATTCTTGGAATAATGAATTTAATTTACAATATTATTAATCAGGTAACAAAATATAAGTTACTTTATGAACACGTAAATTCAAATTCTATACGAAGCGCAATACAATTCCTTCAATATTACGTAGTTTAGTCTTAAGCTTTCTTAATTAATTAATGGAAAATATTCCAACGTAATAAATGTTTTGTTTAACAAGTAGATTGTTCAAATTTATTTTTTGTATAAATAAAATAAATGGCTTACATAAAATAATATTTTATATATTATTTAGGTACGTTATAAATACGTTTTATAGATCCAATACAATTAATGGTTACACCATCTCATTAGATAAATAATGTATTATTCGATATATTTACTATAATGATATAGGCATGTTTTTCTTTTAATGGTTACCAAATAAAGAAATATTCCATACAATATATGTAGACCACCGCCGTATAGGTATGAATATTAACGGAGAGTGAATATGACCTAAATATAAGTATAGATATATATTTATTTAATATTTTAATTGGTAGTCCGTGTCCATTCAATTAATAAATTATTAAGATGCATGAACTCATGTGCATACAAAGTGATTTTATAAGCATGATCAGGGGATTCCCTCCGCCATCGACCATTTTTTCCTTAAATAATAAATTAATTAAAATTCTGATTTTCGAAATTTTTAATAATACTTAAACACTATTATTTAAAATACTTGTATTTGTATGCCTCTTAATGAAAGTCCTGTGGTGATACCTACATACTTTCTTGTAAAAAAATAATCCTTTCTTTACTGTAAATTGTTAAGCTTATGATTTTTTTTTTCAAAAATATTGATGCATATAAAAACGAATATAAAATTTAAACGAGTACAGTATACAGCTACTGAAGATTAGATAATTGTAAGTTTATATAAAAAGTATATTGGGTAACTACAATGATTAAAAATACATGTTTTATTGAACAATTCGATATCGGTTTCTATGTTATGTATTATTATTAATAAACGCCAAAATACAATTGAAAAAAAAGGTGGGCAAGTAACCTGGTGTACACAAAGTAAGTGACTAGGGATCACTGAGATGGATGTGTTAAATTTTAATTCAATGACATGTATAGATTTGAATACGAAAAACGATTTTGAGCGAAGATTGACTTAATGACTTTATTACTAAGTATATTTTATGATATTATTGCTGTTAGTAACTCATTCAAATATCAAATGTCAATTTAGTCGCATACGATTTTTCAAAAAAAATCATCTGCTTAATAATTTACAGTACAAAGGGATGGTACTTATTTGGAAAAAAATAATACTTATTGCAACAGGTTGTCATTACTTAAAAGATTTGAAAAACGGAACATAATAAAATACGAATTAATATTATTAAACTTATAACCTATCTACGTATATATAATAACAGAATATTTTAAACTCATCTACAGTCGATTCGTAAGTGTAATATTTATATTTATTTTTCTGGTAGTATTTTTTATCAAAAAAATCGCTTATGCACTGAATCGAGTGATTTCTATGATCGGTTCAATTGTTATTGGTCACTAGATCTGTACTTAGATCGTGTCGTTATATATAATGTATTTGTGAAAAAATGGAAAAACTTTTTGCCCTCAGAAAAAAACTTACTCAGGTATAATGTCATTCATTTTATTCGCTCTGTATAAAGCTCAATATTATTACTTTTTTTCTACACTTTACCTTTCACATTTCTGCAGTGGCTTTTGTAGTAGTAAGTGTTTGACAAAATATACGACTTTAGCCCAATGCACAGACCATGTACTTCGTTTTGCCGTACGTAGACACAGTGGCACACTGCGTAATCGGCGTACATACAAAATTAATAAAAAATTTAATAACTGCACTTTCATATATGGGTACGATTAAAACACTAACAATGAATAATCAAAAATCTGTTTGCTTAAATTATTTGTATAGGCGCTCTATACACACGTACTATACAATATGTACATCTAGCCGGGATTTGACTTCGCCGGTGGAAGTTTTGCTGTTTGATTTTCAGTATGGGTCGTGTGAATTCGTGTGAATTTCTGGTTAATCATTGGCATATTTTTTTATGGATTTCACATTGTGAGATAGAGCAGCTGCCAAACGAATGTATTTTATACATAGGTTCAGTGAATACGTATATATTATGGATGAATTATTATTGAAAAGAGACATTTCATCCCGTCGTAGCATGCCCTCGACCATCGTGGAATTGAACGGTCACGCTAATATTCATTATACAACATCGTCAGTTTAGTTATTGGTGTGTCACTGTATATTAGTAGAAGTGATGCGCATTATTACGTATATAGGCGAGAGCATGTATGTTTTCGCAAACAATTTGTGAAACAACTTTTCAACCGTCAATCGCACAGAAGAGACATTATAAACATATTATTAAACGTGATACATAAAATATATGTTATTATAAAGGCCATCTCCCGATAGTATGTGGTCTACTGACATTTCATGTACTAGGTACCTATAACTATAATTAATATGCGTAAGTACTAGGTATTGTATGCGGTCCACCGATGTTTTGTGTTCTACAATTATTATTTATTATATGCCTATTGCTTATAGTTCATTATATTATAGTTGCATATTTGAACTGTAAATACCAAATACACGGAACTTATGTGCTGTATATATTTACCTGGTCATCATCGAACGTCGGTTGACAAGTGCCCCGCTGTGTGGGTAGTTATACTTAAGTGGTGTATGTGCTACAGAATATAATATTATACACTATATGCAAATAATACATATCATTACCGTTTATAATAAAAGTATTATACTCGCATTAATACGTTTTATGGGGTAAAATATTGTTTAGTTGATAATGAAACCGTAATATTAGCTGACAGTAATATTATGTGTACACCTACCTATTATAGTATTATACTATTCAACCGATTAAACCTTGAGTTATCCGGCTTCGGTACAGAAATATATGATGTAATATTGTAATTCATTAGACGACGTAATGATTAAACATTATAATATCTGAAGGAGATGATGTTTTGTTAAAATATTTTGTATCTATTCAATATATATAAGATAATAAGATATTATACTATATATATATATAGGTAATTAGGTATTCATTATGTATAAATTATAATACATAGGTGTATATAATATATATATATACATACATAATATATATGCATATATTATATATTTAGGTATCTATGTGCAATTTGTTTTTAAGTTTTTATACTCGTGCGCATTGTTGTGCCTATACATTTAAGTTCTATATAAGTAGGTATGTATCATGTTTGTTAGAAATAGATTTATTCCTATAAGAAATAAAGTGCAAAAAATGTGTCGTCCGTTTTATATTCTTAATGACTAAGTGAACTGTTCTTATGAGAATGAGTAAAAATATAGACTTCACCTAGTCCAATCAATTTAACCTTTGTAATACTAATACAGTAATATTTATACACACACAAGATGATTTATCTAACCATCTAAATAATTTCTGTGACCATAATTGTTACAAGACGTACTAAATTACTAAATAGATTTAGTTAGTCATGAATAGTTGATTTGAACGTATTATATATTATTGTGTTACTTCTGCAGGGCCCAGTTACAAGTGTACAGTAGATTAATTTAATGTTATAGGATAATGAATAGTTGGAATTATTATTTTATATGGTTAAAAAAAATTAATTAAAAATAAAAAACAATTTTAAAAAACCAAATTCAGGCAGTACCCATACTTACTCTGTCCGGAATCACACATTTAGATACAAAAATAATAATGATTCTGTTTTAAAATCTGGAATCATTAAGTTCAAATAAATTGGTTACGCTTTTGATTAAATTTGTCCTTATGGGATACTCATAAGGTTTTTAAAAGTTTGCTCATTTTTTTTTTTTTTGTTCTTGCTTATTTCCATACTTATTTGTTGTTATCTCGAATTCGGGAAAGTAAAATATGTTGATTCAAATAAGACAAATAACCTTCAAACTGAAGATTAAAAATGTATTCCGTTTTCAAATTTTAAGAAACAGCTAATCCCCACGAAAGCCTCACCATCACGACTATAATAAGTCGACGTTTTTTTATCTCTTTATAATAAACATTTTATACACGACATAATAATAATAAAATATAGGTATCTTTCGAGCCATTATTGCATTTACAAGAAAAAATAAAAAGATCGTTTTTGACGCGCTAATTTGATCGTCATCGCGTGCACGGGCTGCTATTTCAACAACCACTACCAGTTACCACTATACATATACGATATACCCTGTTGTGTGTTTAAGGGCAAGAGGAATAAAAAAACGTGAAAACTACCAAGCGACGGTTAACCACGGTCATTATTGTTAAAATAATAATTCTGAAATTCGTGTGATAAAATATACAACCGTTCGTAAACCTGTAAGATAATAATATATTATACTAAATAGTGTACACGTACATTTTTACTTACGGTTACAACCGGAACTATACTAAAGTCTTGGTAAACTATCTTCTTACTTTGTATCATTAGACCAACATTATACCAAAAAAATACCCCCTGACGTATAATATTAGTACCGTAAGACAGGTAAATGCACATACGTAGAGACTTCTTAATAGATATAATTAATTTCATGATTTTGTTGAACAACATCCTATAGAATTAATATCATTTTTATTTATTGGTAATAATAGAAATTACTTTGAAAAATGTTAAGATCTTTTTAATAAGTACATTATATATTTAATATTATGGTTATAATGTTGTATGTGCCTGCGTAGTTATAATACATAGCAGCATTATAAAGCACTGCGCATATTTGTTATTTCTAATATTTTTTCCCGTTAACATAGTTATGAAATGTGATGCCATAAATCATAACTGATTTCCAGTGAATAATTTCGTGTTCTAACCAATATTAATAAATTGTAAGAAACGATAATTATATATAAAAAAATATAAAATACTATTCATTCCAAATGTGTCTACCTTAAAGAAAGTAATCTAATATTTATGGTTAACAGAGCGAAACTAGATGGGAAAGACTGTCTTTCAAAGGCAGTATTATGAGTATGCAATAAAAAGAAAAGCTTTTTAGGTATTATAATATTTAAATAATAAATAATAATAATATAAATTGCAATTTATAAATAAATGAGTCTAGACAACAATTTATATTATAAAATATAAGGCATATAGGTAGCATCCGATTTAATTTAAAACACCGCAGGTTATTAAATACTTCACAATAATGCGTACTTATATATTTAAAACAATATACATTTGGGATTTTTCAGGTATTTCGGGATTTTATTTCAGGAATTATTTGTCCAGGGATTTATTATTTATTCTTCCATGTATAATTTGAAAATTATTTGAATTTCTAATTTTTAGTTTTAATGTAAAATTGACAACCGTGGTAAATTTAACAGGAAACAATATAATATGATAGAAGTATAGAACATCACAGCTGCGCCGTGGCGCCATTTCAATTTTTCATTCCCAATATTATTTCAACGACTAATTTTGATATTATGATGTTCAAATCTCATAATTTCAGTTATCTCATAATAAAAATGTATAGGCACGTATAATAATTATTATTACAATATTTATAATAAAATGTATGGGTTTTATAGTACGCGCTGTCATTGATGTAAGTTCTGCAAAACAAACACAATATTTGATTTCACGAATTCGGATTATCGTATATTTGGTAAGAGTTGTATTTCAGGAAGTTCCGTTTCTTCGTTTTAGTTATATTATGTAAAGCAATAAAACTCCGAAGTTTTATGTAACCGTTCGTAAATGTTTTAGACCTTTAATTATTGATCGTTACAGTTTTATGAAAGTACTTCGTTCCGCTGTACCGTTATCTGTTCTCTCCCCCCGCAGAAATAGTCATATTCATATTATTCAACAGCGAACTCTGCGTTTTTAATTTTTAGTCGGCTGTTTACCATAATTAATTTCACTGTGCATTTTAAATAGCCTTGCTTAAAATACAAATTTTAATACTTCACATTCAAATATTACTGTAGGCTTACTCTATTATCTTTGTACAATACGTCGACAAACTGAATTGAAATTGTTTGAAAACGTAACTATATTAACTTATATATTATGTTTATAACTTAAACAGCTATATTATTCCCTACTGTATATTTTATATTTTAAGCAAAATATATCCTTATATGTTTAACATCTTAGCGTAAATATCATATATTATGAAAATCACTTTTAACATAAAATACTAACTACCTATACCGAATGAATAAGTAAAAAATAGCCACTAAAAATTTCAACTATTATTTATATACTTAAATTTTTTTTATACAAAAACACGTTTAGTTTTAATTTAGAAAAATAAACTACGCATGAGTATAATAATTATTAATTAATCACCTTAAAAGCAGAATGAAAAAAACATTCTCTGTAACAGTATTTTTTTAAAAATATTTATGACTTAAAAATATTATTTTTTTATTAAACATTAAAAATATTATATTAATTTATAATTATTAGTATGCATTAACATTTAATTGTATAAAATTCAGTGACTTTAAGTACCTAAGTATATAACAAATCTGAATCGAAAAAAAGGCTCTTAAATATGCGAAATAAATGTATGGAGTGAACCTGTAGTATTAAAATCTATATTATAATTAAAATATTCACTATTCACTCACAACGTATACACATTTTCCATTTTTGATTCAGGACGCATTGATGAATGTATTGGTTTTGGTGATGTTTTTTTTTTTTTTTTTTGTGTAAGTCTGTCATCACTTTTCAGAGTAGTAAAATTACTTCAATCTTAAAACATAAGGAGGATACCTAATAAAAAATAAATAGTATCTAGGGGGTGATTGGATAATCAAAAGTAAATTTTCAAAAGATGCCCTATGGTTTTAAAAATAATAGAGAAAAAAAAAAAGTTTACAAGTGGGTCACTGTAATGGATGGTGTTAAATTTGAATTCAATGATATAATATCATTGTATAAGAAAACGATTCTGAGCGAAAACGGTCAGTCAGCCTATGATATTACCAAGTATATTTAATGATGTTATTGTGAATAAAGTAATTTATATATAACCTATTAACGTGGAACCTTGTTTTCAATTGTAAATCCTTAGCTATAAAAGTTGAACATTTTATAAATTTGTAACTACAAAATAATTATTAAATTATAAATTTGATAAATTTTCTCAAAATTTGAACTTTAAATGCTTATAAAAAAAATTGTGACTATGTATTTTTAATATTATATTACATTTTCACGCCTTTTTATCTAACAAATAGAATTTTATTGATATTTACAGAAAAAAAAACTAAAAAAAATTGAAAACTTACAATGTCCGTAAACAGCTCGAAATGAGTCAAATTATTTTTAAAATTATATCGTGTATAGAAAATGCTAATACAAACATTCAGTGAAATTTCCAAGTATCTACAGTCATACGTTTTTTAATTACAACAAAATAAGAAAATCGTTACATGATAAATCGAGTAAATATCAAATTTTTTTTTTTTGATAAAGGTAGACAAACTTATGGGTAATCTTGTATTACATTTTCAAATCTTAGATTTAAAAAGAAAAATTTTTATGAATTCTCAACTCAAAATAATTTGCTAATTTTCGTGATTTTTCCGTATTTTGTCAAGATTTAAACTTTAAATGCTTATAAAAAAAAATTGTGCCAATGTATTTTTAATATTTTTCAACTGATATTAAAACGATATATCAGGAGCCTTATATTAAATTTTCACGCTTTTTTACCCAACAAATAAAATTTTATTGATATTTATAGAAAAAAAAACTAAAAAAATTTAAAACTGACTATGTCCGTAAACAGCTCAAAAAGAGTCAAATTATTTTCAAAATTTTATCGTGTATAGAAAATGCTAATATAAACATTCAGTGAAATTTTCAAGTATCTACCGTCATTTATTTTTGAATTGCACCAAAAACCAAAATCGATTTTCTCGAAAATAGATTTTGCGTAAAAATTCCCGTTTTTCCTAAATTTTTCTTTTGTTTTTCACGGTGCTTTTGAAAAATACTGGGAAATTTTTACTCTTGACCCCCCAAAGTACCAACTAGATTCACTTTTCTATCAGAAACGTTTCTATTGAAGAAAATCCAAGCACTTTTACCGTCATAAAAGATGATGACAGACAAAAAAAAAATAAAAAAAAAAAACACACATCATTGTAAAATCATTACATTCATCGCTTCGGTCAGAATCTAAAATTATGGAAAACGAGAATGTTTACATAAAATATATTTTGTTGTTTTGTTATATGTACCTCAAAAAGAAACAATTGTAATAAGTTAAATTTTTACCGAATATTTTTTGGTATTTTCTAGACCTGCTATATAATTTTCAAAATTCTGAATTCGTTTGAAAAAAATACATTTGAAACTGACTAATTTTTAGTTTCTTTTCTAAAATTATAGATAAAAATCGAGTAAGTGGATGTCGCTCTATTGTACAGTAGGTTACAAGTGGGTCACTGTATATATTTGAATTCAATGATATAATAATATCATTGTATAGGAAAAACGATTCTGAGCGAAGACAGTTTGTCAGACTGAATATTTTATATTGTTATTATTTATTATAACCTGTAATAGTTGAATTAATATTTTTTAATTCATTACAATTTTTAATTTTTAGTATATTTATCCGGTTCTATAGTGATAAGCAAAACGTTATAATTATTTAAATTAAAATCCCGTTTTTAGCGGTTTTTTGTAATTTTCTTGTTGCATTTTCCCGTGGCATTAAATAACTATTGAGAAAATCGAAAAATTACCTATCTAAAGTACCATCTTGATCCAATTTTCTAAAAGATAAGATACTATACCTATATTGAAATTGAAGCACTCCATCAAGTAGAAATTTTGTATACAGGATAAAAATTAAAAATGAACACCATCGCAAAACTACTAGTTTCCTCGCTCCGCTCAGAATCTAAAAATTTTAAATTTTATACTCAATTTTAGCTATTTTTTGTTAAGACCTAAAAAATATTATTCGTAGACGTGAAACTTTTCACTATTACGTATACTATCATCAACTTTATCCAATGATATTATTAAAATATTTAGACTGATTTTAAATTATGGATATGGAGACGAACCTATGCACACCGTTCAACTGTACATGGTATTTCGTTATTAACTTAATGTTATAAATCAATAACGTTAAAATATTAATCTTACGTAACTTGATTTACATATCAATATCATTTTACCATTAACTTCATATAATTAAAAGATTAATAATTATGACCAAAATAATGTACGTTGGTACCAACTTAAAAGTATATAATACTATGTAATTGTTTTTCAAAGATGATTGCTACTTTCCCATAAAATTATTAAGAATAACTTATAAAGTTATTGTATGTATTTTTTATACTACAAAATAGAATACCTACACTATTATATATATAATTTCAAATATCAAATTTTGTTTTTATAACTTTATAATATTTTATATTTTTGACAAATTACTTTGTAGGTACGCCACTTATAATTATAATTATTGTATTTATTATTTTACTGTAAATATTATTATTGTTATTTACATATTTACTTCCCCTATTTTACGGGTTGGTATTATAATCGTGTATAAAGTATATAATAATATGTGAGGGCAACTGGTACACGCCCAAGGAAGCTAACCTAACTTTAAGACTCCGTACAAAATCGTTTTTTGTTCAATTTCGATACACCCATTATCGTGGATTAGGTGCCTACTTAGTACTTTCTCAATCACGAGGTACTCACAAAATCTATACTACAGCAGAGTTGATCGACTTCGCCGGTTTTTTATCACTTATTTTTATATCACTTTTCAGAGCGGAAAAAAATGCACGAACTCTCCATATTGAGGGCGGTTTCTAGTAGCAAATTGGTTCTAATTTATACTATTGTAGATAAAAATTCATATTACCTACCTACTTTTCAAAAGAATCTTGAAATCTAAAGTGAATTAGCTGAATAACGGTAATAATATTACTTAACACCAATTTTTAACAAAATTGCTCCAACTCCAAAATTAAAAACGAGTATAAGAAATTTTTTTGTACGACCGAGTTGAAGACCTTGCTCAGGTCTCGATGCCTATGGTGCATCTGAATATGCTGTACCTACTCCGGTCTCCCTTATAAGTGGTTTCTGTTCCATTGTCTAGGACAGGAGCTCGTGGAATTGGCCAATATTATTGCAGCTGGTTTTCATTGGAATGTTGTCATTTTCGTTAAAAATGCTAGTAGCTGGTTTTGCTGAATTCCACATAGTCCAGGATTACTAAAATTCTAATCACGTGCACACGGTTGTCATCGTTATAACTGGTATACTTTTCTAAAAATCCGCAATTACATTAAAGATAATAATATCTTTTATACATGATACTCGGATTACATTTTATACACTGATCAAAACTAATCGTATTATGTCAACAGCATGTTGTTATTTTAGCTACTCTCTTTAGTTACATCTAAGAATTGATATACTTCATAGCCGCTGTAATACACGAATTTTCTAAACATTATAAAATTATGATGATGAGATTTTCGTTTAACGTCAAAAAACTTTAAAATTTAATACAAGCTCCCTCATCAGTTGTTCTTATAGCAAATTAAAAATATTTACAAATGCGCAATTTTTTTTTGTAATCGATTGAACTTTAAGTTCAATTAAATATAATTTTGAACTCATTACCTCTTATTATTGCGTTTCAATTCATCGCCTGTTGTTTCTCAGATGTAATTGCATTTTGATTCTGCAACCAAAATATATGTCCTTAGATATTCTATTCGATATTGTTATTCGTACGCTATTTATCGTCGTACATATAACAGAACCGTAATAATTTGATATTTTGGTCATTTAGGTACCCTATACACATCTAATCATATTTTAGTGACCGATATATAATGATAGCATTCTTTACACTTCCTACATGGATTTATTCATAGGTAGTATCTACTTCCATAAAATTTATATTTTACTGTGTATCAATAGGGGATATTGGTACAATGTGTACCTATCATATTATATTTGAGTAAAAGTATTTTTGTTCTCATAAACATATATTATTTTAACACAAAGATCATATCGATTTAGATTAAATATTATAATATACTATATAGATTTAAGAATACCACCACTTACTAGTATACTAGTAATATTTAATAAAAAAAAAGACGAGAAAAATGTTGAGTTCGTCAAATACTTCGTTGAACATTTTTGGCATTATATTTTTTGTAATTAGCATCCTGGAATTCAAAACACGAAAATCTAATTTCATGGAAAACCGTCCAAACAATGGGTGATATACGTGGATGAATCAATTTGACTAAAAAAAAATTTAACCACCCAAGACTTATGGTATACACTACTGAGCTTTCAGTACTATATACGGTTTAAGGGGGAAAGGCTGGTGAGAGAAATACGAAACCATATAATATCCTTTTGATTCGGACTCTCACCTACCGCGCCCAGAATATTTTCGCATATTGTTTTCTCGGCAACGGCGACATCGGAAGGGGATGACTTTGGTTGGTAGGGGTGCCGTAGCGCGGTACATGCAAAGCGATAATCGGAGAAACTATACGCGCTGCCTATGGTTTGTAGTGGAAGCGTATGGTGTGCGTGGTAGTGGTGGTGGTGGTGGTGACAAAGAGAGAGGGTGGCAGTGAACGAGTGAAAGAGAGGGAAAATGAGAAAGTGGTTGAGAGTAGGAGAGAGTTTATGAGGGAGAATTATGTAGGGGAAGTGGTGGTGGGACAACGATGCCGCCGTGTCAAAAAGCGTCAGCAGTCGTCATGTCATGTAAAAAAGGGGTGGAAGCACACGCGCGCGTTATGCGCGTATATAGAGACGATAGATGGGTCACGAGTGGTGGCGGAGAATGGATGAGAGAGACGAAATCTCCCTCTCGTATTGCGCGAGGCTGCGCGTATTTTTACCCCCGTCAATTCCTGTTCACCCCCGCGACCGTTCCGTTCGCAATTAAAACCTTGGTGGCGGCGGCGACGATGACGACGACGACGGCAACGATGACGGTGGAGTGTGTATAGTCAGGTGTAGTAGTAGTAATATTAGTAGTAGTAGTAGTAGTAGTAGTAGTAGTAGTAGCAGCAGCAATAGCAGTAGTAGTATAGTAGTAAAATATAGTAGTAGTAGTGGTAAAAATATCGTAGTAGTAGTGGTGGTGGTGGTGGTAGCGGAGAAGAATGGGTAGAGGGGGTAGGGTGCTGTGTTTTTTAGGGTGGGCAGAGAGGGCGCTCATAGTTCAGCAGCCTCTTTCGGCATCACCCCATTGGTCGCCTCTGTGGAAAAAAATATATATATATTTAAAAAAAAAAACAAACCCGATCGATACATTATTCCTCACTACGCCTACGGTTTTTACTTTTATATTTATATTTTTTTTTTTTATACTTTATACGCATATTTTTAATGATTCACTACCCCTTCCCCATCCAAGCCGCGACCCGCGATCATCTCGCATTCGTTTGGCGCCCGCGTACAGCACTTCCGTGCTTCCGTGCGTGTGTGCGCTGCTATAGCGGTGTGGGTGCGTGTGGGAGGGATGGTAAATTTTAAGAGCACGACGAGATTCGCGTGTACACGCGCGCACATCACACACACTTGCACTCGCACCCGCGACTAGGTATTTGTACCCTCTCCCGGTGGCACAAACGTCGCCCACCCCTTGCATAAGCGCACCCTCCTCAGCATCGCTCCCTCTCCTCATCGTCATAATCACTACGTATATCACGCATATACAATTTATATATATATATGATAATATGCATATATAGGAACGAGTTCGAGCTTTTCTCCTCCACTTTCTCCGAGTTCTTTTGTACGTGCGCGCCTGTGTGTTTACAACACAAGTATTACACATCCCTTCCGCAAGCACCAGTCCCATATAACACACATATATAATATATTTATATATATAGATATACGGCGCAGGGGGCACTTTTTGTTCTAAAACACACGCGCCGCCCGCCGCCGACCGTCATCGACACCCCCTCGACTACGACTTCACCACCATCCCCGGCCACTATCGCGAGCGTGTATGCGTGTGTGTGTGTAAAATGTGTTTGTATGTACATGCACCGTGGAAATCGCGCTAATATAATATAGGTATATTATATATTTTATATACATCATGGTGCGCGTATGACGTGCGCATAAATCTCCCGATGTACGTTCTCATTAATGTACTCGTCAATAATACGAAAAAGTCGGATCCGAATTAAAATGAGGTGGCGGCGGCGGCGGTAGTGTTTTCTGCGTGCGTGGAAAAACCGATGAAACGGCGCCGCCCGCGAAGAAAGTCCCCTACGCTGCGGAGAGTGGTTTGCCGCGGGATTTTCCGCAGTATGCGGATTTCATAAGTCATAACGTACCTAATAACATCACGTGTGCCTATATCATTTCCGTGTGCGCGTATTCCGGAGGGTCCGTAAAAAAAAAGAAAAGAAAAAAAAACGCTTAATTCGAACAAATTAAACGCAATAAAAATATAGTACACCGGTGGGCGGATGATATTTGTTCTCTATTTTTTTCTTCTGGCGACCGTTTCGTTTACTTTTTATACATGTTGTACACGAGGGACTGGTTTGTTTTTACATTTATCGTGACCGATTCATTCTATACACGCTGCAATATAAATTATTATATTCGGATCTGATCTATCTCGAGATATCGTCGTAGCATGTCTAGATAGCATTTTTTTTTTATCGCTACAAACAGTAGTGTAACACTCTATTTGAAAAAAATATTACCTACACAATATTATCTGGAGACTTTTTTTTTGCTTCTGTTTCAAAAAAATTTCAATGCTCGAAAAATAACTGAATCAACGGTTTGAATGCAAAAATATTATTAAGACACCGTACTGTACCCATTAACCAATCATTATTCCGTTTACACAGTGTTAGCACACGACTGGATAATGCAGCAATTGTACTAGCAATAAATAGTGTAGAGTACCTAAATGGATATAAATATAGTCGTTTGATGAGAAAAATAAATTATTTTAAAAAGACTTTCACTATGAAGGCCAAACTATAATCAATTGTTTGCTGCGATAGTGAAAACATAGCAAACTCCGTGTTAAAGGTCAATGACAAAACTTTATATTTTCCTCTGTACAAAATTATTCATGTAGAAGTTTTTAGTTAAATACTTACCTAACTTTTTAACATCACAAAATAATAAATATAGATTATAATATTGTACCTATACGATTGACTCAATTTTTCTTTTCGTATCAATGGATAATATTCATACTGTACAACAGATATTGTTTATCTATAGAACTAACACATAGTAACAACAACCTAATTGATATTTACCGAGGTCTTATACAGCGACGACCACGTCGTATACTACTACATCATATAAATAAAATAAATATACGCATAACTAAGAGTTAGGACACAACACTAGACACATCATTTTAGGTTTTGAGTGGGTAATAAATATATTGGTATTAAAATATGTTCTGTTTTGATTTTTTTTTGATTTTACGTCATAATTGTAGCACAACATGCTTCAATCTACATACATTTTAAAGGTGATTTCTGGTTGAAAATTGATCTATTTAGTTGTTGGTACTTTAGGAGATCAAAACAAACAATTCTCCATATGGTAATAACTAGTAAGTAATAACTAATAACTAATACCATCATAAGTCTAATCGCACTGTTCTATGTTATGTAATCGGCATTGACTTGTAAATTGCAATATAATAATATTAATAATGTAAGTACCATTATAGTTATTGTTATAATCATTATATAATTTATGTGATTTGTATTGGACAAAAATTATTTTAACGTACCGTATAAATATAGTCTACCTACAAATATGAATATACCTAAATATATAGTAAAATATCCTTAGAAAAATAGACTAACAGACGGTCTCCGGTCAGAATCGTGCTTTGTATACAATAATTGAATTATGTAACAAACCTATTACAGTGACCTATTCAGATGACACTAAATACCTACAGTAAAGCAGAGCAACTATCCCAATAAAAAAAAGTTTGTTAATTTAACTATAAGACCGTGCCAACCAAAATAATTCTTCTTATCTTTGTCCATTACATAGTAAACCTATATTTTATACTTCTGCCTGTTGCAGTGTATATGTCACATCCACATAGTGAAGCCACTCATTTCATGAACTGGATATCCAGATAGTGAAATTCGTCCAGATCGTGAATTTTGACGAAAATACATTATACGGACATCCATTTCATGAAATGGACAATACCTATATCGTGTACTTTGTGTAATTATTATTTTATTATATTATATTATTTTATTATACGTATATTATATTTTATTATATAAATAATAATTATATTTTAACAAAAATATTTTTATTTTATTTTTCACGATCGATTATGACATGACTGTTACAAAGTATACTTTTCAATATCAAATTCAACGTGAACTTGGACATGGAGGTCAAATTATAGCTGCAGAGAAAATAATAAAGGTAAATAATAGAATACAGTTATATTGTACTTTTACTATTTGAATCTTAATTTAAATTTACTTTCAACAGGGAAACAACAAAAAAACGGACGATTTTGAAATAAATCAATGTGTTGTATTTGGAGTACCAAAAGTGTGATTACGGAACAAAAAAAAAAGGATTACATAAACTTGGAACAAAATATGGTTTACTCAAAGGATGTTTCAGTAGTGAATGTTTGAAAAAATCAACAACTCAATTTCTCACTACTGATCAAGTTGATAAAAATGTTGAATTTTCGGTGCGAGAAATGATTAAAAAAATTTCAGGAGGGCAAGGATTTTTGTCTTGTTCGTGTAAGGCAAAAAATCCTTGCCAATCAAGTAGGTGTGCTTGTTTTAAAAATAATATGCAATGTAACAATCGATGTCATAATCAATTGTCGTGTAAAAATAAATAATAAGGAAAAAATGTATGTTAAGTTTAAGCCGTTTAAGATATGTTTAAGTTAATCAATTAATTATTTTGTTAGGTAATAAAACAATAAAGAAATATAGGTAGTTAAATATTATAATTATAGTTAATTTCATGAATATTTTATAACACTTAATACAATTTTTTGTGTATAGAACAATATAGAAAATTACCTATATAGTAATCAATCGTGAAAAATAAAATATAATACCTATACGTATAAATGTATAATGATAGTTTATGAACCATTATATAATAAATAATAATTACACAAAGTACACGATATAGGTATTGTCCATTTCATGAAATGGATGTCCATATAATGTATTTTCGTCAAAATTCACGATCTGGACGAAAATTTCACTATCTGG
Source organism: Sitobion miscanthi (assembly GCA_008086715.1). NCBI lineage: Eukaryota > Metazoa > Arthropoda > Insecta > Hemiptera > Aphididae > Sitobion > Sitobion miscanthi. Next base: position 23,361,693 of record CM017798.1, on the reverse strand, counting down.
ATATCCAGTTCATGAAATGAGTGGTTTCACTATGTGGATGCGACATATACGTATAATGCTACTAGAACTATAGTTAAAGTCTATAGTGCGTGTTAAATAAGAAGTATATAGCAATTAAATATCTAAAAATCTTAAACAAATTATTGATTATACGCATTTGTAAAGAATAATAAAATATTTTTTTATCCAACATCAATTAAATGTGAAACTGGCAATCTATCTATTATTATCGATTATCAAATGTTATGATATTTTAATAATTTGTAAAAACATTTATGACGTAAGCAAAATTATTATTACAATTAATTTGAAATTTAAACATCAACGTATTTTAAGTAGAATCTATGTTTAATTTTAATCCAAAGAGATGGAATAGCACTGCATAATATGCATGAAACTTTTTGAGCCATTTTACTTAACGAAACAAACAGAGCCCACTCAACATCTATCATAAATAAATATATTTTATTAGTTATTATACAATCACTACATCACTTATATATAAACAAAAATAATTTATTAAGATTACTATCGTCTTCATAAAATTACAAAGTTATTAACTAGTAAATAACCAGTTTTAAACTTGTTGTCGTGTGTCTCATTATTTGAGCTAATAAATTGTTTTTTGTTATTATACATATAAGACGTATTGAATTATGTATATTAAAATTAATTTAGTAACATTCATACGTAAAGATATATTTATTGTTCTACATTTTAATAACTAAATGTCAACATTGACAATTTTATTGATTTTAAATGAACCGATTTTTTATTTATTTTGAGCCTCAGATGTTATAATATACATTTAACTATAAATATTCAACTAATTTAATATAATATAGATATTATATACCATATAATTTATTATATATGGCATACAAAAACAAACCTACACAAATTAAAATGTTTTATTTCATGAATAATAATAACTACATTTTAAATTAACTTTTTGTGTCTTCAAATCTTGTGCACCACGTAAATTATTATTAAACCAAAAAAATCCAAATAATTTTTAGAATTTTAAAACTTTATTTTAAATGGTTATATATTTATAAAAAATGCCTATAGTTGAATAATATATTATAATAATTGAATTTATATTAAGTAATATCTAAACCCTTTTAATTTTTATTTTAAAGGTAAATGAATTTAACGAATATTTAAAATAATATTTACAATCAAATGAATTTAAATAATTTTGTATAGGTAATTATAAATTCTAACATTCTATGTTAAAATACCTACTGAAAATATTATATAATAGAATCCTTAGCTTAAAACAATTTAAAAATGTTATACTTCTTCAACAAGTACCTACCAATTTGTATAAAATATTTTTTTTTTTAAATATATAAATAATAAAATACACTGTGTAATATGTTTAAGTGGCGAGGAAATAGTTTTTTTTTTTAAATATAAACCTCAAAATTAAAAAGTTACATTTATATAGTATTATTTAAAATTGTATAAAGAAAAAAAGATGAAATTATTTCGTGTAGGATCCTTTTAAATTACATTCGTTTACAACAGCCACTTTATGAATAGATATGAAGAATCATTATAATAAATAATAAAATAATATGGATTAAATTATACAAAATAGTTTTTATAGTATATACGTAATGCGTACATTATACATTTTTTTTTTTTATTTTGCTGTTAAAACAAATATATTAAGACTGTTTATAGGGCCGAGGTTGAATTCTTATATGAGTAAAAGAACACTATAGTTTGTGGCTACTTATAAGCTCTCAACAATCACTAATTTACATTAAAAAATTCTTATTTTCATAAAAATAATATGTAAGTAATTCATAAATTAATGATCGAAGATTTTTCTAAAATCACCATCTTATTCTATCCTATGTTCTTAACGTCATAATACATTCAAATACATACATATGTGTTAAAAAAAATATATATTATAGCCGTTTCATAATATATTAATATTGGATATTAATATTAACCTGTTCTTTATAACACTAATTTCAATGCTATATATTCAACACATTATTATATTAATATTATAATAGTTACATAACTAATATGTTACTTATTTGCATTATTAATTATTAATAGCTAACATGGTACACTTAAGTGTACCTACATTTAGAAAAAAAACTTAAACAGTAATTTTAATAAAATGATATCGAACGTATTTCAAACATTTCACGCTTTCCATAATATATTTGGTTGGGTGTTTGAAGTAATCAACTTTGAAGCCACTAGATAGCGGTAGATCAGTGCTTATAAATTATAATAATATGCTATAAAACCAACGGAAACCTTAACGTTATGATGCTCAAATGAAATTACTAATAAGTAATAAATGCGTGAATTGAAGGAGGCGGAAGAGGAAATCGCTCTTATTTTTTAAAAATAGTTAACCGAACACTTTCTCATTATATCCATTATAATCAATAAGACATTTAAATCTTCAGATACGCACAATTTTCTTACATTTTTGCATCCCCTTCTAATTTTTTTACAATTCAAGCACAGTAGTAATAATCAATAATCATACTTTACGAAGTTCGTCTATAATTTTAGACGAAATATACGAATTATAACGAAAACAATTGTATATAACTTTGCTTACTTCTAAGTACTATATTTTCTATATTTATTTACTTTTCGTCTTTGATATTTTTAATTGATAAAATATTGAAATATACTATCAATAATAATAATAGTACGTTAAAATTAAATACATAAATGAAAGAAAATACGCATATTACTTTAATTTGAAATTGTCTAAGTTTAGTTAGAATTTATCCATCTAATATAATATTGTAAATTGTAATATTAATTATACTAGGTACTAATCCTTATTAAATTCCTCAGTGTAATTTCAGTTTAGTAAATAATAACTACAATATTATGAACTAAAGATTAATTAACCAATTAAAATTTCTACTAACAAGTTACATTTTAGTTATCATAAGCAATCAAATCATGTAAACTTTGCTAACATTATTAAACAAGAAAAGAGTAACTTATTTCCATTTTGTTTATCACATTCCGATATCATTTAATTTTTAATGAACCAGTATAAAAATTCATAAGGTAATTTAATGTTTAAAAAATTTTAATTATTCGATGCAACTAATTTTTTTATATAACTTTATTGTATAATTATTTCAATACTCGTATTTAATCGCTCTGTACTGTTAACACTTGTTTAGTATAATAAACACTTTTTTCTATAACAATAAAAAAACAATGCTGAAAGTCGACCTCACAATTATTGTATAATATTTACAATAAACAATATTGTAGGTACTCCACATGGACTGCAGCACTTAATAAAACCAAATTTTATGTTAACCTAATAGTCATACTATATCGTTGAATGTTCGGTAGACTATACCTACCTATATTTTGATACTATTTGTCTATGACATGAAACTTTGATACAATCGAATTTAATTTTTATAAAATCTAAGTTCCTACTTACCTACATATTATCTCATTATATATATATATATATAAATAATTAACAACGATAATAATATTTACCATTAATAGTCAAATTACACTATATTTGTAGTAACGTTACTTATCGAAAACTTAAAAAACAATTTCAAATATCTCTATTATAAATACTATACATAATTTTTAATTTTAATTTTTTCAGTGTAAAATCGATAACATAATATTATAAACTTTTCTATTTGAACACAATATCCATCAAATAATTCTATATTATATTATAACTATTAAATAGTTGTATGTAATATACATAATTTTATGTAAAATAGCTTTAATTTTTAATTATTATTATTGTTGTCTTGCATGATCACAGTAATAATATGTTAAGTAATAAAATAAATTATGTATTTTAATTATCATCAGACTAATAATTATAGGAATCACGTCGTTAATATAAATACATATTGACGATGGTATAACTATTTAAAAATGCATTAGGAAAAATATCGCAAAACTCAATGGTTAGAATCACATTTTTATCAATGTTTAATTTTAAATTAAATTAACATTATGTTAGGTAGTAAACAAAAATAGTATTTGTACTTTTGTAGTTCCCTGGTGGACGTGCCTACGAATAATTTGGATTAAGTTTTGGTTGACCGTTAATTTCTACCTACTTTATGTACAGAGTGATTCACAAAGCTTGCTCACGTCCATTTTTTTTCTTTAATGATACATTTATTTAAATTCTGATTTTTGAATTTTTAAATAAATTCTTAGACTGTTTTTTAAATTCTTGAATTTTTTCGTAGTAGGTACTTAATGAGTGTCTTGTGATGATGCAAACTTCTGTTTTAAAATGAGAATCCCACCTTTTTACTGTAAATTTTTTAGCGTATAATTTTCTTTTAACTTGTATGTACCTGATATAAATTTTAACCAGTAGTTCCTTATAGTTATTAAAATTAAAATGTTTAAGCCAAGGATAATAGTAATTAATAAATGGTTTCACGAAAATATAAAATAAATGTACGATTGGATCTAGTATTTATTATACTTTGTCCATTTTTAAAAATTATTAATTTTTATGGATTAATATTAATTACTAAAACTTTCAAATCATCGTAGCCTTCATATCTATTAAATCTATTATCATCAACATAGTATACTTAGTACACTAAGTTAAATAACTTATAAACTACTAGTCCAAATTTTGAATCTGATCGTCAATATTTTCAAAAAAATTACCCGCTAAATTAGTTAAAATAGTATAAAAAGGAGTTCTCATTTGAAAAAAACAGAAGTTCTCCACATAACACTTCTTAAGAAGACCAAAAAAAAAAATTACTGTCTTTAAGTACTTATATATTTTAAAAATTCCAAAAAACAGATTTTGAATAACTGCATAATTAAAAAAAAAAAGAAATAGACGAATTGTATTGAACTTATTTTACTGGTTTAAGTACAAATCAATTATGTTAAATATAAATTAGTACAATTACGATAACTTTTTAGTTAAACTAGAAATAATTCTTAAAATTAAAATAGATAAACAAACAAATAGCAAAAATATTAATTTGATTCCAACAATTGTTATTATTTTTAAATTAAATTTAAATTTCAACCTGACTTTAATTTGGTAAATGTAACTCACTTTGATGATTTGCTATTAATTGTTCTATAAAATAAAAACTATTTATTTTATGATTAAAGAAAAATGATTAGTTAATATTTTTTAATTCTTGCATTGATAATATAAGAAGTTTTTAAAATAATATATTTCAATTTCGAGTAATAATAATAATAATCAAAATAATACCACAAATATTATTATATACTAAAAACAAATTGTGTTTAAATATTCGATTAATATTAATAATCGTTCATATTTTACCTTACAGGAGGAAACATAATGAACCAGGCGAAATTCCAATGTTAGAGCGATAAATGGTTCGTATATTATAATATTGAAGATTTTGTGCAAAGCAGAGGGATTCTGTTTATTTTTTATACTCTGTAAACTATTTTTTGCGTTCTCTTATAGCAATCCTTTCAAGTAGTGCCTATCCCAGCTACCTAAAAGCGCAGAATTTTCTTCAGCTCATACTTTAGATATGTCAACATGGCAGTTTTTAAAGTATTTTTACATAAAAATAAAAGTTGATGAAAACATGATAATGAAAGTTACTAGGTAATGATTTTTATTTTTGTCATGTATAAAATGTACACAGTATCTGTCACGGTGCGTCATCGAGTTTAAGGTTTATGTTATGATAATTTAAAATTTAAAAATAATAATATTTTATTAAAATGTTGAATATTATTGAGTCACTCGTTATACTTTCGATAATTTGTATGAAAATTGATTTCGAATACAATTGTACGAGTTTCATTGACATGTATTATAAAACATTATTAACATCTATTATAAAACACTGAATCAAAACATTTCGTGAATACTTTGAAAATAACTATAATAGTTTACAAAACAACAAAGCCCCTTACTCTTGACCACGATATGCTTCTTTTTATACATTCCGTCATGTTAACATTCGGCGCATGTTATATTTATTTAAATATAATAATATACTACAACTTACAATTTTTCGTGAAATTAAGCCACCAGATTTTTTTCCTTCAAAAAGTTCCATAAGTATACGCAAACAAAAAAAATCTAAATCTGTAATTTTAATACCTATATAATGTATAATGTGAAAATCACGTTACATATAGCTTTGAATAAAGTGAGTTGTAAAAAGTAGAGTATTATTTTCACTGTGCAATTTAAACTTTACTAATCTAAACACTCTGCTAAGGTATAATAAGACTTAAAAACTGTTTATAATTATTTTCTGAGTTATTCACTTTACTGGCCGTGCAGTGACCGTTTAATTCGCTTGCGTGGTAGTTGCGTTTTATATTTATATATTATACAAAATAATTCATTCAACGGTAAACACTCATTATCTCGAAAAGTAAATATGAACGTTTTTGAAAATATTTTTATAACAAAACAATATTTAAAAAAAAATTATAACTTTTAACTATTATGATTTCCCGAGTTCTATTACGTTTTATAATAACAGTAGGTATACATGTTTTATTTCATGCTTAGAGTCAGAATATTTGTTCTGAAATGTTTAATTAATAAATAAAAATCTAATTTCGAATGAATATAATTAGTTATAACTTATAAGTTATAAGTAAGTGTTTTAAGTTTAGATGGGCGTTGTGAAGTGGCACAATTGGTACTCCTTTCAAAATTTTGGTCCACTCAATATTTTATTTTTATTTAACGCAATTCTCAGAAATATATTCTTATTCAGAATATGAAATAAAAAATATATTCTATCATTCAAAAAAGTAATAAATAATAACGACAAATAAATGTAAAAAATGTTGTTTTGTTATCAATTCAAATTCTGTAAAAAAATGAACAGGTGGGTACCATTCTGCTGTACAGTAGTTGTCGAGAATATCATTGACCGTTATAATGGATGTGTTACATATGAATTAAATGATAAATCATTGCATACGAAAATGATTCTGAGCGAAGACATTGTGTCTAGCACACTTGTATAAATAATCAAATGTATTAGTTAAAAAAAATTGATAAAAATCGAAAATATTTAATAGCTCTAAATAAATAGCATTCCTGAATTTATAACTGAAAACTGATTTATAAAATTATCATGGCTATAGCTCAAAAAGAGTCACAATATTTCAAAAATTTTACCATTCATTGAAAATATTAATATAAATATTTGGTAAAAATTCCAAAGGTCAACGGTTTTTAGTTTTTGAGTTACACCAACAAGTTTTCAAAAAATGTTTTTGCGTAAAAATTACCATTTTTTTCGCTTTTGTTTTGTTTTTCTTGACGCTTTCTAAAACTACTTGGAATTTTCGATTTTGACCTCGTAAAAGTACCAACTAGATTCACTTTTCTATCAGAAATGATGTTGATCTCGGAAATCAAAACGTTTTTACTATCCAAAACATTGATAACAGACAGAAAAAAAACACACATCATTGTAAAATCCATACATTCTTTCGCTCCGGCCAGAATCTAAAATGTAAATATTTGTCGAGATGATGAGGATAACTATTAAAATATTATAGATGTATAAAAATGCATAACATAATTTAAATACAGCTATTTACATTTTTTCGAAATTCTTTTGCGAATCAGTGGTATAGTTATGTTATTTGTAACGTGTTTCGAACATAAACAGTAAACACAAACACGTCTGTACCTACACCTTTTTTCCTCGTAATCGTACGAGGAAAAATGCTGTCCGGAACATGAGGTCATGCATTATTCTAGAAATTTTTGAATGTGAATGTGCGATACTGTTTTTAGCAAACAGAAACACCTCGAACATGTTGAAGGTCGAAACGATTTTGACCGTTAATACAAAAACATTAATTATATATTATTTAATACACCTAGTAAAAATGATTATTTCATAGTTATTTGTATATTATAACTATATTATAATATTATGTATATTGTATATAGTCGTAATTATTACTTTTACTTGTATATTATGGCGGTTGAAAGTGACAAGCTAAAATCGTGCTCTATACTTACCATGTACCTACTTACGACTTACGTAAACAATACCCCGTTTAAATTAACTCGGTACCGCCTGAAGTCAATAATAATTGGAAATATATTTACACTGCAGCGGTGAAAACTGAATAATATTTGAATGGGGCGGTGAAAAACAAAAAATAACCATTGCAATGGTCGACGTATTTATGGATACATTCCCCGTAACATATCGTAATAATGCTATGCTGAACAGCAGTAGTCACAGTATTGAAAACGGACGTGAAAAAAATGTACAGTCGAACTTCTTTAACTCGAAATCGTCGGTACCTCGAACTTTTACTCCGGTCCTTTCAACTTCGAGTTAACCAAGTTCAACTGTAGTTAAAAGTAAATAAACATCAATGTTTTGACTTTTGAACATATATAAAGGATAACAATAAAGGAAATTATGTGGTAATTTTGACAAATTAATTTTAGTTATTTATTAATTGTACTATGAACAATTAAACATTGATAATATGTACCGATACAGAAAAATAAATCCATTTGGCATTTTTAGTTATTATTAGAAAGAACTTAATTTTGTGATGAATATAACAATATAGTAATAACAATCGTATTTACTAATAAAAAAGATAGCTCTAAGAAATGTTGTTATTTATTTTGTTTTTTGTTGTTATTTGATTCTATTTTACCACTTTTACCATTTTTACCAGTTTGTTGGTAAATTTACCGATATTTTTTAACGTAATTTCTACATCTCTACAATATTATGGATGCTGCAATTTATAGCGAATCTGTCCTTTTAATATTATATCCAATGGTATAATATAATACACCAATTCGACATTAATATGCGTTTATTGAAATCGTAAATAATATCGGTCGATTCGGTCAATTTGTCACTATCTAATAATATATCAATACCTAGCTATATCATCATTCATCCTACCGGTGCGATATTATAATTATATCCATCATAATAATATATTTGAATATTACCACAAGCTGGGCATAAGAGTTCTAGTATTTGCAAATTTGTTTTATCGAATCGTAAAAAAAAAGCCAGATAGAAACAAACATTATTATATTAATAAGACAAAGACAAAACTGTAGTTTCGAGTTGCATATTTTTGTAAATTAAAGAAATTTTTTGCTCTTTGAGACATATTTATTATGTAGGTTTATTAATGTTATTTTAAGAAATATTTAATTGTTTAAGCTATTTTGCACATCTTCTTTTAAAATAATATTGTGTATCAAAACGACAATCAGCACTCGGTCATGTGAAAGCCTCCGAGTACTTCGTACCTGATTGAGTATACACACGTAACTACTTGGATGATGTCTATGATGTCTCCTCTATTCTTATTTCAAATGCTATTTTTTTATACATAAAATAAGCAGCTGGAAAGATGTTTAGTGCTTATTTTAGGTTTTTAAAGTGCTCGCATATTTTATGTGTTTTTTTTTTTTTTTAGGGCCATATTAATTACTCTGCCCTAGTCATAACACATAATATCATCATATCGTTATTATTGCAGCGCGATGCGGTCGTCGCAATTAATAAAACGCCCGTTCGGATTCCGATTAATTCAAAATAATATAATACCGACACTATATCTGCGTCTATCACACGACAATGTGTGAAACGTAAATATATTATCTGCGTCATACGGGATTTTTATACCCGTGTGCATATATATTTTTATTTTCAATGTTTTACGGATGATCCTAAAACGTTATAATATTATAATCCATTTCACGTCAATATAATATCTCATATTGACGAGGGGTCGTATAGTGTATAGTGGCGCGTCTGTCATAATATGAGAATTAATTTTACTTGTAGGTAACATATTATACACAGACCACTACAATACACACTCACTCACACTTTCACTGCTGCGGGGACGTATCGCAGGCTGTTGAAAAAAAAAACAATTTTTTCGAACCGAATAATAATAAAAGCACGATATGAAAACAAACAACGGTTCGGGAAATTCTTGAGTATTTTCGTTTTAATTAAAATTTCACCGGTCGGAACGGCGACGCGACAGCGGCCGGTGGGTGTAATAATAATACAATACGAAAATCGGCCAAAACAAACAGAACAAAACGTATTATAATAATATATTTTCATAACGACATAATAATTTATAATATAGGTAATGGTAATGGTGATAATAGCCGGGACCGGGGGCCCGTGCTGATGACCGACGTCGAATCATAATAATAATATTCTTCGTCCTTGAGCCGGATTGTTATTGATGGCATAAACACAGACGCACACGTTGGACGATAGTGTCTGGGACACGACGAAGTACTTAAGCCACGGCCGTCGTCGTACACATATTATACCGTGTCTAGCACATTAGAGATTAATAATTTATTATTTGCATATATTATCTATATATATCTGCGAGTGTGTGTGTATATTTATATGTATATACGTGCACACATATATGATATAATATAATATGTATTATAATACACGCGTATAGTTATCTAAAACGTGTGTACATTAATCGCGTGCGTCCGCGGTGTGTATAATATATACGTATTATAATATACGTACACGACGATTATACCTATAAACTATTTACGATATTAAACGCACACATATATATATAAATAAATATATATATATATATATACGGAACACATATTTTATTAATCGTCCGCCTATGGAGTAATTATAATCGTACATTCGTTCGATACGTCATTATATTATTATGTGCGCATGTACATAATATACGATATAATTCAAAGTGTATATACATATATATATGCACGCACCGGGTAGATATCGTATTATTGTTTTATTGTCCTTCGGATGTAACCATTTGCGTGTATAATAATATGATATATTGTGGTGCCGAAGTGGTGTGTACCATCAAGATTGGACGCCGCCGTTGCAACACTCCGTGCCGGACAATAGTAAGTATGTAATAATGTGCATCGAGGGGTGGGTGATATTATATTATATGCACTCGGCTGTGGCGTGAGCCAATTCCTCGTGTAGGTACATTATAATATTATTATAACATATCGCGATAAAATAGAGAAATTATTTTGACAGTAAGCATTCCTCGTGCATCTTGACGAGTATATTATCAGTTTTTGAAATTATATTTTTGCACAATTTAAGTCATTACAAAATAAAATGTTTGAACACAAATCATGTTTCATGAGTTTTGACTTTTTATTTTTATAACAGTGAAAAACTCTATTTCATATTCAAAAGCAAAATACCTCTTTCTGAAACGTAAATAAATAAAAATAAAATGTACGAATAGTTAATTTTTAATAAGTATTTTAAATTATTAAGTTTAAAAGAGCAGAGTGGAATGTCTTAGAGAGTACCTACCCTTCAAAATGTTGGTCCACTTCTCTGATTAATTAAACTTTAAATACTAATTATATGACTACCTAATTAATACAACATGTTCAAACTTTAATTCTTCTAAAATATTCTACTTCAGAGTATGTATGACAAAAATGTAAGCTGCAGTTCAAAAAATTGAAAACTTAAAAAAGTGTACAATGTGTTTTTAAAGAATTTTATTTTTTAACGACCTCAAATATCGTTATATGTTAATATGTTTCTATGTCACCGTACAAAATGTGTTGAAAATGTATATCGGCGTTTCAAAATGGTAACAAAAAAATGATATCAAATTGGAACCGATACGACAAATTGGAGGTGCCAACTGTAAATGTATGGTATGTCTAATAATGTAAAAAATGTATTTTAAAAATTTAATACTCTTCGAGATTATGAGTGTTTACTGTTAAAATATCACCCTATATAAGCTGTTGGCTGTTGGTACAGTTAAATTTACGCCGTGAAAAATCATTAAATATTTCTGGTTTTTTTTTTTTTTTTTTAATTATCCCGTTTACGATGTTTTAATAGAACGCCGTTGTGCACAATGCGATAGTAATAAAAACAAGTCTGAAAAAATAAAACGTTTCGCATATTATTGGACTTTAGGGGTTGGTTTAGGGTCAGCAGTATCTCCTAAAATCGTATATAACATTATTACATTTATATGCATATCGTTATAGTTTAAAAAACAGTGTTTATATAATGTGTAATTTCCATTTATTTACATTTGCAACAAATTAAATTACTTCGTTTGACTACCATACGAAAGAAAATGCGAAACTGCAATGTATTATTGAATCTCAATCGGAAAACAATTGTATTATATATTTTTTTTTAGTTCTAAATAAAAACCAAATGGGTAGGTACCTCATCGTTGTATAACAAGTACAATAAACAAATAACAAATAAGCTAACAATTATGATGACGTAAAATATAATTTTATATATTATTCTATTATTTATTTTTTACAAAGTACATCAAACATAAAATATTTTTCTTAGCATTTTCACTTTAGGTAACTTTGTCTACTTACATATGAACATCAAAATAATAATATTCAAATTATAAAATAATTCAGGTTTTTTAATAAAATAAAATGAATAATAATAATTTTCAGAAGCCATAAAAACAATACCTGTTAAGTGCTTTATTTATAAAACCGGATTAAAATTGACGTAAGAGGAGCTTGCACTGAAAATTCTAAAAATGCCAACATTTTTTAAGATGACATTTTACATTAATTAATATGTTTTCTAGTGATTGTCAGCAAACGTAAAACAACAGTTTACCAGAGGTGGAATAAGGATTAAAAGATGAATTGCTCCATTATTGGTGGCACTGACCTTAAACACAAGGCTCGGTCTTAATGTTTTATGATAGAAGACTTAGGAAAATTGATATTTGTGTTTTACATAAGTACTTACCATTATTTTTCGTGTTTTTGTAGTATTTAACAGTACTTATTCGTATTTATTTATGTATACATAAAGTATACAAACTACTATCATATTATATACAGTTATTTCAAAATGTTTTTCAAAGGTACAGCCCTGCAATTTTAAACATAATTTTATAAATAAAATAAAATTAGTAGGAATCTAATAATTTTAGATAATAAAATAAAATAAATAGTGTCGTATATCACTTCTATCGAGTGACACGCGCTAAACCTGCTACTGTCTTACCCTCGTACGTTCTAAGCTAATGACTCTCAAAAATCAATCGGGTCAACACTGTTAGCTTTAGTGAGATAGGATGCAATACGTTTGTTTTACGTTCTATCCTTCTAGTACAGAGTGACTCAAGATTTTGTATACCGCAGCGCAATTCAGCTTAAGAAAAACTTCATTAACTCAAAGTACAAAGTCCATTTCCCCAACCCCACTGTATAGGAATTTAAAAATTGTTTTTTTTTTCATTTGATTGCGCTGCATTAGTGTCATTTGCTCAAAGTACGCATATATACCCTAGTGGCCTAGTCCCTAGTACTGTTCAGTTTAAAAGGTAAGAACGATTACAATAAGTTAACACAGTTTTTGGTCGGAAACACTGTTGTTGTTGATTTAAAACAAATATATATTGTAATTAATTTGTTTGTGTTACAATCGCCGCTTGTCCACATACGACCCTCACACGCACTCCTGCATCCAAACTCTGCGGCGGCGACAGCAGGACTCCCTGTATTCGTCGTGACGGTGAAGTTTTATTACATTGGTCAAATTGTAATTATTCGCATCAGAACATTCGCTTCATTGGCCTGACTTACCTTAATTACTTACTCTGCTAAAATCTAATCCTTTCTATATCGACCATGTTTTATAAAATATTTGTAAGCTACTATCTGCAGTAAGTATAATACGCGACAATAGTAATTTCATTAAAAATAATTTAGGAGAATACAATTGGTTTTTAATTTGTCAAATGTAAATGATGGACGATTCATTTTGATCAACTATATTTTTATTTGATATAATAATATATAATAATTTACGTGTAAATTATATACCTATATGTATATAGTATATACATTTTTCCTGTATACCTACCTAACCTAATTATTAATTATGACGTATCTGTATGTTAATTGAAGCAATGTAATACTATAACATTAAAATTATGAGTTATATTACCTATGTATTTTTATTTATTATTCAGATAATGAAAAATTAAATGGCAACATAAATTATTATAACAAATATGTGAGTTGTTTAAAAATATAAATCAATATATTAAAAATTCACGAAAATGAAATTGTTTAATATTTCAGATCCCCCTTCACCGAGCCATGTCACGTAGGTACAATTGAATATTAATATACTTAACCCTGATAAATTCATATATCGTATAGTTTTGTATGACCTGTAATTAAGACCACGCATAAAATACTTTGTAATAAATTCAATAAGGTACCTAATCAATGAATCGTTTTAATTATTACTTGTTAGCTAGATATAAAAAAATGAATTGTTTTCACATTTAGTTTTAAATTTTAATAGCATACTATTTAAAGACAATATGTATTATAAAACTGTCGTTTCTAATTCATAAGCATTTGAAAACAATTTCTCACAAAATCATAATATTTCTAAATTTAGATATTGACATTCACAATAATATGATCATATGCATTAGGTTTTGGAACGTTTACATACTAATGTCATATGTATAATACAAAGTACGTATTTGTATGTGCCTATCTATATTACATATTACACACGTACAGACTAGGGGAACATTTTGTACGAACATGTTGGACAATATAATATTCGTCCTAGTGTGGACCCAGCTTAATATGTTTAGCCGTTTAGATAAGTAAGTGTTTAACGTTTGAACTGTGAAGCGATTTTCTTGACACTATTCAATCATGTAAGAGTTTAGTTTATAATATATAATACAGATAATAGGCGCAATAAAAACCACTTTAAAAAAAAATTGTTATTGTCTTGCATTTTTTAAACCCGTTGCCTATCTAATATTATTATACTTGATACACAACACGTTTTTACAGATTTACCTACATATTTAAACAATATCATAATCCGTGAACATTTTATTAAGCCTCACACATATTATATTCTTCTATTTTATAATAATGTACCTACATATTTTACACATTATCTGCGTACAAAATAATAAGCCTCATCGGGTTTGTCTTTCGTTGCTGCCTTTTTTTTTACAACTCATTACTCATTAGTCATTACTGTATGTCTTTAGCTTAAATTTAAATAACTTTGATTTTTTTTCAAATTGTTTAAAATTGTGAGATTTCCAATTTTCATGTTGTATAATTGAATATGTAATATGTAATAAATTATTTTTATTTTATTTAGTCTTACAATACATACCCCCCCCCCTCAAAAAATAAAAAAAAAAACACACCCATTCAACAATTATACAGTATGTCCCGGTAATCCCGTATCACCCTTAGTATCTACGTGGAAAATCAATATATTTAAATGCAGTTTTTTCACAGTAATAAGTATAGAAATTCTGATTGAATAGCATAATATGGGCTTTTTTTCAAAAATTCAAAAATGATCAACATCAATTTTTAGGCAAATAAGTTTTTTAAATTTCCAAGATAGCCATTTTGTTGATTGTATTTTTTAAAACAGTTCAAAAAAGAAATTAAAACTTAATGAAAATCGCCCAAGTTAGAGCTAATTATTATTTTGTATTTCTAAGAATAATAGTTTTGTTACCTATGCTTACGGCATTAGAAAAATACGATTCGCATGCTTTAATCAGAAACTGGAACGCTGGTATTTTAAAAATTCAAAATAATAATTAGCTCTAATTTAGGTGATTTTCATTAAATTGTTAAAATGTTTTTTTTTTTGAACTGTCTTAAAAAATACGATCAACAAAATGGCCATTTTGGAAATTTAAATAACTTATTTGCCTAAAAAAAAATGTTTGATAATATTTGAATTTTTGAAAAAAAATCGAATATTATGCTATCCAATCAGAATTCCCATACTTATTACTATAAAAAAAACAGCATTTAAATATATTGATTTTCCACGGAGATACTAAGGGTGATACCGGACTTCTGGCACATACTGTATTAAGGCAGTTTTTTCAATATTTTTCATTGTTTATGTAGTTTGTAGATAATTTTATAATAATTTAATAGCTGAGATGTGAAAATATTTAACCTTATATACCAGAATCCGGAAATGTCCTTAAGGATCGTCGTCCACCAATTTTCTTTACATTAATGTAGCCATAGTTAAACTTATCCAAATTTATGATATTACCTCTTTTTATTTTCTCACATCTCACGTTTAGGTATTCTACCTATAGAGTATGTGATACACTCACGCAGAACGTGTTATAAGTGAAGTTTATAATAAACTAATTTTAATCCGTAACTGAAGTAGAATAGTGCTATATATAATTTATGAAAACTATATATTCATATACTGTCCAATCTGATAATTCGATAAAATGTCAATTGTTTACCTGTGGTACTACAACTGTATATATCATAGCTATGCATACGTCATATGTAACGAATTACGATGAAACTGATGAATGATGATATTCTGATAACATAGTAATACCTACTGATATCTAAACATAGGTATATTAATATCAACAAACAATTCATTAAGAATGACGGAAAATATAATCGATGGTGTAGTTGTAGGTACCAAAAACCGTTTTATAAAAAGTTATTGTCGGTGAACAATATTGAAATTGGCACTAAGAGACTATAGTGTAATTATTTTTACGCATATTATACGTCAAAACAAACTCTGTCAAATGTGTGATGTTATATTGACTTACTACACACAGCATAGTGTCTGAAAATAGAACGTACTATATACTCGTATAAATATAAAATAGGCAACAAATAACTTGGTAAATAATTCACAGTAGAAAAGGGGTGTTCTCATTTGAAAAACAGAAGTTTGTAACTCTAATTATAGAATATAAAATATGAAAACGTTATAACTGCTTTTACGTTTGTATTTAATATTTTAATTTTTGTTTATTCTTCAAGAAGATACTGATCATGTTAGTGGGGGTCCCATATTACGGAACCACGATTCATTTAAATTATACTGTTTACCATGATTGACATCCCATAGGGTTATTGCCAAATCATAGAAGTAGTATGAGCGCTCTCAATTGTAATGATCATAGATATAGAGGTTGGTTTCCTTGGCACCACAATATTTAAAAATCCACATTTTTCCTGCACCATTAATTGTACCATAATTTTTACTAATTTGTACCAACAGACTAACCTAACCTTAGATATAATGTAACTAGGTACTTTTTTAATTCACAATTTTATATTGACAGTATATGCTTTTACAATTCCGACGTTAAAATTCATATTATTTTAAACTATGATGTAGTCATATTTGCCTTTTACTTAAACAACGGAAACTATAACGACGTCATTGACGAAATTCCACGTTCTCCGGTTTAAGAAAAGAGAAACGACAACACCACGTTTAAGGGAGGCCACAGTACAGCATTTTCAGATGTACCACAACCGTTGAATCCTGATCAAGAACCTTCACCCCACACACGATTTATACAAATACATTTAAAACTTATGTTATATTAAATAAAAAACCATTTTACATTTACTGTTGGAAATTATCTTAAATTAATTACTAAATACACTTCACCACCTAGATCACTGGCAGAGCCACACGCTACACTTATATTTTATTTTATACACAATATATAATATTATACAACGTATGTAGATACAAATACATATTTTATTATTATCATTATTATTATATAATATAATATTATTTCAAGCCCCTGTACGTCACGTTTGTTACGCACCAATCGCATTTCAAAACTAACCTGTATGGAGATTTTCCCATCCCTCGGGATTTGAGCGTTTTATATAGATACGCCGAAAAATATGGCAAGTCGTTGTTTTTTCCGGAAAAATCATCGTAAACCACGACACGCGTGTGTCGACTTCGCGCGATGTACAAACTATAAAGACGAACAATGTGCAAATCGTACAACTATGAGGGCATAAAACACAGTACGACACGTGCCGCGAAAAACCTATAAACTTGACACATGTATATATATATAAAATTCCGTTTGTTTACAACATACATACTTTTCCTGATCGATTAATACATGGTCGATGGTTCAATTGTTATTTTGATACATCAAAACCAAGTACACACCGAGGCGTAATTATATTGAGTCTAATTATGTGTATATTGCATTGTTGAATGAAATGCAAATGTGAAAAACTTAAAATTTCATTCAAGTGTATGTTTATATTTACTTGATAAATTTTTTGACAAATAAGTATAGACCACCTACCCCTAAACACACCAAATTAAATAACACTTTCAATAATATAATAATAATTAAACATATTTACTATAATATATAGGTACCTACCTAATATCATTAAGTAAAGAAATATTTAATGGAATAGTTTTATAATAAAATATTCGAATAGAAAATTATATGGAATATATATATATGGTTGAAGATATATATAACAACGATAATATACTTTTGTATAGTTTGTTGAAAAATAGTTTTATAAAATTCCTTATGAAAACATAATATCCCTCCTAACCAAACAAACCTACAACCGATTTTACTTTTTTTGTAAGTAAATATGTATAGTATCCTAGGAAAACTATTATAGGTACTACAACTAATAATATAAAAAAAAATTAATCAAAAAGTTTTTTGCAAAGTACTGCTTGAGCAAATTCATTTCTGAGAAAATCAAAATATAAAACGCATATTATAATATATTGCAGTATATATAGTAGGTTATATACTGAAGTGTTTTTAAATCTATTAAGCCAATATTTGAAACTGTATAAAAAATTATAAACTCGTTTGAAAAAAAAAATTATTTTTTTTATAATATAGTCTTATACATTTTGTTATTAATAGGTAAGTAAGTATTTTGTCAATAAAAAAAAGCCAGAAAATATTAAATTTACCAAAATTTCAAATGTTAATAACAAAATTTGCTTGAAAAATGTATACCAACTATTATGCAAGGAACATTAGGAAGGAACTTTTTTAACATGTATTTTATACAATATTATTGTACAATATAGTTGCACATCTACTCACTACTCCACAAATAACAACTGTACAATATAATTCGTACTTCGTAGTTGCATTAAATTAAAAAAGAAAAGCCATGTTAAAAAATAGTATCCATTATAACTAGTGTGTTCATTGCGATCGTTCAAGTGACGACTGCAATTCCATTAAAAATAATTCAAGAAAAAACATTTTTACAAAATATTTTCACATTCTACCTATGTATTTATAAATCATTATCTTACATATAAAACTCGTTTTTTAAATGAATAAAATTACATTTGTATTATAATTAACTAGGTATTCAATGTACCTAAGTATCTCTGTATAGTACACAAACGCTCATTTAGTTATCTACCTATACAACATATGCATCATTTTATTATAATTTATACGTTTTTTTTTTTTATGAATAGTTACTGCAACCTATATTTTGAATTTTTACATACAAATTAAAATATAGATAGTTTGGTTGATCGATAATTAGTTTTAAAAACCAACACTCCCGCGATACTCTATAAATTTAAGCTTTTTTCTTGTAAAAACACAATCGAACGGGTTAAAACTTAAATTCTTTCCTTGTCCTCGCTAACACAAATATCGTATAATATATTATTAATTACCGCATACACCTAAACTCGACGCATAACGCGGTTGTCGATTACTTAGCAGTCAGGCTTGTTTTTTACGGTATTTACGGTTTACACAAACAATACAACACCAATACACACAAACTTCACATTGACAAAACACACACATAAAAAATATTAGTATTACACTGTTGAACTCAAGTCCACGGGCCTGAGAAAAAATCTTCCACGAAATGATCAACCGTGTTTGATTTTAAGGTTTTCACGTTTATATATAGGTAAATATCTACTTGTATAAAGCAGAAGAGACGTTCAATACTCGTCGACATCCATACAAAATGCGTGTATTGTATATTTGTATTACACGTCTATCTGGTCTTGATTATTGCTCAACGTGCATACGAGTGGGTACAAACTTTAACGCAATAATACACAATATTAGGTATATATTATTATATATTAATATATAATCCAACTTACAAACTATGCTAAGTTAACCAAAACAAAATCCGTTGTTCTATCATTATAGAGTATAGACAATATGAGATTATTATTATAATCCTCAAACAGCCTCATTCAATTGCTACACAATTTTGTCGAATTCATTGGAATGATATTATGTATTCTGCAGCAGCGTATATTATATATATATATATATACAATAGGTACCTACTCATAAACATAATGTACAATATATCCGACGACCCGGCAGGGTCTCGCTAAGTATAATAAGAGAAGTGCGCCTTAAAATACACATATATAGGAAAAATACACATGAATACTGCTGACTATAATTATTACAGGAAGCAACGCGATTCACGAAAAAAATTTCTTGAGAAAGCATATCAATTTAACTAGAAATTATTGAAACGTATTTTCAACATTTTATTAGATAATATTCCCCGCGGGCCACGTTACAATGCACTATCCGACACCTATGACAAACAATAAACAAAAAAAAAAAATAATACTAATTTTACTATTTCTATTATAATCTGCAAAAAAAAAAAGAAAAAAACATCAATGTAAAACCAATATGTTCCCGAAATAATAAGGTATCGACAAAAAATGAGTGTTTTTCCACAAAAATACTTCGTCATACTTCGTGTAAAAAAACGGCTCTTAAAGTTGTGATATCATTTTATAGGTAGCTAAGTCTTTGAACTATAAATATCAATTATGTTGAAATAATCTGCTAAAAATTTGAACCTAGCTTGATTTTATTATACATTTTTTAGCAGATTATTTTAACATAAATTATATCTATATAATTAAAGGACATGACCTATAAATTGATATCAAAACTTTCAGAGCCGTTTTCTTGTATGAAGGAGTGTTTTTGTTGGGATTTATATCACACGTAACTATGTATCTATAAATATTATATAGATATATTTAGTATGAATATATTATATATTCATATGAACAACGATCAAAACCAGAAATGCCGATAGATTTCTGTTGTAGTGATCGTTATGGTGGCTACGAAATAAACTGCTAAGTACAGTAGCGTGAAAATGGTGACAAAAAAATAAGACACGGAAAATAAGTCCAACAAAAAAAAATTACCAATAGCCCAAAAAAAGTCGAAGACATACATTATTATTTTTATAAAATATCATAAACAGTATCAAAAAAAAAAATAGCCATATTTTATAGTATGTATATTATTGCATAATATGTTGAAAATTGTTATAATAATCAATTTAGAAAAGCCAATATTATAATATTATGTTTTGTAAGGTAATAACTTTAGTTGTAGAAGCTATATGAATATTAAAACAAATATATATAATAAAATAAAAGTCAATATAAATATATTAAAAATAATATATACCTATGTCTGCCAAACATTCATATAATATAATATGCATAATATACATTAATATAATAATACCATGTTTAAAAAGAATGTTGTAGTTAAAGATATGACTTTTATAATGTCCAATATCTCTTTGTGCAATCGTAAGTTCATCTTCTTCGATCTTCAAACATTTTTTTTTATTAGATTCCACACCATATAAGACGTAGCGAGTAATGACTGATTTCCAAAATCTATGATACCAACCTTCATAGGCGTAACTATAGGGTTAAAATTCTGGGGGGGGGGGCTAAATTTAATTAAAATTAAAATAAAAGCCCACCTAACAAAACTATTTATTTAAAATAACCCATAGAGAACTTATATCTAAATAAATAAAGGATATTTTGGGAGGGGCTAAGCCCACCCTAGTTGCGCCACTTCAAACCTTCAGTTTGGTTGTTTGTACGGTCACTTTCTTGTAATTTCGTTACGTTATTGACACTCTAAAAGTCTAAACGAATGGAGGGTCAGGAGGGGCTAGCTCAGGAATTCGTCTATAAGTATGCAGCCAGGCAGTTTTGCCAAATACACACATGTATAGTATACATTCAGCTACTTTAGATTCTCAACGGACTACAGAGGAAGCTATATATTAGTCTTACAATGAACTGTTATTGTTTTGTCTTTTGTTTTTTTTTTTACCGTTTTGTACGTTATCTACATTTGTTGGTTTAGAAGAAAACTAAACACTACTACACAAATGACAAATTCTGCTTGGCTATATAATTATATTCCCAAACTCCGAAAATATGACACGGACAATAGTTGATATTTTTTAAACAAACGGCATGTCATTGGAAATTTCCAAATAAATTGCATTAAAGATTTTGTACGTTTAATTTTAAATACCCACAGAAATCTGGTACCCTGAGTTAAATGTTTTTGACTCCAGCTTTTTTTAGAAAATTAGTAGTCAAATAATAACAATTTTTAACCAAGTCACGAATGATACGAACATTCATTTTTTATGAAAGTTGAAAGAGGAGGTGGGGGTAACATTATTACAATTTATTATTAATCGGATGCTTACCTAATATGTATAAATAAAAGTAGGCACCTACCATTAAAAAAGTTTGAGTTAAAAAAATGATTTCGTGGTGCCAGGAAGTGGTGGTTGAACAATAATATAAGGACAATTGAATTTAGTCATATTTCCCAACGACCCTGAATGAATTAAATGAAATCCTCTTATACAGATATGAGTAGTAAATAAAGACTTTTTCGCACACTTACGACATTTTTACGAGCTTAAACTGGAAAATTCGACTCAAAGAATACAATGCTGACAATTTACAGTGTTATTATTTGATTGGTGAAATTATATATTATATCATAAGTACTCTATTAAACACGGTAAGTGACAAAATAAAACCAACTTTAAACTTTTACTGTTGTCGTAAACAGTTACTATCGTAGGTATTGGATGGAGCGAAATGATTTGAGAGAAGTGCCAGTTTAGAAAAAAAAAAGAAACATTTAATTATTATTTATATTATCGCGATGGAGACGTTCCGATCCAGAAAAATGTAAATACTACGTCATAAAAGCATCTAGTGGACCTACGTAGGTGAAAAATCACGTTTATGCAGGAACGGATTTAACCACATAACTATATGTTGAAAAGCTATATTGGATTATTGAAACTTCGTATCCATTGTTGTGGTTATCATTCGACATGTTCAATTATGTTATATTATAGCCATCCCGCACAGTTTTGCCGGTGAGATTAGCTTGTGATTATGCGAACAGTATATTTTCGGCTGGTTATATTAGTATAGATTATATTTTGCAGACCCCGCGAAGTGCGTACGTAAGTGTCTAATTTCTAACTCCAAAGTTTCAAAGTTATATATTATACCAAGTACTGGTTTTATATATTATACGTTAATAGTGTTGTGTTTACACATAACAATCGAAATCGTCATAAATATTTTAAGTTTTAACAATATATTATTAGTTATAACATGCTCACCTTGTGATTTTTCGATCTTATATTATGGTATCAGTCACCATGTTGTGGTGTGCCTACCTCAGAACCTATACCAAGATTTATACATAAACGATTGCTAGGAAGTGTTTTATAATATACTATAGTGGTACTACACAGCGGTCGTGTCTATTGTAGTAGTCGTAACGTCCAAATTCGGTTTTCCGTCCATACATTAATATTATAATATACATTATACATACATATGTAAGCATGCTCAGGGACATATTTATAGACACAGGCCTTATATGGGAATGGTACTATATAGTGGAAATATTTTGGGGGCGGAAAATGTAGGCCTGATAAATAATAATTCACTCGAGTATATCAAGACAACATTTGTATACATGTTTATTCGGTTATTCTTCTTTTAACGTTTTAAACGATACCTATATTTGGTGTTTTCGACTATTTTAAGCGAAGCCATAATATTTTTATACTCTTATCGTCGATAACCAATATTGATAATTCGTATTTCCTTTTTTATATAAGATGCATTATTAAAACAGATTTTTATTCATATACCTATCTGTATGTTAAAGGTTTATAAGTTTATTATATAGTTTGATCGAGGTGAAAAAGCGGAGAGTTGGGAATAAGAAATCAAATAACTGTAACTTCCAATAAACAAATGTTCTACAAACGATGATTATCATTTCTTAGTTATTACTTATTATTGGAAATCATATTATAATAATATATTAGCAGAATGTATAGATGGGTACCGATTTCGAACTGAGTACTGTCAGTCGAACGTAAAGTTTTGATAAAAGCAATTTTAACTGCGTTAGAATAATTCTTTGAACATTATTATCTATAGGTATACCACTCGGGTATTATATACAAATCAACGTGATACTTAGGTACCTACAGTTAAAGTAATAAAGGAAACTAAAAATAATTAAATTGCTGGTCTGTTAGAATATAGTGGATGAGAAATAAACATTTAAATTTTTTAGTATACTTTTTTTAATATGATAATATTATATTAACGTAATAACGTGCTTTAAAAGAGAAATAAATGAAAATCAATTAAGTACAAAATCTTTAGTTTGTATTTTAGTAGTTGTATAATAATAGTAATAAAATTAAACTAATAACGTTGCGAGTGAACACACCAAATTTTATAGCCTATTTTATATATTTTAGTATTATATATTACTTATTTTTTGTGTAGGTAAAAGAAAATAGAAATGTAATATATAGGTACACAATATTATTTCGTACTGCGTACAGAACATTTTTTGAATCGATTTGATTGAATAGTGAGAATTCAACAATTTCATAGACTTGCGAGATGGTCTATAAAACATAACCTTATGACGACGGCGCTGAGCCTACCCAAAGTCCCAAACGGCCACTGAATGCTATTTCCGTGAAAACTATTTTAAGGTGAGACAAGTATCAACCAGCTCTCCCTTTCCGTTACAAAACATCTGTCAAAAACTACACAGTGCCATTTTTTGCTTATTTGAAATTTGATTAAGTTTAATCTCGAACGTGCTCGATTAGCGCTATAAATCATTTTACTTTCTTGATTTTTAATCAGTAATGATGAGTAGGTGGGTAATTTAGCTAGCTTTAATATAAAATATTAATGAGAGAGATTTGATATCACAGACAAGCGGTATAACCATTTGAATCCATAAAAACGTCAGCGTGAAAAGTCCTAAAATTTCTATTTTTAAACTTTTCTCCTAAACTATGATAGTTAGAAAGTTGGTTGATAACTCATTGAAAAAAGGATCATCAAGCAGATGCTTAATGTGGAATTAAAATTGTTAAATTTTTCACAGATAAAAAAAGGGTTACTTTTCGCTAGATTTTCATTTAGCGAAGTATATTTCCGAAACTGAAGAACGGATTTTGTTGTTTGGGGTCTTGTTAGATTCACATTGGCTAGGAGAAATACAGTGAAGATTTTCAGACCTTTATCTCCAATTGTTAATTCACTACAAAGCTGTAAAGTTGAAAAACATCAAAAAACGCCCAATAAAATTTGTTTTAATTTTTTTTAATGTTCTGTAGTGAATTAACTAATAAAGATAAAGTTCTTAAAATCTTCACTGCACTACTTTTAACCAATGTGAATCTAACAAGATCCCAAACAACGAAATCCGCTCTCCGGTTTCGGAGATCTATCTCACTAAATGAAAATGAAAATGATTTTTTGTGGATTGTTCACACCGATATTTTTGACAACGCATGCGGGTATAGCGTCCTCTTAATAAATTTCTAAAAATTAAAAATCAAGAAAGTTTACATGCCGATCCCTTATTTGACAAGCGTTTTATATAGATACTAAAATAATTTCATAGTTTTTTGGTTATTTAGGTACTATTAGAAAAATACTTGCAATACCTATGTTTTATTATGGTATTCGAAAAAAAAACCCATAGCTATAGGAAAATAAAGACCCGGAAAAATTACCTTTAATTAGTTTATTATTCTTTATTAGTTACTCTTTAATGTCAAATTATTATATATAAAAGATTTAATTTTTTTCTTCATAATTAATTAATATAATACCTAAACGTAGTAAGTAGTATAATAAATTAGGTACCTACCTATACCTAACCTAACCTAACTAAGGTAAATAGATACTATATATTTTTAATATATTATTGTCTAATTTTATTTCTATTTGATATCAAGTTTTCAAAAGTTAAAAAAAGAATTTATTCTAACAATATAATATACAATTACATACATATATAGTATGATATAAAAGTTCAAAAATGAATAATTTTATTAAACTTAGCTATGGGCACGACAGTGCATTGTGTAAAAACAATTAATTTATATTTGAATTAATTTTTAGATTAAAAATTATTCTTTTAATTTTTTTTTGAAGTTAATTTATTATAATTTGAAATGTTAAAATTAAAAATACACTTGATACACTCGTTAATATCGCACTCCACATAATCATACTTAATTAAGTTGGTTGTACATGTATAAATATATTATACGACATTGATATCTCCGTCATTTCAAACCAATCAGTAATTGGAGCTCTGTCCGTTAGAGCTTGAATTTCATCAATGCATTTTACAATCTTATTTCGGATGGAGTCAGATAACATGGGCGTATCGAATCAATAATACATATGCATTTTTATTTGCCACTTTTCGTCGATTCCCACGAAATTAAGATTTTATTTTCGACATAAATTATATTATGAACAGTAACATAAAATAGTTCATCGCTCATTCATAATCTATTAATTAGAATATAATATTATAGAATGTTTACAATATAATATTCAACATTGTACGGAACTGGTGATGATACACGCATTAGGAATTAGCCAAATAATCTTAAGTTTATACATTTCTGTTCAGCATAACCTAAATAAATATTCATGTCTGAATTTTATTCCGACAATGATTTACCTCAATATAAACTGTATTTTCCTTTCTGCGGTCTTTCTATTTCTATGATTATTATTAATGAAATAATTAAACTAATTACTCAATTAAAAAAATAAATAATTAAACCTGTTTAATAGAAATTAATTTGTACCTATATTTATTCACTATACCTACAAATAAGCAACAGATGAAAACTATATAAACGTGTTAAATTTTAATTCTATTTTATTTTAACAATTAGGTTAATGCATTTTTGTGCACTATACCTACTTATAATGTATAAACATTAATTAATACGATTCAATGGTAAAAAAAATCTCCTTACATCCATGTATTTAATTTCTGTAAGTTATTCTTCTTTTTTAAACATTGTTACATGCATAGAATAAAAATGAATCGTTCGTTAGCCTGTATTGTATGTTTGTATTGTAAACTTAAATATTAGGGTTGTATCTTGTGTGAAGGATAAAACCGGATAAAACACATTTGAATAGCCACAAATATTGTACTTCTCAATTGAAATCAAAATCATAAATAATAATCCATGAGAACTTTCATAAATGTATTACTATTTATAGTCTATATAGCATATAACTATAGCAAAATATATAGGTACGTTTCAAAATACTAAAAGACATTTTTGGAACCACTAGTATTGTAGAATTATTCGTTTGCAATGCTATTAAAATTTATTACAATCCGTAGACTGTCCTCGACGTTTTAATATTTATAATGTTTTTTTTTTACAAATTTAGTATTCATCCTCTGGTTATATTTGAACACAAAACTGTCACACATTTGAAATTATATAATTGTATTTTTTAAACTACTATTTCCAGTACATGGTGTGTCGGTGTACAGTATTTATACTTACTTCAAGGTATTATTGTATCGAGTTACGGCTAAAAAACACACCTCTGAAGATGTCCGTTCGTTAAAAGTATCCAATAGATATAGTAAAATAATGTTTAACTAAATAACGTTATATTATATAATATACAGATAAATTATTAACATTAATAATAAACTTAATAATAAAACTACTATAATAAACATATTAAACTAAAATATATGCATTTTGATTTATTTAAATATGATATTATTTTCCACGAATAATAAACATACATTATTATAAGTGTGAAAAAAATATTGATTTGAATTTGAATTTCTGATTTGATTACGAAAATGTTTTGATATTTTGAAATTAATTATAATATATGTACTATATTATGTATGTTAATTATATAATAGACTGCAAGTTTCCTTTTATTTTTATAAAGAACATTTTCAAAGATCATTTCACAAAGGATTTCTTTGTAAAATGTTTTAAACGCTTAAAGTATATAAAAATAAAATATATCTTAATATTAAATTGTGATTTATGAATTTATATAACTATTAGATTTCTGCAGTCATTTTGGCTGATTTTATTTGATATTTAATATTTCATAATTACAAAATCTAATGAAAATGAAATGTATTTAATACAATTCTGAACAGTATAGTTTACCCGTGTCGAGCAGTAGCCAATGCGTAGTGGCGATTGGTCTTGCTCGCTAGCCTCGTGGTCTGAATTAGTCTCGTGAGAATTACAGTGTACCTACGTACAGTTCACTTGGACATTTGGACGGGTTTGATAAATAGGGGCATGCATTCTTATTGAATCTGAAAGCGATTTATCATCATTCTAAAAACGTTTTTGTATGGAACCCTGTGTGTATTCTGTATTCATGACCTTATGGGTACGGATATTGGTATTGGGTAGTTTATATTATATTGTACAATTCACTGTTAGTAATTTTCAGATTTTTTTTCCACACTAATTTTTTTTTTATGTTCATATTATAGACGTATTAGTACAAATTATAATCAATTTTAAAATTACTGTATAAAATTAAGAGTACATTAAATCCAAAATATGACTAAAATAAGTATGAAATATAGGTAGGTAGTTAGATACGTATGGATATTGGATACGTAAAGGTAATATTATTTTAATTAAACTGAAAGTATCAAAAAACATACTGCAAACATCAACAAATTATGTGACCTTACCAATAATATCAAACAACTCGTACCTAATGAACAATTTTGGATAGATTTTGATGTTTTTAAAAAAATTAGCTTTTGGAAAACGCTTTATCTAATTATAATGAGATAAGAATAACTAAGTTAATTTTTTGCATAAATATATTTTTATTATGTAAATAATAAATTTGTTGATAGTTTATGGTTTTTGTAATCCTTATATAAATAATATTAACATAATAACATAGGTGAAAAGTTGTGTAAGTATATTCATATATTCTTATAAGAAAATGTACTAATTTAAAGTGAAAGGATTATGTAAATTCTATTATCCTGCCATTTTAAATTGTTAAATCTTCACGAAACACCCTGTCTTTAAGTGTAGGTGTATACAATTTATTGAAGGGCGCAAGTCAAAACAAGTTTATTTATTTATATTGCATTTTTTTTTATGCGCCGGAGGAAAAAAATAAAACTATAAATGAAGGAATCTAAATGAGGTACTATTATTATTTATTATATTTCTTGTCGTCGTGTTTGTTTCAAATGTTTCAATAATTCTTATTTTGACAACATTATTGTATTACCAAAGCAATGATTATTCTAACGTGGGATTCGCGTTACTACTAACGTGATAATAATATTATTGAGGTACGATTTTTAAGCTATATTTTATTGTGTATAGTCCAACGACTATATGTTGCTGGTCCCTATTTCACGTGCGTATTATATTGCTCCACCTGTAACGAAATAAATATACTTTGTGTGGTGCCGGGGCAGTAAGCGAAAATAAAATCATATATACCTCCTAACATGCATTTTATTGTCATTTTCATTTCGTGGAAACGAAACGCGTCCGCCGAAACGACGCGGCCATTGCACACACACACCCGTAGATTATATGTAATATATGTATAAAAGATTTCTACCCCCTGGTTGAAATCTCAAGGGCGACTAGAGAAATATCGGTGGAGCGCCGCACGCACACGCACACACGCACATACGCACACACGCGCACACACACACACACACACACACGTGTTTCACGCACATATACAGGATATATTATAAGTATATAATATTATGGATATATACCTATGCGAGTATAATATGTATGCGCATTGTGCACGAAATCAACCCCACTGAGATGAAACATACCTGAAACACGTATATAGATGAGGTACCTATGCTGCCGAACTCTGCGGCTCCGGCGATGTATACGGCGGCGTCTGGTTCTTTCCCAACAATAACCGGCGGCGTCGTATATACATATTATAGTAGCCGTAGTGCAACAACGACAGCAGCAACACAAATGATAATGCTGTCCGGTCGTCCCTTATAATAGTGTGTGTGTGTGGTGTGTGTGTGTGTGTGTGTGTGTGTGTGTGTGTGTGTGGTGTGTGTGTGTGTGTGTTTGTGTGTGTTATATGAATGTATAGATGACGGACGAGTCTTGTAGTAGTATTGTACGACGACTACCCGAGTGTTATATATTATTTATTATATTTCTTGTCGTCGTGTTTGTTTCAAATGTTTCAATAATTCTTATTTTGACAACATTATTGTATTACCAAAGCAATGATTATTCTAACGTGGGATTCGCGTTACTACTAACGTGATAATAATATTATTGAGGTACGATTTTTAAGCTATATTTTATTGTGTATAGTCCAACGACTATATGTTGCTGGTCCCTATTTCACGTGCGTATTATATTGCTCCACCTGTAACGAAATAAATAATATACTTTGTGTGGTGCCGGGGCAGTAAGCGAAAATAAAATCATATATACCTCCTAACATGCATTTTATTGTCATTTTCATTTCGTGGAAACGAAACGCGTCCGCCGAAACGAAACGCGGCCATTGCACACACACACCCGTAGATTATATGTAATATATGTATAAAAGATTTCTACCCCCTGGTTGAAATCTCAAGGGCGACTAGAGAAATATCGGTGGAGCGCCGCACGCACACGCACACACGCACATACGCACACACGCGCACACACACACACACACAACACACACACACACGTGTTTCACGCACATATACAGGATATATTATAAGTATATAATATTATGGATATATACCTATGCGAGTATAATATGTATGCGCATTGTGCACGAAATCAACCCCACTGAGATGAAACATACCTGAAACACGTATATAGATGAGGTACCTATGCTGCCGAACTCTGCGGCTCCGGCGATGTATACGGCGGCGTCTGGTTCTTCCCAACAATAACCGGCGGCGTCGTATATACATATTATAGTAGCCGTAGTGCAACAACGACAGCAGCAACACAAATGATAATGCTGTCCGGTCGTCCCTTATAATAGTGTGTGTGTGGTGTGTGTGTGTGTGTGTGTGTGTGGTGTGTGTGTGTGTGTGTGTGGTGTGTGTGTGTGTGTGTTTGTGTGTGTTATATGAATGTATAGATGACGGACGAGTCTTGTAGTAGTATTGTACGACGACTACCCGAGTGTTATATATTATTATTATTATTATTATTATTCCCTTTTACAAAAACTAGTTATTCGTTTGCACCCCGTGAGGAACGCGCGCGCGCACGTTTATCGTCGCCGTCAACTATTTTACGTCTAGCCCGCCACGACCGACCTCACCCGGAATTCCTTCGAACGATTTGCAGCTGCCCCTTCGCCGCGGCGCACCACAACAAGAGATTTTTATTTTTCGTCCCATTGTTGAACTATGCACCACTACCACTACCACCACCACCACCACCACCACCAACACAACCACCACCACCATCACCATCACTATACTACCACCTCGGTTTCCACCGCCACCACCACTGTAATAGGTGTGCTACTACCACCGTAGTCGCCTTGAACGATCTCAGCTCGACACTATACAAGAACAGCGTGGTAGTGGGTAGTCGTGGTTGTGATATATATGGTGATAGTGACCGTTTTAATTGTGGTGTGTAAATCGCGATCGCCCGATCTCTTGCTGACCCTTCCCGCGCAAGACTTACGGATATTGAATTTGCCAGATTCTACGTACACCAGGTAATAATAGCTTACAACTATATTTTTATTTTATATTATAATTTATTTATTCGACAATAATCTGTTGATATTTGTCGATACGGTCAATAACGGATACCGGGTATTCGTTCAGGTATCATATACAAATGTTTGCTTTTCCATTACCTATACGTTCGCACTAAGACCTTTATATTATTATTATTATTGCGTTGTCTTCGACTCGTATAGCAGTGGATCGGTTTAATATTATACCGAACATCGATGAAATTATTATAATACTCGTTTATCATATTATACGCATATTACGAATATGTCTACTTTGCGGTGCGGTACTAGCTCTTAGGTACACCCGTTGTCGTCGCGTAAACAACCCCTAGTTCTCCGGCGCCCGAAGACTTTTCTCCGCCAATAATTTGCGGCCCGCCCTATTCCATCCCGCTACTATAGCCAGTAGCCGATACTATAACCTATATTTGCCCAAATGACAATAATAATATAATGTTTAAAATAAACGTGGTTATTCAATTTTCATTTTTACAATATAATACGTGGTAAGTTTAATTCACACGATCGTCATTGACTTATACAGTCGTACGGGGGTATAGATAGTTAGTGCCATGGTCGACTATCGAAGTCTTTGAAAAAACGCGTAGGTCTCTGATAAAGGTTATATTTTAAGAACAAAATAGCTAGCTTTTTAATTATTTTTCCTTTAATCTACTTTAATATAGTATGTTGATTTTTACTTTTTTTTCAACTCAAATGCAGGGGCATGAGGCAATAAAAACACGTGAAATCAATATTTTCAATAATACCTTCATGTTGTTGAATCGAATATAAATTAGTTTCCATCATTAATACGTCATATAAACATCAAATCTTGTGCCAATTTTTCGTAGTATAATCTGAGTGGTCTGAAAAAAAAACACAGTTTTCTTTTAAATATTTTACGATTTTTTTCAACCACTAATTTATTGATGTATTATTAATTTATTATCTTGTTTAAAATACTTTTAATATGTTTTAACATGAAATACAATTATTACACTGATATCAACTATTAATATGTATATATTCACACCTGTCTGCAGGCTGTTTGTTTCCTCGGCTCTTACCCCCAACTCTATAAGCTATTCGAAAAAATAATTTTAGTCATTAAAATAATTAATACCAAACTTAATTTGAACAAACATTTTTTATTTAAAAACAATAATTTAAAACATAATAAAAAGTGGCTAATTATAAATGTATCGTATAGATTATATACTTAAATAAAATGTTTATTAAACTTTTAATTTAAACGTATCAAACAAATAAACCTTATAAATGTGAACAAAACTTGGTTTGATAGTGAATTATAATTTTATTTTTTACTCGACAATAGTTTCGATATAAACCCATTAGATTTGCTAACCAAGACTTAAGATTTTGAATTGTCATCGTGATGGTTTTCGTCCGTCAGATTATATATCGTTCAACATCGCATTGTCCCCGTAAAACCATGGTATACCTACAGCCAAATGTTCGAGCATTTTGCAACTTATTACATTAATGTAAACTTTAAATTTGTATAATAAAATATATTATACAAAAATGAAAAAATAAATCATTTTGTCACATTCACTAGGTAATAAATGTATCTTGTTTCATTTAGATAATTGTTATATTAATTTGGAATAAGTATTTTATTATATTATGATGATGACTGTAAGTGTTAGTTGATAGTATAATTGTGTGTGTTATCGTATATTATGTAGGACCATAAGTCCATAACCCGTTTTTTTTTCGTTACAACTTGTTTGGTAATGCAGACAAGAATGTGCCGTAAAACCTATCGACTTCTTTAATGTAGTCCGTGACTTATACCAAGCAGTCGTCTACATTGCTCTTAAGTCTGTGATTTAACGGTTTTTCATAATAATATATACGTTCGATATGTCATAAAGTATACATTTATGTTGCTTGGACGAATCTTATTATGTATTAATTATACAATTTACGCGTATACAAATTTAGTTATGCAGGGTGAACAATTAGTAAATAACATTAATTTCGCTTATCTTTTTTCATTATTACTCAAATTTAAATTTGCAAATAATAGCATACTGTGCAAATTCAATTTAACCATTGAGCATTTAAATATATATTTATATAGTGCATAAAAAATACTTTCGAGTCGTATAGGCTACAAAGTACCAATCGCATTTATTAATGATTTATTTATTTAACCCAGTGTATGACTACATAAAAAGGGAAAAATCTCATTATTATGTGTAAATGGTATAGAATGATTACATACGTTTGTAATAATATTACTACCATTATTAAAGAAAATTATAATAATTTTCAATTTACTCGATTGCAGCGTTAATATAGCCATGAAAAAATATTACGAGCTAACGAAAAGTTTATAGTTCGCAATAATTCTATTCGTTTCGTGAAAAGCTCTGAAAGAAATTCCAAATCAAATTATATCACACTGTTTTACATAACAATTAGTATGCATCGTGTTTTTTTTATTAATAAAATCGGAACTCTTATGCGCATTTTAAATACACTTATAATAATATGCACACGTCTGCGGGGTGTCTGTGTAACGAACAAAATTAATTATAATACACTCTGCAGCACGCCGAAACAGCGAATTAACGCCTTCGGGCGACCTTGGGATACTATACGCGAGAGCACACCAACAGGTGCACGAAGTCGGATGATTGTGACCAACACTGCACTCGGGGAGTGTGGTAGGTATGTACCTGTACTTAATTAGTGCAACAGCGGATTATTGCATCGTGGAAATCATTCGAGAGTTGTGCAGACGCACGTGCGTGTGTGTGTGTGTGATTCAATGTAATGTAATTATTATTGGACGTCTCGGGATTATAGCGAGAGATTACACCGGGCACGAGATGGGTTGGATACGGTGGGTGGGGCAAATTCCTGTGCGCGGACAAAATATGTATACCGGAAAAACGTCTAGTAACGCGCGATGTTTAGTCTCGGGTTAATTGAGTTATAGCGAGTAGTCGTCGCAGCCGTTTCGGATGGGTGACCGTCTACACGGCGTGCGCGCGCGCGCTCACTCACACACACACACACGCGCGCATACACCGCGATTGGAAAAACTGCGTCGGCACACCATTGTTATTACCGTATAAATAAATTATATTAAAACGTGTTTTATGTGCACGTATAGGAAACAAAATTATTATCAGGTATAACGAAAACGCTCGATTATACTGTCTGTGTTGTGAGCGCGAAGGCAAACGAACCCACTTCGTCGTTTGCATGTATTAATGGTGTACACGAGTATATTATAACGTGTATTTATATAAATATACGAAACTATATTATATTATGATTTTGGTGTATCGTAACCAGACACGGCCGCCGGCCGTTTTCAGAGGTCCCTAGACTATAGTGTAATATTTACGCGCGCGTCGATGTCGGGCACGGTCTCTCCCCGCCGCCGCCTCACCTCCATCGCCGTCGGGTCCGGCGGCGGCGTCTGCGTCAGCGGCGGCAGTCGTATAAATTACCGCTAAACCGGGGCGCGATCGCTTGCCGGGCTTGAGCGGCGCGTGAACGTCGCACACGTATTAAAAACAATGAATGCACGCGCGCGAGTGTGTGTGTGTGTGTGTGTGTGTGTGTGAGTGTGTGTGTGTACGCATACACCGCCTATTCTACCCATAATGATAATAATATTACAATAGATTGTAAAAAGATTGTACTGCGCGACGCGCGTCCATCCAAAGAGTCTCTCCGTTCTTTATAATATACCTCTAATCGGTTTTACGTTTTTTTTTTTTTTTTTTGTTTTCCTTTCTCGATAGTACGTCCTACCTAATTATAATGGGTTTCGGTGAAAAAAAAACCTATACACAATACACGTTACGCCGTGAATATTATTGAATTGTATGCAGTAGTCGCGTTTTAGGTACCACTAACTTACTTGACTTGTGCGTATGCACATATTATTATTATTATTATAGTTGTACGTCTGGCGACGACCGAGACGACTGCGCTGCGGCTATGACGGCTACGGCGTGGGGGAAACCAGTCCCGATAAGTCGTAGTTCCTAATGCCGCGTGTTCTCCTATATGCATATAATAATATAATATATGTGTGTGTGTGTGTGTTATATATTTGGCCGTCGACCAATTTTCGATGTCTGGCCCCCCCTCTAACTCCCGGTCTATCGTTCTCGCTCAACCCTTTTCCTCCCATCTCACCGGGTCAAGTCTGTGACCGACCGCCTCGCACAGACACACATGCAATACGCTGCACCGATTGTCTGTGTGCGTACCGAGAGACGAGCGATCTACGACGGAGACTGTATAATAGCTCGTTTTCTAAGGCCACCGCCGCCGCCGCCGCCGTTTGTGCATAATAATAATAACAACAGTCAAAGTATAAGTCCCACGCGATCATTCACGAAATGTACGTAAATAGACATATGGAAATGAACGAGACTGCACGGGAACGGAGGAGGGAAAAAATTATAATAATATACGTGATTTACCCTAGGTCACCGCCGTCGTTGTGCAGCATCTGATAAGACATCCGCCGAAATTCGACGGCGGTGGTACAAATCGCTCACGCCAATCACAAAACGCAGTGCATTATACATTTATGTACATATAGAGAGGTGTTATTATGTACTTATTGTAATGGTTTACGTACGTTATAATACGTCTCGTCAATGCTGCACAGCGACTTTCTCGGCGACATGCGACGGAAATGTTCAACTCGGCCGTGCTGAATTATATCTAGAAATATAAATATCCGTGAACTACAATTGTAAATTTTCTTTCGAACAATCCGAAAATTGTGGATGAACTCGACCTCCAGAGCGAAAATTCTTAAAATAAAAGTAACGGACCGAATTTTCATAAAAAAGTCAATGACAGTATCGCCATATGGCTCACAATCGATACTCGGATCTAATATATAAATATATATTTTAAACCTATTATATTATATCGGTTCCAGTAAATGTATTTCAAAAACGATTTAAAAAAAAAAAAACACTTTTAAATAAATTTGTTTAATCTTTATTACATCACAGATTGTACCACAAGTTATAAAACGCACACCGCTATGTGTTAAGGGGATGTCTGCCTTACGACAACCCTCTTGATAAATTTAATTTAAGTTGGCTACGCATATATTTTATTGCACGTACGCGTATAAAATGTGTCTGTATAGTTTACTATCGTTTTTAATGCCCGAAGACGACAAAATTCGCATATGACTAAGTACTTCGAAATTAATTCTAACATTTTAAATAATATAAATACACTATATTTTCTAGTTGTGCTTTCAATACCTTCAAATAAATCAAAGTTAATGACAAAAATAAATGTAGGTACTACAGTGTATACTGTATAGGTATATCACACTTTTCTTTCAAGTTGACACTATAATATTTACACGTAGGTATCATATTATAGCTAATAATGTGTATAAAATATTAATATGTATAAATACAACGTACGTGTTTGGTATATCTGAAATAATATTATAATACATATAAGTATAGGTAGTATAATTGATATCCGATATATCGTATATTATGTTTGTTCGCTATGTATATACACCGTATTGAACATTCGATCTTGCCATCTTGGAATACTTGTAAATAATTTTCACGTTTAATTCGATAAAGTGTCACCCGGGCCCTCGCGAGTTTAAAGGTTTATTTTAATCGGTAAGACGGTAACCACGCGCGTCTTGCAGGCTCAAGTTGCTTTTCGAATGAAAATTCTGTTATTCGTGCAAACCGACATAAAAGGGTAGGTACGCTGAAAATGTATAGACTCACGCGTTCTTAAAACGAACGTGGCTTTTATCTAATATATATATTTGTTCACCGTTGAGTTACATATACCCAGTGGAATCGTAGTCGTCTCCCCCTGTACATAATATGTGTATCACGTGATGCAAGGGTGCATGTCCCGCCGAGCGAAAAGAGGGTGCAATGACTGTAGTCGTCGAATTATAAATGCATATATTAAAAAATTGGCCAACTCTGTATTTATGCGCAGACAATGAAATATTCAACCAAATGTTCTTCGGCATTTTTAGTCTGAGTATTATAATATGCGCGTGCTGCGCTGTATTATTCAACGAAACGAAATGTTTTATTCCCTAAATGCCCCGGCCGGATTGAGATTTTGTTGCTTTTTCCCGGCCGTACAGAAACGCCGTAAGTGTAATGTAACA
This sequence comes from Sitobion miscanthi, assembly GCA_008086715.1. Lineage (NCBI taxonomy): Eukaryota > Metazoa > Arthropoda > Insecta > Hemiptera > Aphididae > Sitobion > Sitobion miscanthi. The sequence continues at coordinate 23,323,650 of CM017798.1, read as the reverse complement.
ACAATAACATTATGCCCTCGATCACGATGTATATTTTGTACTCCTATCTGGCTATCTACGACCAAAACTGTTCACACGGATGCTTATCGATACGTATAATAATATGTTACGTGTTCGATGAATACGACAATGGTATATTGCACTGAATATTAGCGTACAAGATTTTTTACCATTTTTTTTTTCAATAATTATTATCGCAAGTCTTACGTAGAAATATTGCGCACTGATTAAATGTACAGTACTTACAATATTAATATTTCTTATTATTATTGAATAATTTGATGACTTTTTACAAATTCAAATATAACAACAAGGGGTCTGCACGGTGTTACAATAATGTGTCCAGAATTGGTGTTTGATAAACATGTTCAAAATCGTATTCTTCGCAAGACTATGTGAACCATTGATAAGTAGAATTAAATTTCTGATAACGCCAACTGTTAGTCTTTACAAAACAACTATATAATATGCATTAATAATATACTAATATGCTTTACATAAATGACAAAACAGTAGGTAAAATAAACAAATTATTATTGAATGACATATACTTGGTCATAATTATCGTTTAATACGTTTATCTTTCTAAAATAATTTGAAAACCAAAACCTGTTTTTTTCTTTTCAAATTATGTAGATCACCGATATACATATAGGGTGATAAACTTGGGTTGAATTTTAAAAATGTATAATTTAATGGGTTTTTTTTTAATCTGCTTATTTTTAAAAAATATTAAGAACTCAAGTATTTATTTAGAATTCTTAGGGTATTCACAATAAACATTCATTTTTCTACACTTATATATTTTATTCTAAGTTTATAGTAAAATATAAATAATAAATTCTCTTTATACTAAATATAAAATTGATGTGTCATACAAATACAATAGTAGGTACATTGTAATTATTCGTAATTTGTTTTCATACCGACGTTAGATTGTTTCGTTTAGATTAATCTACCAGTATAATAGCCAATAGGTGTACTTATATATTAATCATTTATCGACAAACTTCTATTACCAGAATATTAATTTCTCAAAGTGTAATATACAACTCAAAACATGATATAAAAACTAATATTTTCTGCATTTTACGTAGGTTAGATTAGGTTACATATACGGAAATTATAAATGAAAACTAAATATAATCAAATTCAAACTAGAATTTATACCTGCATGTTTAGAAGTATAATAACTAGCTATATTATATTATTATGTATTATATTTATTTTGCTATATCATTTTTGTTTCAAAATAAGTATGCAATGATTTTTTTTGATTTTATAACACCAGTGTCACGTACATGCATATATATAATAAATTTAAAACGAAAATATATTTTTTACACTATTCAAAAATCAAAATCAAATAAACAAGTACATAAATGTTAAACAAATACAATTATAACTAAAATGTAAATAGGTAGGTACTTGTGAGTTATGATGCATTTAAAAACCCGATTTATAGATAAATAATAGATTCATCATAATATACTAATGTTTCTAAAAAGGGAAAATTATATAAAATATATATTATGATGATTTTAAATTTCAGTTCGTTATGTTGTAATTCAGATTTGATACCTAATCTAGTTATATTTTAGACCAGCAATTTCACTATTCATAATTTATTATGATACATTGATATGGTTTACCGAGTTCGCAATACAAATGTTAATGTATTTGTTTTTTATATTCAATTAAAAATTATTACTATCTCCATAAAATTGTTAGATATTTGTTTTCAACTGCATTACATTTTTAAATTGTTTCATAAAATCTCCAATTATCTCTGGATATAAATTGTAATTAATACACGCATGAAGGTGTTGCAAGTGTTCCGGTAATAATTTAATAAATAGTTTGTTGCCAATATACCGTTAAACATATTATATTCTTTTCGTTTGAAACCCTAACTTGGAAATATCCCTTTTTATATTTTATAAAACACTCAATGCGGATCCTAAAGGTTGTAAGTGCATAGTCGCTCCCTTGTAATAATTATACCTCGGTTGAATGCAATTTAATGCAACATTTCTGTGAATAATAAAGTTAAATCCAACTGCACCGCGTTAGACAAAAAATTGCCCATTGAAAAAGGTCAAAAAGTCTTCAGGTATCGATTTTTAAATGGGTGAACAGTGCAGTGGTTTTAGTAGGTATATTTTGTTCAGAATTTACATTAATTGAATAATATTTCAGTTAACCTTTATAATTCCAATTTTTTAACCCGACCTTTTTATTTAATTTATTTAAATTATAAATCAGTTCTTAAGGTAGTCTTAATTATATTGTCTAATTACAATCTTAAAATGGGAATTGTTTTTCATGTATGAAATTAAAAAATAAATTAAGTCCAAGAACTATTAAATACGATTAATATGAGAAACAAAAACAGTATGACACAGCAATAATGAATAAAAATAACTTGTTTTTAATGACGCAAAAGCGTTACTCTCGTGTGAACATTCAAATTTAGATTAATTAATTCACTTCTCTCTAGCATCTGTCCTTGTTTTCTATTTAGAACATTGAATTTTTGTTACACCATTTTTTTGTATGTGACATTTAGATTAAATTCATTATTTTTAAGTTGGATTCAAATATTATTAAATTAAAATTATCTGATATATAATAATAATATTAATATGTACTTAAGTAATTATAAGTTATAATAGCAATATACATTAAAAAAAAAAATGCTTTTCACAAAATATTTGTTCATTAATGTGATGCCTTAAACCGGATATAAATTTATATATTAAGTATAGAAGGTATTCAACAAATTTATCTTTCGTCCACAAATTAAAATAAAAAAATACATCTAGTTATAATAACAATATTGACACACATACAATAATAACAAGACCGCGAAACACAATTTATTAAGAGTAACACAGTATACGTTTTTACAATTACGCTTTAACCTGTTTTGTAGCCTAAGAAAATATCTTACAAAACATAAGCATAAATTAGCAATAAATAATAATTTCCCCTGTTATTATTACAATATATTTCCTTTGTTGAAAATTATCCAACAAAGAAAATGTTACGTCAAAGAAGGAATACATATTTATATAATCAAAAATATTAATATAACTTTAGCATACCTACTACAAACATTACAATAAAATATAAAAAATAATTCACTTAACAAAAGACGATATTGTATTTAAATACATTACAAACGAATATTTCAAAAGTGTTTTAGTTCATATATAAATTTTCATTCGGTAGACCTATATATCTACAGGTTTGACCCCCCCCCCAAAAAAAAAAATGATTGCATTAAAGAAATAGGTACATTTTTTTTTTACATGCCTATAATTTCGTTAGTCCAGTATATTCTGATGAAGGGTATTATTTTAAAATTATCTTTGACGATTTCGAAAATCCGCTTTAAAAATATTGTATATGGTGCAGGAATACTTTGGGTATTATACGGAGCTTCTAAAACCACTCAGGTTTATATTACGATGACATTAATAATACTAAGATTAATGTAATATATATTATTAAAAAAAAATTGATACTCGTAATTAAAGATCATTATAATTTCGTAAATCTTTATACCCCACATATAATGTGTATATACAAGACTGTAAAATTATATTGTTTTTTCTTTTAATCTTAAGAGCTATAATATATTATAATGAAAAATTAAGACTACTTTATTTTTTGATGAGATTATCTGATATACAAGTAAATTATGATTTATGATAGTACATTTTTCATGAGGCAATTTGAAGCAATCATTTCTTATAATATACAACTATCAAAATATCAATGTATATTAATAATTTACCCTTCCACGTCGCATGAAACCCATTAGAAATTTTGGTTACATTAAAAAAAATTATTCCATCTAGCATTGCAAAATTGTATGCATGGAAATGATTTACGACGCATGTTCGAGACACAGGATGTTATTTCAGTATAGCTTTGAATAAATGGTTGTTTTATTTTATTACTATTTGTCGTTTTTGAGGTTGCAATACATATAATCGCCAAAAGACTGTTCGTTCATACATTATGTATATATATCGCGCCTACACGTCTGATGATCGGGCCAACCGTATTACCACCGCTGCAGTAGAAGTATGCGCACGACTCCCGAACGACATTTTTTTTTCTTCTCTTTATTATTATTATTATATTTTGCACATGCCGCTCATTGGTTTTCCTTCTATTGAATACGCGACGCGGCGGGGCTCATACACACACATGTATATGTATATTATATTATACATTTATATACATTATACACGAAAGTAAAAGAGAACATTTTATAACATTTCGACCATATAGTGTTGTAATTTCTGAGCAAACCCGTCTCCTGCTGACGCTGTAGCACATTATGTCTATATATAAAATATATATTAATGCGTATAATAGAATATAATGCCTGAATTTTACCTGAAAACCCTCCAAACACCTGTACCGTCGTTGGTGGTTTACACTCCACATGCATGTGCATTATGACCGGCATTCCGTCTCTCGGGGTTTCAATCCCATTTATCTTCTATTTACCGATTCCGAGTCGATCCTTTACATAGGTACTCTGCAGTAGGTATAACACTATTAGGGCTCACGGCATTCCACGGCGTGGCAACTCGATAGAGCGTAAATAATAAAATAATATTATTATTTTATTGTTATTATTATTATTACTATATGGCACAAGCCTTCACGCTGAGACGAAATTCGTTCACATAAAATTTATAAAATATATAATAAAATACATTACATTTGCCACTCGTTACACCGCCAATAGGTATTTACGCACTTATGCAATAAGAAATCGAAACGTATATTCTATATATTATTATATAAAAATACCTACTGCAGTTTGACTTCACACATCCCATAATTTAAACGAAAATAACGTGATGTAAATGGTGTATTTATTTATTATTGTTTAGGCCAAACAGATCCTTAATATGGACCTGTATATGGCTGTATGTAAAATATTATGCATGTATATAGTAGGTATAATATAATACATCGGTGAAGAGGTTTTTAACTTGTTTGTTACTTTACTTTGAATGAAGTTAATGTATATGTACTACCGTGAATATATACTACAGATTATTGAAGTATATAATTTTGAACCAATACGAAAAAATGGATTCATAAAATGGTTTTTTAGAAATCTGAGAATTTTTGAGTACTTTCAAAAAGAAAACCGCTAGACTACTCCTTTCTCTGCCTTATCTCTTTTTTTTTAAAGAATTCTCAGTATATATAGTTGCTGGCAATACACTCATTGCACGTTTACTGCATTTGCGCACATACTACATAAATGAGTATAATATTACACGATAACAATAAAAATGCATTATTACGTATGATTCAGCAGTATGTCATAATAATGTAAGCACCTATATAAACTGAACATATTAAAATTTTTTTTTTCGAACGGTCAACAAATAACAATTTATGTATTATGATTTTAATTTTTCCTTTTCAGTAAAACAAAACTGTTTTAACATTACGATTGTTAAACTATAAGTGATTAGGAATATTATGTAGTGCGAATGGTGTTAATATTCTTTAACGATTCAGATTTAATAATTAATAATTAAAAATGTTTACTCTTTAGTAAGTTAGGTACATTTACGAAAGTGTAACGAATTATTATTCAACATCACACTATTAATATATTTGGTATAATTTTTAACAAAGAATCGCAAGCGTATTTTTTTGACAATATATTGGAAACTATTGCCGTCAAACGAATAATAAAACGAGGTTTGGAACGAAATCGTAAATATAATATGACGTATAATAATAATTAGTTTTAAAATGTCTTACGGAATGTCGAAGGAATGTAGAAAAAAGATTTTATATTTGACTGACGTACACAGAATGTACGTAGTCATTTGTGTCGTGCAGAAGATAAAATAAAATAATAATAATAACATACAACAAATGAATAATCCCTTGTCCTACACCGTCCGAATCGGTGCGGCAGCATTACACGCATACAACTCGTCCCACCTACTCAAATTCAATCGAAATCGAACCAGTCCGTGAATAGGTCTAATAGCAGTCTTCGGCATTATCGTGTTAAAATATTACACACCACGTGTGATACTACTTGTTCCGGAAAGAAAATGTTTTTCTACATAATATACCTACATAATATTAATACAAATATATGGATACTATATATTTTATAAATTTACATTTTATTCATTCAATAAACGCTGCTAGAATGCTAAGTGTTAATGATTTTTTTCATAATATTATCAGCTAAAAATATACCTAGTCAGTAACCCAGGAAAGGTTTAAAATAAATATATACATTTTACACTGGACTATAATATAGTACCTATATATATATAATATTATTATATGGCATACCTAAATTAGATATGAATTATTTAAAATATTCTAAATCTTTTTATAATATAGTATATTATAATAATATATAATATTATGTTTCTAAACTATATATTATTTATTGTTTAAAAATATCAATATATAAAATACTTTGATACGAAAATATTTGAAATGTTAACACCACCTACCCACTTGTATTTTTAATCTAACCAGTGGTGGTATCTATCCTTAGTCCTGTTTATAATTTATCTGTCTGACACAAATACAGAATAATCTTCAAACCAGTGTACCTCCCAACTCCAGTATTTGGTCTACCATTAATAGTTTTTATTTTTTTTTTACTTAAATATTCATGGCTGAATAATTTTTAATTTCCTACAAAATAAACGAATATGTTTATCAACAGTTTTAACAAACAACTATATTTTTATTTTAAACTCATGATTTTTTCTACATATTTTACTGTAGGTACGCATTTTTTTCATTATAAAATATAAATTCAAATTCTGGCTCGATTCCAAACCACTTCTTCAATAATTCTATTCTATTCCAGTATTTATTTCTAAATCCTTTTCCCACACCTTCGGAATCTCAGACGCGTGATTTATAAATGCTATACTTCAACAATATTATTCACTCTTTTGCAAATTATATTATTATTTTGCAAAATACAAACATTTGTCTTCTTCGAATTTGCATTATATTTTTTTCAAGCTAGATTTTGATATAGGTACCTAGTACTTTTAGTATTCAACGATTCGAAGGTTTTTATTTCGACAATTTGTAATCATTTTAACGAGGTCTCCAATTGCAACTGTTCAATAATACAATTGAAAAATGAAACAGCGCGACGTATATTACATATTTTATAATGGTTTAGTTAACATTATTTACCATAGATTATAATATTATAGTAGCATATTAACTACCGCATGCCTATAAATATAATATATCAATTATTTATAAACTGCGCTTTGTATATGTACACAGGGAAATTTACCAAGCATTCAAACACTTTTCATACTCTTTAATTGATCCCAATTCAAAATTTTAATTTTTTAATTTTGAAAAGTATCTACTTATAAGGAACATATCTTTTAAAACATATATTTTTTAATACCGTTTTGGGATTATTTCGATTAAAACTCTTTTTTTCATATAAGAACAGCATTTTTTTTAGGTAATTAGTTAAGGAAATGATTTTTTCGAAAACCTTGATGTATCTAAATTGAAATTGAAACAAGTAATTTCTGAGTTATTAAACTTTGTGTACCATTGTACTGAGGGTAATAGTTCTTAAAAATGGTTTAACATTAAATATAAATTAGATGAAATATTTAAAATGCTTACTCTATTAATTATTATATCTCAGATGTCAGACAATTTTTATACATTATGAAATATTAATTAATTATAATACTTACCTATAATTTTTAAATAATCATAGTTTATAAACCAAGGTATTATCATGGTTAGTATATAGTCTTAAATTATAAATTGTAATAATTGAGAACCAATCGTTCGCATTAAGATGTATTACATTATACTTCAACATTTAAAAAAAAAATCATCTGACAATTTGTCTGGTGTTATCGACAATAGTTTATCACGAACTAATTATGTTTTTATTTCAATTTCAATCAATATTATTATGAGGTAACGATATACCCATGAGATTATCTACCACAGTTAAGTTAACTACTACAGTTATATTGCTACGTACTGGTGACTCGCTTTATACATAATTACGCTATTTGAAATCATCTTGCCATATAACAAACCAGTAACCCTTGCTCCCGAGAAGGAAGGTTTTTATTATTAAAATTCTAATATTACCGACATAGACTAAACCACAGATGGTAAAAATGGATAATCGTAGAGAGATGAGATGCGAGGGTGATATAGCATATGTAGTAGGAAAAGGATCCATATGGGTCTAGTAATAATTACACTAGTCCAACTTGGTATACGACAAGTGTACATGAGCAACGGAGACTCCCGCAGTGATCATAGAACGGTCTACCATATGATGTAATACGTGTGATAGTTAAATAAATGCATATCTATGAGTACAGCTGCAAATAGACATTTGAAGCATATGTGCGGGCGTGGGTAGTAAACACGACCGTGGGAGCGAACTATCGAATTGTACACTTATCCGCGCGTAAGGGACAGGAGAAGTAGAGTGGTATAGGGCCTCCAACATCCCATATTCAGACATGATTTACCAGAACTAGGACGAGCACCTTCACGCCTGTCGATCTTTTGAAATATATATAATTGGACTTAAAATAATTTTGATCAGCGATATTTTGGGACTTCAAAAATAAACGAGTTTAAATCGTGTATTTTCTAGACACTTAGAAATGTTCATTGATCCGAATACTCTGATACCTATAAACATTTACAGCTTAAATTTTAACACTTGCATTTTGAATAAACAATTAATAATAATTCAAGTCTACGCAGTTATTTTACAACTTTACCTCTTCCTCTTTCACCAACACTACTTGTACGCGAGAGCCGGGAGGACGCTACAATATTAAATAGGTACGTCGATTTTAAAATTGTTTAAATATTGTCATGTCCTACCCCTAAAATATAATTATAAAGTATAATAATATTATATTCCTAATACATAGCTGCACATCAATGAAAGTCTCGAACATTTTATCCATAATGTCCAATATTGAAACCATTATGGGTGCACCCACACGGCCATACACATACAATTAAAACTCGCCTATGAATAATTTTTTTTATTATAAAATAAATATTTTTGTGTTATTTTACAATATCAACAGGTTATTATACGTTTTAATGTTTTATTACTTAACCCATCATAACTTCCAATAATATAAATACACTACAGATACAAATATTCTAATATTCTAATATTATCTTCCCAGTTCCCCTATTACATCAACGTACAACACAGTTCGATTTGTTACCTATTTAACCGAGTCCTAGTGTAAATCAGTAAAATATATCAACATAAATAATTATCATATATTCAAAATTACGTAACAAACAACCCTAACAAAATAACCCACTAGCTTGAAATTGTTTGGGGCAATTGCACCGAAATAAAATGTTCGTGACGCCACCCGCCACCGGTTGCACTGTTTAGAAACCGTTCGAGATCTCGGCTGACGACCTAGAAAAACGAATTAGTATATTTAGACGATTGAATCCCGTTGGCCTTGTTGTCTATGCACAATAGTCCCGTTTCGTTTAAATTGCAGTAACCGCCCGAATTCTCTAGTTTCGTTTCGAACAATAGTGCAACCATTTAGGTTTTTTTTTTCGATAGTAATAATAATAATAATACTCTTTGTTTCTTTTTCTTTTTTTTGGTCGTACAATCGCCGTTTCTAATCTCTCGACAATGGATTCCCCTGTGCATGTGTGTGTGTGTGATTCTTATTTGTATGTTTCTTTTTTTTTTTTTTAACGTGGCGGTGAGCCTGACCCGGTGCAATATACGAACGAGAAAAAAAAATTCAGTACCTGTCTCCACACGTGGAAAAAAATAAAACGAAACCAGAAAACCCGTCTAGTATTTCGCCTATCCAACATTTATATTGTTGTTACCTAACCACGCGACGGTCAACGTGTATGTGTGCGTGCGTGTGCAAGCGGGCAGGTCATCTCGTGCATTTTTCGTATAATATACCTATAATATCCATGTGGACGACGAGCCGAACACAATGGACACGCGAAAATGTATATGCGGCCGGGCGCGTATTCGACCTGGGCCAAGGATATTATTATTATAATTCGGCGGGACGGGGCGGATGGACGACGCGCGCGTTTATTATTTTATATTATTATAGCCCCTCGACTCGTACTATGGTTTATTTATTATACGGTCGCACGCACACAATTTGGTCGTCGTCTTGGTCGTAACCACCGCAGCCGTCGCCTGCACAACCGCCGCCACCGCCACCACCACTCGCGTCATACAGACGAAATTGTGCGCATCCAAACCTACTTGCGCGCGCGCGTGTGTGTGCGTGTGTGTCGTAACCTTGTAACAGCGTCTGCCGCAGAGTGCACAAACACGGGCGCGCGGGCGTTCGTCTGGACCGCCGAAATATGCAGTTCTCCTCCGCCTCCGGCTGCTGCTGCTGCTTCTCCTCCTCCTCCTCCTCCTCCGCATCGTTTTCGGTTCGGCTCCGGGAGGTTAAGTCCGGTCACGGCGTGTATTATATTATTGCCGAAGCTACACGTACGCACAAGCTCACGCACACACACACGTACACGTGCGATTTATAATATTATATTATTTATTATTATTATTATTATTATTATTGTTATGTGTGTGCACGTCTGCAGACGCGACAGTGCGACACTAGGAATTAGTGGTTCCCAAATAACGGCCAGACGGTGGTTGCGACCTGCAGAGATCTAGCCCAGTGTACTGATAATAATAATATATAATGAATAAAATCACCGCGATGGCTGTCAAAAATATGCCGTGCTCGGATGGTTGTCGATATTCCTCGTCCGACGCTCGCGAGCGTATCGCACCTTGCGCATATCTGCGTGTGTGTGTGACAGAGTACTTGGTTTTTAAACGATCGTTTTTATTACGCGATTACCTCTGTATTAATTATATTATTATTGTCGTTATATATTGATTATCGCACTATCAAATGTAACCGGTTTTATCACTCGCGTGGGATCGTCTTATTTACCTCGCGTTCGGCGCGTGGAAAAATCGTCGACGAGGTTTCGCGTCGTAGGTACATACACGATACACAGGTACTGTACGGTCGTGGTGGTGCTCGTGGTACAGGTCAGGAGAAGAAAATCGCGTTTTAATGACATATTAATAGTTGGCGCATACTATTACAATAAATACCGACACGCCGTATCGTCAATTATTGCACAATTATTGCTATAATATTATATTCATATGATATAACTTATAAGTGGTTTTCCAAATACCGCGTTAAAAAGATAAAATTTGGTAACGTTTTAAATGGATATTAAAAATAGAAGTCACGAGCGAACGATAGAACCGCATTATGGAATCATCACAAAATCTATCTCTTTGCTTCAGTCCGTTTATTTTATATAGTAGGCGAACTAATATGAGTACATTATTATATATAATTCAACGAGAATAAAAATAATACCGTATTATTAATTAGTAACGTATAACGTAGGTACGATAAAATATTATAATATGTAATATGTATAATGCAAAGAACGGTGGCAACGACGAAAGTTCCTGTATTTACACCGGTGGTGTAATTTATAAGCAAATGGTTACTACAATTATTATTAAAATATTATTTAATAATACAATTTTTATGCATAATATTCCTTACAGAATTTCGGGATATTATTTTATAACAGAATAACAATAATATAGCGTTGATGAACAATATATTATATTATGCCAAATTATATTATTGAAATGATAAATATTTTTAAGGTACATATTATTATTTGCAAATATGAAATTGATTATATTTATTTGCTACGTACTGTTTTTATCGCGCAGCGTATTATCAATTTTCTGAGCGGTGAACAACAATAATCAATAATTATTAAATGCACATTGTACATCATCCAAAATGTTATAAACTCAAATAGTGTTTATTATATTGTAGACATTTTTCTTTTCTAAATATAGGTAGGTTAAGTTATATAAGTAAGTTAGACATTGGATATTCACCCGTAAATTAATAAATTCTCATACAATTTATCTTGTAAATGTTTATTTTATAATTTTCAAATTTTCCAAATATTTTAACTCATTTTGAATTAAGTATTAATAGATATTTGAAATTTTTTTAGTTATTTATTCTATAAATGTCAATAAAATTTTATTCGTTGGGTCTAAAATCTTGAAAGTTAATTCGAGGATCCTTATAAGTTGTTATAATATAACAGTTGATAAACATTAAAGATCCATATGTACGATTTTTTTCTATAAGTAGTTAAAGTTAAATTTTTTAGAAAATTTATCAAAATTTCGAAAATTTTCAAATTATTTTGTAGTTCAAAATTATAAAATATTCATTTTGTATAGCTAGGTAGCAAATAATAAATTTAAATTTAAAACTAGGATTATTGAATTCAAATTTAACATTTAACACATCCATTACGTGACTCTAGACCCCTAAGTACAAGCAGTACAGCAGAGCAATACCCACTTACCCGCTTCTTGTTCTATGTGTTCGTAAATTATGTGCATACATTATGTGTTGTATAACTATGTATTCGTTTAATTAAACATTTTTTGTATCTGATGGATAAGATCATATGCCAGTTTTATCCCTTCACGGTTGGTAAAGCAACATCTTAGGTACATGTTGGATTTTATTCTTTCTTTTATGTGCTCAACAAAGGCATATAATATCATTATTAATTATTAAAATTTAAATAAACTACTTTAACTCCGAAAAATACTTCAAAGCCAATAGATGTATATTTGGTATATTTTTTTAATATAAAAATATATAGAATAAATGAATTGTAATGTGTACATCGGTACATCACTTTTGGAACTTTTGACGATTATAATAATTTTGTTATTTTATATACCTATATAATATTATGCATTTTATATTTTGAAGTTGATTGTTAAAACAAGATTTATCCAAATACTTGATGCCCGAGGTATGGGCAAGTTCAAAATATCAGGTGGAGCCTATGAGTCTATAATCTTGCAAGGGCACAACCTGCGACTACATCTGCGTATAATAGTAAATTAGTACCTATCCGAATAAAATGTAATGAAGTAACTGAATAATAAATTATTATGATTTAAAATAGAATACCTATAATTAAACAGTTAATTATAACGCACTAGCATCGAAGTGTGCATATCATGATTAAATGATGTATGCTGTACCTATACCTATATATGGATATTGGATTTATATATGTGTATATATATGAATATGATAATGTAATAATATAATGAAGTGTATAAAATGTATAGAAGGGCAGAAGGTATATAATGTATAATATGTATTAGGTTCCAAATATTCTCCATAATCTAATAGGTATTGATCGTAAAAAATGATTTTGAAAGCGATCCACTTTTACACAGTAAGAGTTATATTATGTTATTATATGTTATTACTTATTATATACACGTGCTATTCGTACGCTGTTGGAAATTCCATTCCAATATTGTTTTTATACTTATGAAACAAGAATGTAAATTGGAATAGATAGATTAATATTCAATCAAAGATACATATATGAGTATACGACTGGGAGATTTTAAAAGATATTTAGTTTTTTTTTTATATACATTTTATCGTGGTTTTACGACGATAAGTATTTTTTTCATTTTAGTGCATTATCCATATTACCTTTATTTAGACTTATGATGTATTGATGTATCTTACTATCTCAATTATTTTGGGATTTTATAGAAACATAATAATAATGTGTACCTAAATACCTAATAGAACATTTTTTAGCCATTGATATATTTTTATCTCGTGGATTACGTTCTCTTAGAGTCCCACCAGTTGTAGTTTGTGAGTTGTCGGTCTACTACTAGAATATAAATATATGAACAAATTATGTAATGTTGTACTTAAAAAATATTTTTATTTTTGTCATTGAAACTGTTTTAATTATACTTTCTATTTAAATTGAAGTATGCAAATATATAATCATATCGATTTGTTACGTTGAAATGAAAGGTTTAGAAATTTTATCTGCTGATTTTTTTTCAATACAGTAGTATTTTTATCCGAATTATTAGGTACCATTGCCTGTTCTATAAAAAGTTATTTAGTCATTATGCAAAACAGACATAATGCAAAAATTGATTAACTACCTATTCAATTATATTATTTTATATTTAGTACATTAAAAATACATAATATGCCTTATACCTATCATACATAATATTATATATTATATAGGTAGATATTATAATTATATTCATAAATTGTCTGTGCTCCTTATTGGACGCAATGACAACTACCTGTACGTATGCTGTGAGTGTATTTTAGGTATAAATACTTGTACGTGAAAAAAAAATAATAACAATAATAATAAAATAACCATCGTCGCCAGACGCAGTTCGCGCCACCCGTTAGCGGTGCCTCACCTGTCCACGTTTTTAGAATTTATCATGCACATATTAATTTTGCCCGGCAGACTAGTAAAGTATCCCAAGGTCAACAGCCCGTATAGTGTCTGTCTACTGTCTAGCTTACATAATTTACAAAATGCAACTCCCATGGCCATACTATATAAACACGTATATAATATACTTATTTATATTATATATATGTATATATAGGTACTGTATTTACAACAGTCCGATGTATATTATATACAACTATGGTTCACGGAAATGGCGATGGTGGCAGCAGCATTTAAATATCGTTTCGTATATTTGTGTGCGTGTTGTATGTGTGTGAATTTGCCTGTTGATCGTCCAAATTTTATATAATATTATACCGCCACCCCTACACTGCACCATGCCGCTGCCGCTGTCGCCACCGTCGTGTTGCTGGCAATCCAGTGAAAAAAAAATGAGGAAACAGCTCGTAAATTTAATAGTTTAGGGGAAAAAAAAGAAAACGACCTGTTTACTGAAAAGGGTTGGTGTAAAATAAAACGGTTTTGCACCCCCATATAAGTTTTATAATACATGTATATTGTACCGTTAAGCGACTATAGTTTTTTCGCCACCTTTCAGTTGTACGCTTCTTTCTTCTATTTTTTTTTCTTATATCATTCGTTTAACCAACTATCAACGCCCTGTAAAAAAATAAAATGTCTTCTTTCTCGACTCAAATATATTTTGATATAGGCAATATATTTATTGTAACATTGTTTACGTACAAAAATAAGTATAGCTGTACGGGATAAACACATGGATGACGCGCGAGCTTGTTGTAGAATACAAACACGGCGGAGTAGGAATTATGGAAGAAGAAAAAATGTGTTTGGATGCAGTTTTTATGCAAGATTAAAATTATAATAAATATGCATAAAAGTGCAGTAGAATATTATCAGACGTGCAACATGAATTACGCGAAACCTGCAACACGCGCGAGTTAAGGGCAAGGTAATTATGTGGGAACACTGTAGTTTGCCGCCGCAGGGACTCTGTACGAAAACACTTCTTGGCTAGTAATTGGATAATGTTTATTAATGACGCATAATTTTGAGTCTTATACCTCTCTTTCACAATCCATCTCTCTTTCTCCCCCTCCCCGGAAAATCTGTCTGTGCGTTTTTCTCGCTAGGAAATAGGAGTATAACAATGTATATTATGTACCGGGTACGAATCATTTCGAATGCATGGATAATGCAGCAGACGCCAAACTGCATGTACATATTATAATATAATATATCATAGTGGTATATAGGTATACCTATACACTCATGGGGAGCAGCGCATTTGCCACCGATTCGTTGTTCTCCCGAAAATGTAAAACCGGTTTAGAGAATATTTTTGCACCGGTCGCATTATATTATGCACGTCAATACAATATATATATAATAAGTTTGCATAAAACGAATAAATGACCTCTAGTGCAGAGACCAAACGCCAGCAGGTTATAATATTATAATGGCAGCATATTATACTATCTATGTATACCTATATCAAATGCCCGTTTGCTGCTCAGAGTATAGGTATGACCGTACTATATATATACGTACATCGACGTTGCATTCTTAATGATTGCGATCTGCAGTATAAATAAATGTTATTGCAATGAATACACACGAAAATTGTCGCAAATCTCAGTTAGGTTCGATTTTTGTAATAATATGCGCGTTGTGACTATTGGCGTGGACCGGCGATCAGAAATTCAAAATGTTCTCACCGCTGACCTTTTAAATAAATGTCTGTTTCGTCACAACTATATTTTCTAAAATAAGGTCGGCGGAAATGTGAAATCATACTTTATAGGTATATAATATATTCGACGTGCAATATTTACATACGAGTATTATTCGATTTAACTAAACGTTTTCGTCACTTGTAAATCGCCAGTTCAAGTCAAACAATTGAACAATTATAAAAAAAAAATTACCAACGCATATTATCTATTTGTAAAATATATAATATTATTATAATAATAAATATTAATTGTGCACAGAAAAGCTGAAGTTGCTTAAGCGAATAGGTTTATAGTTAACATTTCAACACCCATTAACGTCAAATTTACTTTTTTTATTATTATTATTTATTGCCTACACCATGCCCATATGAACTATACGTATTGTATAAAAAAATATGGTTTCTAAGACGCACGTATGATTAGCCATTGTGCGCTCATAATATTATATTGGCACATGACGTGTGTAAACTTAAATCCGTATTAATATATATTAATTTGATCATGTTATATTATAAGTAGCATTAAAGTCCAATTCAATAGTTATCAGTTATTAACTATAACAACACGTAGATGTGTTTACAATATTGTCTTAACGGAACAACAATAAATTAATAGGGATGGATTTACTTACAAAAACCAAAATACATTACCGACCGAGATTTCGGCGCACACAAGCGTACGACTTGTTAGACTTTTATTCGACTTGTTGTATATTATAGCACGCATCATGTATATACAGAAACTTTGGATATAGATACAATAATCCAGAATATACCCTTAAGGTATTATTTTAAGAGTTGTTGCGTATCTGCATATATTTATTATTTAGTGGTAGAATAAATAATTATGGCTCGACCATAATATGATGTACTAATATGGGCTATTTATCAGGTCTAAAGTGCGTATACATGTACAAGTGATATTATAATGGATGACATAACGTTTATTCGTATATTATGATGCGGACATACGCTATATAAGATAATATATTTTAGATTCTGAGCGGAGCGATGAATGTATTGATTTTACAATGATTTGACAAAGTGTTTTTTTTTGTGTGTCTGTCATTACCTTTTAGGACAGTAAAAATGTTTAGATTTTCTTCAACAGTATCTTTTCTGATAGAAAAGTGAATCTAGTTGGTACTTTGGGGGGACAAAAGTAAATATTTCCTAGAAGTTTTCAAAAGCGCCTTGAAAATCAAAAGAAAAATTAAGGAAAAACGGGAATTTTTACGCAAAATCTGTTTTCGAGAAAATCGATTTTGGTTTTTGGTACAACTCTAAAACAAATAACCGTAGGTACATGAAATGTTGACTGAATGTTTATATTATCATTTTCTATACACCACAACATTTTCCAAATATTTTGATTTATTTTGAGCTGTTAACGGACATTTTCAGTTTCCATTTTTATTAGTTTTCTTTTCTATAAATATCAATAAAATGTTATTTGTTGAGTAAGAAACCTTGAAAATTTAATAGAAGGCTTCTGAGTTATTGTTTCAAAGGCAGATGAAAATAATCAAAAATCCTTAGTCACAGTTTTTATTTATAAGCATTTACAGTTCAAATCTAAACAAAATACGGAAAAATCACGAAAATTAGCAAATTATTTTGAGTTGAGAATTCATAGAAATTTTTCTTTTTAAACCTAAGATTTGAAAATGTAATACAAGATTATCCATAAGTTTATCTACCTTTATCAAAAAAAAAAAAAATGTCTACAAGAAAATCAAATTAAATTTTTATGAGCGTTTGAAATTCATATTTTTACAACATTTGATATTCACTCAATATCTCATGTAACGATTTTCTTATTTTGTTGTAATTGAAAAACGTATGACTGTAGATATTTGAAAATTTCACTGAATGTTTATATTAGCATTTTCTATACACGATAAAATTTTCAAAATATTTTGACTCTTTTTGAGTTGTTTACGGGCATTGTCAGTTTTCAATTTTTTTAGTTTTTTTTTCTATAAATATCAATACAATTTTATTTTTTGGGTAAAAAAGCATGAAAATTTAATATAAGGCTCCCGATATATCGTTTTAATAACAGTTGAAAAAAATTTAAAATACATAGGCACAATTTTTTTTATAAGCATTTAGAGTTCATATTTTGGCAACATTTATCAAATATATAATTTAATGATTGTTTTGTAGTTAAAAATTTATAAAATGTTCAAATTGTATAGCTAAGGATTGAAAATTAAAAACAAGGCTCCACTTAATAGGTTATGTATATTACTTTATTCACAATAATATCATCAAACATACTTGGTAATATCATAGGCTGACTGACCGTTTTCGCTCAGAATCGTTTTTCTTATACAATAATATTATAATATCATTGAATTCAAATTTAACACCGTCCATTATAGTGACCCATTTGTAAACTTCTGTACAGCAGAGCGACACCCACTTGCCCACCTTTTTCAAAATGATACTTAATATAAAAACGATGAAAATATAAAATAGCTTATTACTTGCATATAATATTTATATATATTTTGTATAACTACAGCATTATGCTATAACTACATAAGTAGGTATATGAAATATGTTTTAATAATATAGCGTACACTCCTAAAATCATTATTACTAGACATTATTTATTCTAAACTTATTATCTTATGTAACGGACGTCTGTATAAACATAATATAATACTTAAGTATTACGTCAACATAATGTTTGAATAATAAATATACCATAGCTATATCACTATTAAAATATAGGTATTGTCAAAAAACGACCGCCAATTTATGTTTCAATAATGAATGTCTATTTTAAAAATTTACGATTTAACAAAACATTTTTTATATCAAATTCCGTAAAATTTAAATTGAATCTTTTTATGTATGATACGTATAGTGCTATACTTTAACTGCAGCAATACTGTAATAATTCTATATATGTATGCACTATATATGGGTATACTATAGTATGCACTATGCAGTGAACTGTGAAGGTATATATTATCAGATTTACACATAATGTTGATAGGTAATAGGTATAGAAAAAATTGACTTACTTATAGAAAAATTATCAATCGGTAATCGATGGTTGGCCGTTTGTAGTTAATCGTAACTGATGAGTGATGATGACCTTCACGTGATTGACACGTATTGGCTTACAGACCTGCAGATATTACATATTATCTATACTCTACATAGGTATATCTAATATTTTTGTATATGTTTTTAATAATGTTGAGTTACAAAATCCCTTAAAATCAAAACATTAAATTACCTAACTGAATACTTTTTATTTTTTACATAGTACCCCGCCCATAAACGATTGCCAACACGAATGCATAATAATAATAATAATAATATTGTGATTTTTGTCGTCGGACGGTTTGCTGTGTAATATATTGTATCACATGTACTCGCGCGCGCATTATTGTTGTTCAATCACGCTCATTTATATTTCATAGAAACATTCAGTCTCTCTTAATAGGATATTTCAGCACATTTTAGATCGTCGTTCGTGGTTCGCTGTGAAACTATATTTATCATAGTAAAAAAACACATAATATTATGTAATTAATTATAACATTTATCAATATAAAAATATAGTATTACTATAATAATATATGGCACATTAACCGGCTGTTATGCCGCTTTGATAGCAATCGCTTTTTTTAGAAAAAATTTACCTACTATAAATTAAAATAAACATAGACGCATTGAAGTATTAGATAATGAGTGTCTAGACGCTAAAAGGTCAATGCTAGCTTTTTATCATCGTCCGAATATTAAGAGTTGTCTTAACCCTTTCCTACACGCAAACTATATAATATGTAACTTAGGTACGTACATACTACAGTGCATGTAATACAAACCGTTCGGAATTATATTATATTCGCATTTCGCACTGCAGCAATGTAAAACATAAAGTTTAACTTTATACCGACGGTTGCGCTTTACTATATTATTTAATCCGTTTTACGGCCGCGTATAAAATATATAATTTTGTTTTTTTCCCCTCATATGGCGGATGGAAAGTGGAAACACGTAAAAAAGTTTATCATTTCCCAAAACAACGTGATCAATTTGTGAAAATAAACAAATGAAATAGGAACCGTCGTTGTTTTGACGATGGGAGCCGCGGAGGTATTCGCGGATATATTATATATAGAGAGAATACATTTCTCGATGCTGTTGGACCGCGCCGCCGCCGCCGACAACGACGACGGTGTACACAATATAATATATTATTATAATGATAGTAAAACGCATTCCAAAATGGATATAAATTACAGGGGTTTTTCATTCCCTCCGCCCTATATACCGTTGCCGGCGGACGGATCTCGAGGACCTTTTGAGCATTTTGATGTACGAGCCGAATTTGTCAAACCGGAAGGCGGTGGCGTGTATTTCAACCCTCGTAAAAAAAAAAGAACACAACCATACGCGAAATACTTTATACGCATATATATAATATATATGCGAGACCACTCGAGAGTTCCTTTCCTTTCGTTTTTTTCCCATTTTTTTTTTTATCTTCTTTTTGTTCAAGCGATGTAAAACGATAGGAAACACGAAAAACGTAATTTGGAATTAGCGGTTTCGCGAAGTACTTCATGGAATATATTGATTTTCTTTTTTAGGCTTACCACCATTCCGCCGAATCTTTTTACTACGTGCTACATACACACAACATCGTAGTTTTGTGCCGTTATTTGTTTATTGCAGCAGCCAGCTGGGTTCCTCATCACCAAAGTTATTCACCCTTTAATTTTCTCAACGATATGTTGTGTACAAAATATGCTCACACGGCGCGGCGTCCAGTGCCATACGCCACGACGTGTTTTCCAATAACACTAAATTCGAAATACACACATAATATATATATAAGATAATTTCCAATATCAGGTGTAAAACAAAAAAAAAATGAATGGTTAACGATTTTAACGTTTTTTTTGTATAGGTTTTTCGATTATGAATATCAGAATATATTATATTATATTATAATAGGTTATATAATAGGTGTGTCGTATGTAGTAAGAAAATAGTAGCTATAGAGTGTATATATATATATATATATATTATCTATATTATACTAGTACTATAGTAGGTTAATGATAATATATTGTTGAAAGTTATAACATAAATAACCGATTTAAATAAAATATATAAAACTCAATGACGAATTACTTAATTATTTTTTATATTTTAATTTAAATAACATTATAAATAGTTATAAGTAAAGAATTAAACTAGAACTAAAATCTTCTTTAATATTATTACTCCTTAATCCTTATGGTAGAATAATTAATGGACAAGTTAAATTAACGTGTTTAAATCCACAGTAAAAACTATAATAAATAATAATACAATAACCTTAAGAAACATCCTTCAAAATATGTTAAAATGTACTTTCAATGTTTTTTAATATCCACTGGGACAAACTAAAGATTTAGAATATTTAATTGTTGTTTAATAAACATTTTCTTTATTTGTTTGTTGTTTAATTTGTTAATTATCTTTTATACTAATTAATTAATAAGCTTTTTTTATAGGTAAATACAATAAAACCAGGACATTTTCATTTAACTTATTCATGGTACATTGAAAAATTATGATCTGTGAAGTCTTAAAAATTTATATTAGATTAGTATCTAATAAAAATATACTCGAAAAACATACATTTTTTTAAAAAAAATTAACCAAATGTATAAACCACAGGATTTGTGTATGGAAAATGGCGATGTAGCCAATTTTTCGATTTCCAGGATATTAATAGGTATATAATGGCCGATAATTAAAATTCTAGTCGTTACAATATGGTAGACGCGGGATAGTTGAATCTATTAATATTGTCGAACAAAAGTAATGACCTCGAAAATAAAAATCTAAACGACAACGCCGTGTCTCGCTCGGGAAGAGTACATAACTCCCAGACAAAATTAAAAATAAAATTTTCTCTCCGTCGTGGGCGGGGAAAAAATTGGCCATTTTATTAGTGTGCGTGTGGATATGCATATTTTGAGAACTGCTTAATGTCGGCGGCGGCGATGCAACTGTGCCGCATTCACTTTCGAGAGCCGGAACCCACACCATTATATTATTATTTTTTTTTTTTTTACTAGAACGCCAGACGTCTAGGTCTTATATGTGTGTGTGTGTGGTGTGTGTGTGTGCAGTGTGTGTGCAGTGCATGTATTGGTGGTGTGTAGTGTGTACTGTGTATGTGTGTACTCAGACGGAGGAGAATGAATAGCGTAATAACAAATAATAATAATAATAATAATAATAATAGTAATAAAAAAAACCAGAACTAGTTTCTCGGCCCGCGTCTATGCTGGCTAGACGTCTGTGCAGCGGTCGTCTCCTGCAGCTCGGCGCAAACACACACACACACACACACACAGACGAACACTCATACAAGTACTATACAACTCCCAAACGGCGCACACACACACACACACACAAACACGCACAGACACTGGCACCCAGGTACGTACACTTAAATACTCGCGGACGCGTGCACGCGTTTTACGGGAAAGAGAAAAAAAAACCGCACGTAAACGTGTAGGTCGGGTTCCCCCGCTCAAATTCGACGGCTTTTAACGACAGAAATGGAAATAATTTATAAAATTACGACAATGTCGACGAGTACGCGCGAAACAAACAGTGTTAAAATAATTATTTTTTGATTATTACATAGTTGCGAAAGTTCGGTTTTCGATTATTCCGGGTTGTCGTCATTATATCATTGTTCTCGCCACCGTCGGCCACACTTCACATCAGACGCACTGGATTTTCCTACGGACGCAAATGGTCTTGGCGTATTCGGTAAGTCCACGTGATATGAAGTATTGATATTGCCGGTTGTGTGGTGGTGGAGGGGCATTTATTCTGTATTCGTGTTTGTCGTGTAGTCAATGAAAGGTATTTATTGTGTATCCATTATTTAAAAAACTGTTACGAGTAAGAAAATATTTTCGAGAATTATTGATCTAATTACGGTAAAATAATTTCGTTCATTTTGGCAAAGATTAACAATGACAAAAATAATACATTTTGAACGTTTAATAATGATTATCACATTTTACTTTTCAACAGTTTTTTTAAAATTCTTATAGGTACCATAATTCATAATGAAGTGTAAGTTGGTAGGCACATTTGTGAATCGAATCAATTCTGATATTTCCGAAAACGTTGCTATTTAAACGTTAGATAAACCCGACAATAATATCATTACAATCGTGTCTGAAAAACTCCCTAGACGAACGTCTATTAATAATAAATAATTATTGTGATATTTTGATTATTTTTAATAACTCGCGCAATCAGCCGAGTAAAATAAATAATAGTTGTTAGCAAAACAACGCGATTTGGTAAATTCTATCATTTAATAATCATATTCTAATGTTTGCAATCGCATTTTAAAAATATACGTTTTTTGATAAGATTGGATGTGTGAAGGTCATAATACGGTTACAAAGATTGCCGTTATTATTTTCCCCTAGGTCTTAAATAAAATATAATCTACTATCTACTCGGTAAGGTGTCTAGAACAATTAACTTGTTCGGTGCATAGTAACATCAACATACTAATCAGTATCGTATTTAGAGGGGCGAGGGGGGCAATTGCACCTGACAGCACTTTTTGGAGAAAACACATTTTGTAGGAGCATTTTTTTGAAAACAGATTTACAATGAATTTAGGCAACAAAACGTTTTATTAATATCTTAATATTATGAATATGCTATTCTGTGCAATCAATTTCCACATCTGATAATACGGGTTTGTCGTCGAATACCAAAACCTATTTTTCTGTACCTAAACTAAACATTTCTTGTGAGCTATGATGTTACTGTGTTAGTACCTATCATCGTATTGTCAGTACAAGAGGACCTATATCAAAAATGGTAAATTATACAGGAGAGCGTTTTTAATAATTAATAGCTTATACAGACTACAGTAATTTGTGAGGTAGCTTCGGTCAAATATAAGTATAAAAAATTGTATTCGAAAATTTCTTGTAAGTTTGATAATGTACTTTTTAAAAACTTAAATTTACCAGAAATAGTATTTATTTATAAAAAACAATAAGTATTTTGAGATAAGGTTATTGCATTGGTCATTGTATATAATATTTATAACATACTTTTCTAATAATAAGAATAATAATTACTGATGACAATAATATTATTATTATTGTACCTATTTCATACATAATATTATTCGATTCTGAGCGGAATGTGTTTTATGTGTTTTACAAATATGTTTTTTATGGGTGAGAAAAATTGCCACTGTAAAAAACCAGGGGGAAGGAGAGGGCATTAAAAAATGTGTACCCAGGGCAGCAAAATCCAAAATACGCCACTGATACTAACATAAGTTAGGTTAGTTACTTAGTCAGGATTAGGCACCTACAAAATCATATAATATAAAAATGATTTCAGTAATATTGTGTGTTGTTCACTACTAGAAATTTAGAAATCTAGTAGCGCGTACAAATGCGTGCAATTTGTTGTGCGACTAGTGGCGTAGGTGGGCGGCCAGTAGTGGCGCGGCGCGTCTTGTCCGGGAATGTGGGAGACTGGCTGCACCTTTACTAGGTACACCACTTACCTTAGACAAGAGTTTCTGGATGCCTGTCAAAATAAATGACAAAAAAAAACCTACTATCTGTGGCTAGAATAAATATAATATATTGTAATGTATACAAACGTGGCTATGATGACGTATATTATAAAATATTGGTGTTATTATTAAATTAGTCGCGTATTAGGAACTTGGGTCGGGCAAATTCAGCTGCAGGGGCGATCGTACGAGTCTCAGACATGCCTGATGTAGTGTTCCGCGATTACAGCGAAATCTCAACAGCCCGGGGTGGAGGGGCTTTAGTACTTTACTGACCTTCGACCCGATCGGCCGGCCACCGGTTGGGTTAGGTAAGTTGGGCCGAGATCTATAAACTGTTGGCGGGCGGCCGACGTTGCGAATCGCTGCAATGCTGCATTATTTTTTTCAGATGCACTGCTATAGATGAAAACTGCAGCCATCATATTAAGTTTGCGGCAACGCAGTCCTTATTAATCGGCCAAGTGCCACTGCGTTTAATCGTTTTAATTATATTTTATCTTCATCTCGTCACGTTTCACTACTGCGCACAACCGTTGTTTTGAAAACAATATTATTATATTAGTGTGGTAATAATTAAAAGATTGACTCTGAGGCTATTGGAGCCGATCTTACGATTTTTTTTTCTTTGCAAATTTTAAACTGTCCGTGTTGATTAAAATGTTCATTGCTGTTAATCGGTAAACGGTGTTGTCGGAGATATTATATCGTGGCATGCCGAACAATAAAAAAAATACCCACCTCTTTCGCTGTATTTATGTTTTTATTTAAGTAACCCTCCGGTGTACATTTGCAGTACACCCGGGTCAGGAAGTTTGTTCAAGGAAATTAATTTACTTTAGATCGCCGACACTCGAGGTGCAGACAAAAAAAATTGCTAGGAATTTTATTAAAATGAAAACGTTTGAAACACCAAATGTAAACGCCTCGGGGTTCATTGATAACTGCGTGGAATATCACGAATATCTATTATATATATTATACTTACACATTATAACATTATAATAAGTACATAACTCTGCAATATAATATAATTTAAATATTTATTACATTTAAATTACATCTGGAAATCTGTACATTTTGTTTTATACATCATAATTTTATTGTTAATGTTTTTTGGAACCGTTTTCAGTTTATTTTAGGTAAATCTCTAAATTTAATATCCATGTTAAATTGGTCCATAAAAACTATCGGTATACAACCGTTTTCTCGTCCTCTCTACCGTGGTGACCCAACTATTGTTATTTTAAATTTTAAATTTTGTTTACGTCTTATATTTACTTAACTACTTTTATAATTAGATAAATAATTTAACCTGATAAAAATTCACTTTTTAATTATCACATTTATAATTATTACAACTTACACTTTTTTTTAATTAAGTCTCTACCGTCATAATTAATTCGTGTAATTTTTTTTCCAAATTAAACGATTTCTATAGTGTTATGAATTTATAATTCATTATAGTAATATTTATTGTACATATATTAGTAGTTTTAGGACTTAACGAAAAAATGAAAACTTTTAAAATGTAATACATTTATTTCATTTTATCGTATGTTAATAATAATCGGTTTCAACTCGATCAGTATCTTGGTGCGAAGAAATTCAAAAGATGAAAATATCAATTGAAGAAAGATGAACGGTACATACAATATTATACAAACGGTATTGGCTAGATATGTATATATATAGGTAGTCTGTATAGAATAATATTATCAAATGTTCGGCGATAATTATTTGTTATTGTTAAATATAATATGTTAGGTTACAAACAAACTCAATATTATGCAAAGCGAATGGTAGTTACCTGTTATAATAAAATCGTGAAAAGTGATTATTGATACGAAAACAAATTTTTATTCAAATCGGTTTAAGCGAAAAATCGGCCCTAAAATTACACAATTTTTTTGTCGGCTACAAAGAAAACGGCTTTTCCGTTTATTATTATACTTATTGCTATTATTATTATTATTCATTGTGTATAGTGTATACAATATAAATGTAGATACATGATATACATACTCGGCACATGTGTGCATTTTTCTCTTTACCGGTGTGCGTCGCTGTTTACACGCGGACTTCTGCTTTTTAATCGTAAATATTTTTTTTTCACCGTTTGAAATGTGTGTACGCACACAGGGAGAGCAAATGTATATTGTATAATATATATGCCGGGGAAAGGATGTCGGTAATATTTGGGCAAACATCGCGGGCATGCGGCATTCATTTACATCCTCTCCGGCGGTTTTTTATTGCCAGTATTGATTTTATTTCCCGCATGACTAATCAGAATTAGAAGGATAAATTGAACTCCTCCCTCAATGCAATGTTACAAATCCCTTGAGTTAAACTGCGAATTTAAAGTTTCGATCCGGCACACATCCCTTCGTTCTGCCAGCCACTCGTACCAACCGATTTAGTTTTAAAAAATATTCATAATACGACCACCGCGGCGGCCGTAGCGTGTATTATTGCGATGTAAAATTATTTTTTTTTCTACGAACCAAACTAAAAATGGTTTTTTCTTTCGGTTTTTTTTTTTTTTTTTTAACCAAAAGTCGGTAGGCACGCAGTAGTCTTTGGTGACATTGTCGTCGGGATCCCGATTTCCGGGTGTTTTGACCTTTTGCAAAATGCCAAAGCCAAACCGATGGGTGACGAATAATTCGCTTTTAACGTTTATTTTTTCTTTTTCCCCATTCGCATATTATAGTTATGAAAGACTTTCAGAAGACGTGAACATTTATACCGAACAAATTCAGATTGTGTTCTATACGTGAATTATTTTATTATAATCCGTAAATACATTCGTACACACGACACTGCGTATTGATGAAACAATATAATATTATAAGTATTAAGTCCATATTATATTATATAATATACACATTATCATAAAAACAGAGGAAAATAATTATAATACGATATCGTCGAATAGTGCAAAAATTCCAATAAAATATTATGTGAATACGATCTGGGTGTGCATAATATTATTATAATAACCTTTACCGATATTATATACACGTCGGGTCTCATTTTTCAAGAACGTTGATTACAGTTTTCACGTGTCGTTCCTCGTAAGCAGATTTATACATATATATTATATATATTATATTAGTCATAATTTAATACTGCTCGAGACAACGTGCGCGGAGGGGGTTTTAACCCTTATATCCCCCCGGGCTCGTATATATATACTATATATATATAGTCATTCAATATGTCGGTGACATTATAACAAGAGGAGGGTCGCCGGTTGGTCTCTCGTTTATGTATATATATACGAAAATCCCGAGTCATCGTATATAAATGCGTGTGTAATATGTATATATGACCTATTATAAAAGTGAAGGATTGGTATGGTAATAATATTGATCGTCGTTATACATTTGGAAAAGAGAAAGATGTCGCTTCGATTCCGCGCGGTCGTGTACAAAACCCACATAAATAATTCCAACTGCGCCAAAACGTTTTTATACACAAAACTAGGTATATTACAATATTATACATTTTTAAACACACCTACTTAGGTAGGTTAGGTATATGTTATTATAAATGTATATCAATACTGTTGTAAAAAAATATATTTCGTTTTTAATCTCTCACTGGCATACATAAAGTGTTGACGGGAGTTTATATTTCATAACTTTATGTGTTATGAGTGTGTGTGTCGGGCGAAAACGTTAAACATTATCATAATGTATGTTGAAAGCCCCGATTTTTGGCTGTATAGCAGATCTCGTGTTTCGAGTTTAATTGTGGGTTTAATTATTGTTATTATTATCATCATCACCATCATCATTATTGTTATCATCACTATCGTTTTGCTCAAAATAATAGTACATTAATTATAATTTAATTTTCGGTTAAACGGATAGGATGTATTATATTAGATTATTATGTATACTAATGAACAAAAATCGATGATTAAGAGTTGTATGTTATTATTATATTTGAATCGCGATGGAAAAACATGGCCGGTGATTTTCAAGCACTCGTTTTTAATTATCGAATTCGCTCTCTCACACACAGACACACACACTCGCAATTGCAAAGGACTAATCGTTATTGGCAACCTTTCAGAAAACCGCCGCGAAAGCCTTTCAAAAAACGCACGCTCACTCACACACTCGTGCACACAACAAAATAATATACAAAACCAAACAAAAATGGCCGCACATTACTCCGGTGTGTAACAGCTAGTGCTGCAAGTGCGCGCGGGACGCCGCCGCCGTTTGTATAAACCGCGAAATAATTTTTGAATGTATACGGAGGATTTTAATAACGAACAAGGTGTAACGGGAGACCATTTTAGATTTTAATGCGATTATCCCTATGGCAACACAGCCGACGATATTCGCTCTGCATGAAACTTTTAATGCTGCGTAAAAGGGTGGCGGCCCAGGCTGGGGTGGCGGCGGTGGAGGTGACGGCGGTGGTGGAGGTGGACGAACGACGGTATACGGTGTAATAATATATATAGCACAGTGGCGTGGTGGCGGTGTGTATAATATATACAATATACATAGGCTCCTCCGGTTTGATTTCCATCCCTGCGCGCGCTTTCGGCAATTCTCTCAAAAATATACCTATAATAATTCCCGCGGTGTATATCGGAAGGAGGAGCGGCCGTGCCCGCCGCAGCCGTCGCCGACTTTTCATCTCGCGCCGCGTTCGAAAATACGTAAATATGTATAATTCACGAATAACTACGTGGCGTGGCGCTTGCACCGTGTACACGCACACATATATATATATATATATTTCTATATCGTTATACTTAGGTAAGTAACGAGCGTGTATTCGGGTCCGCACGTTCTAGTGCGTATATGTTAATTGTTTAGCGTGCACCTTGGCTGTGCAAGGAGTGGGTGCCCTCGGTTTTTAATCCCGGATTTCGACGAAGAAAGCATAAAACAAATACCCCCGTCGTACCAACTTCCAATACGCAATTCGGTCTCGAACGCATCGCGAAAAAGAGCCGGCTACGACCGTTATACAAAGCACTGCGTATTATTATACGCGCATTCATCGCCAAATCGTTATTATTATAATACAATAGTTTAATATAAACATTTTTTTTTGACGCCCATAGGAAATGAATGATTTCGTATTTGATTTTAGCCATATTTAGATAGGCATGATGGATGAAACCTAAATTGGTCGGTTTGTTTAATTTATATTTTGTTAAATTTAAACGATAAGGCTTTATGTAGTTTCAATTGTATCATAGATATATGCTGCAGCGCGGCGAGTTTGTGTGGTTTCAATAATTTTTAACTTTTATAATCCTTTAAACCTTTAGTATATTCATATATCAAATCTTGTGAGACTTTACGAATATAATTACGATCTAGCTGAGAAAAAACTAAAAATCATTCCCAAAAATTACGTTGTGCCGTGTACAGCAACCAATATTATTGTTATACAATTCGGATACCGGGTATATATTGGCGTGAATCGAATACTATTTTCAACCCTTTTTATAATTCATACAATTCGGTAACTGATTTATTTTGCAGCCTCTATCTGATTACGCGAAAACCGTTCTAAAAACTCGGCGTTCTATAATAGGTGTATTATTATTCTGTCAATTTCCGTACACATATATACCACCGTGCATATATAGTTGCATATACGAACAGTTCCTTAATAGTTGTTAACTTTTATTTTACAGAAATAATATTTTTATTTTACACCTAACTTTAGATATACCTTAGCGATTCGACTGATATCAATCGGAGTCTGGGCCTTCCCCCTCCCCTTAGTGTATACGTTTCGTTGGTCATTGGCTCCGAAAATTCATGTAAGGCTGACACATACTTTATAATTTTACTATGTTTTGTCTTGACACGAGCACGCCGTGATTATTTCCGGTAAGTCTCGCTGTCGCGGTCGTCTTGCCCAAAAAAAACTTTATTTGGACTCATACCGCAGCGAATAATTTTCCGGAAAACCGAAATATACATGGTAGTACCTAAACAAGCACGATTGCATGAATATACCTGCAAGTCCATCGGAAATCGAACAGTTTTTGTGCACGTATACATTACAATATATTATATTATGTTTATAAAAAAATGGTCCACTTCTCCGCCATTGACCGTTTCATAATTTATAATATTTTGATACGTTTTAAATTTAAATAATATGCGCCGCTATTCGTGGAATGTATTCTGTCCAATGTACATGTATAATAAAAATAGGACAACGTACCCACTCTTACTCGATGAAAAATTAAATTATTTACATACCCAGGTTTTAACGAATACCTACATGTAGTAATGTAATAATATTTCTCGATTATGCGCGCATTCTCTTGATTATTATTTATTGGTATGGATTATTTTCTTCTAATTAGCTGCCGCTTGCTACTCGATAAACGAAACCAGTAAAACACATTTTGGACTTACTTTTGATCTTCTCTTTTCAATACTTAACTTTTAATTTTGTTGCCTAAAGACCTAAAGTAGTGTGTAGTCGGTTAATTAGTGTGTTATATAACTGCTATCAATTATACTTACAATGTTATAACGTTTTAACTAAATCTTCAATCGATTCAACGAGCAACTTTTTTTCCCTCACAAACAAGTTATATATATTGTGTGGATTGCGTGAGGAGATTTGTAGATGTTTAAAAATAATATTCAAAAATGAAATCTCTCAAAATTCGAAAATAAATTTAAACTAAACTTGTTTAAAAAACTACTAGGCCATAATATTTCAATTAAAAAAAATATATATATATACAACATTCTTTAATGCGATTCAATTTTTATGGATGGATAATTATAGAACTGTTTGGCATTTGTTCAAATTATGTTTGACAAATGAAATATCGATAAGACCTATTTAAACAGTTGTACTTACGGATTAACGAGTTTATTAAGTACATCGCATTCTATTTTTTCATTTATTCACAGAGAAACGTGTTTCCTTTTACAATTTTTTTCTTGGCACTAATGGAGTATTGTCTTTTAAACTAATTCATTTTAACAAAATTCAATTTCACTATGAAATTAATATCGGTATTATTTATAAATTATACAACAATATTGCGTAGTCTGTGTATTACAAAAGTGTAATAATTCTAATTTAAAGTTCCATAACATAGAATAAAATGAATAGGAAACATTTTTAGGTATGTTTAAAATTTGAATTTCTTGTGTTGTACGTTTTAAGAAAAAAGTATTTCAATAAAATATAATTCCAACAATTATTATTTGCTGATTCTTCCGCATTGAAATACGTTTAAAATGTAGAAAATGTCTTAAAAATAATATATATATTTTATTTTTACGGTTTCTTTCTGATAGAAAAAAAAATAGCAAAATGAAAGTCGAGAATATCGTGTATTAAAAACCAAGAATATAATATAAAATATTATCGTATTGGAAATTTGCCGTTTATAATAATTTACTCTGTTTACACAAAACATTGAATCGGAAAAACGACGGAATTTACTACAGTCATTGTAATGCAACGGGACAATTATAAAATCGTTACAATGTTCAGCGTTGTATGTATTTACCGTCATTTTATCAACACTCCCGGACTCGACCGCATGCATAACCACAAGTTAATGCTACAAATTATTTGAACAATTAATTTGTGTTGTACGTGTATATTATTGTATAATTTATAATATATGCATAATATTATGTAGATGATATGGTGGCAATTTGTTCCACGAAAACAGTTGCAAAGAGAACACTGTTAAGCTCGCTAAAAGTTATGTTTTTTTTTCGAGAAAACTATAAATCGTGAGGCGAAATCCCGTGCGAGTAGTTATACGCATAACGACCGTTATAGAGATTTTGTGGAATTTTCCTTAATTTATTCTTAAGAGCGTTTTGCCATATTTTTAAATCGTCGACGATGCGTTTGTTAATATATCAGACAGACATTTGAGCCCAGTTTAGATTGTACATGTAACGCTGTAAAATTACTATACACCGTTAAATTTGGAGTTATTTATTTGTGGTTTAATATTTAAACAAACACGTTTCATCTCGTTAAATATCATACAATTTCAAAACCAAATTCAACAATTTCTATCATTACATAATCTATAGTTTGTGAATTTGTGATATTATGTTACATTCTGTAAAATCATATAATCACGTCGCGTTAATGGTTTATTTTCGGGTTAATAATAAATTGCGTTCGACTTTACGTCTTTACCATTAATTTGTAACAACTAATCAATATAGATTAAAATTTAAACATATTAATCATAATTCATAATATTACACCAACGGTCAATAATAATGGATATTGGTCGACGGTGAAAAATGAAAAATAACATTTTATTGTGTAGAAATAATAAAATAATTTTTCAGAAATCACAATAGCAACCATACCAATTAAACGATTCATAAATAATGTGGGCTTATTGTAATTTATACGATTAATTATAATATAATGGCAATATCACATTATACTCACACATTTTGTTTGGCAGAGTCCAGTATTGAAAATTAGTCGGAAGTTAGAGTAAAAACTCCGTAGTCCGATGCTCGTTTTCAAGTGTTCTCTTTCAAAATCGTCACGTAATTCTAATCATAATATTAAAATACGTGTAATGTATATTGTAATTTTTATGTCTGTTAGGCGCGAATGGGTAAAAAAAGGGTTCAAAGATACCTACTGTAAAGGGTTCAGAATGGTCCGTGTCGGGCAAGCGCCTTTTTTGTCACCGGGTTGCTGTTGCTCCACAAAGAATACATTTGTGAATATTATAAAAGCAAGTTGTTATCCACAGTGTTTAGGTTAGGTGTTACACTCTTTTCTCCGAGGAACGGTAAACAATATACAATATATGTAATAACTTGCCCGGACCCACCTCCGTCCCTAGAAAATTTTAAAAGTTGAATAATTGTTTTTTTTTAATTTGAACGTGTCCAGATCCATAAAATAAAATGTTGGAACCGATTTTTTTTCAGTTACAGCCTTGCATAATAATTATGTACAGTCTTAGGTATATGGCACCTCTGAGCCGAATGATCTTGAAATACGAATTGCCGGAAAACTCGGGGGTACCGAAGTATGCATATTTTGAAGGCCGTTTAACCGGAGTCCTTAAAATATCACTGCATACGGGTGTGTTAAAATCAAATTATTTTCAAATTTAAAATAGCTGTACCTCGGAAAATATTAGGTTAGTGATCATTTGATTTATTTGACCGAGATCAAAATTATAAAATCCTCGAAAACCCTGCTCAAAATGTGTAATTTGGCACCCCTATAGCTATCACAGCAAACCGTATTTCAATCTAAGGTTATGCGTTGGGCTGAGGTATTTAGTGGTAGGATATAAGACGGTACATGTTTTATACGTAAAAGGTGTGTTTATTACCCAAGGGCCATGCCAGGGCTGCTTGATATGTCAAGAAATATCATATATTATAATAATATAATTAGGGTGGGTCTAAAATTCGAAAAATAACATAGGTACATCGTTAATGGTATAAAAAAATCATGGGAAAATACCATTGTACAATAATGTTTGTTATATATTATAATACAACTTAAACAAAATAAAATAATATCATTGACCTCTTAAATATACTTAAATTATGCCCAAGTCTTATTGATTTTAATCAGAAAAACCTTTATCTTTTTTATGAACATATCAGTTTATTTAAATTATACTCAAAGGTTTTTGTTCTTAATAATATACGGGTCATAAACTGAGGGCTACTTGTTTGGACACGAAACAAAATTGTACACGGTGTGTTATTTACACGTCGAAAATCGTGCACTGTGCCGCCGCGTTTTTCATAATAACAGCCCCGAGCAGTACAGTTTCTTATCTAATACGGTTTATCCTACATTATTATGAATAATTTAAAATTATCAACATTACTCAGTTTTCTTTTTTGGCATTGTGTTTTCCAACGAATATATATAACGGTCCCAAAATTTGTCAAGATTTAATATTTTTACTATAGTCGCTTAATATAATATTTAATGTATATTATAATATAAGTTATAAGTCATGACTTTTTTTCTATTATTATTATCTTAGACTGCACGACCGCACTTGCCCAAAATGTTAATAATAATAATAAATTGAATGTATAATTTATGTATTTTAAATTAATTAAAATTGTAACGCCCAAGGCAGAGAGTACCGTTTAACTTTTAGTGCGTATACCTACGTTATGGTCTACGGTGATAAAACGGTTGGGAAACACTGGTTTAGGACAATATTTCTTTTACAATCAACGACTTAAAAAGTACTATTAGACCTTGTATTCATTTTTGGAGCTCAAAAATTAAATTTTACTCAATAATTCGAGACGCACTATTTTATTGTTTAGTAATTTATGTAGAAATAAAACATCTATATTATGCGGTCCCTCCGAAATGACAAAGGTGAAAGGTGTTATATTATAGGTGCATCTCTTTTCAATAACAGATATATAATAACAATATAATATTGATTGGTCTGATAAATTTAGTTTGAAAGCAATTGTACCTACGTATACAATGATAGTATGTTGTTATTTTAAGTATACCTACGCGAGCCGCCGTAACTGGATGCGCGCGTATATATAAATGTGCAAAAAAGAATTTATGAGATTTAAAAATAAAAAAAGGAAACGGCAATGGAGGGGAGGGTGAGATGCGACTATACGCGTGGTCCGACCAA
The DNA here is from genome assembly GCA_008086715.1 of Sitobion miscanthi. Classification (NCBI taxonomy): domain Eukaryota; kingdom Metazoa; phylum Arthropoda; class Insecta; order Hemiptera; family Aphididae; genus Sitobion; species Sitobion miscanthi. Next base: position 23,288,199 of record CM017798.1, on the reverse strand, counting down.
CGTGTAATACATATACGTACCTATCGAAATACGTCAGGCGGCGGGGTGCAACGACCAGAAATTTGCGAAAAAACCAAATGCACAAAACAATAGTATAAGATATGATATGGCGAGAGAGTGTGTGATAGAGAGAGAGAGAGAGAGAGAGAGGGGAAAAAAATAATCTCCCAACCGTGGTTAAGTCGGGTCCTCTCGCGCTCGGGAGTCTGCGTCCGTGAGTGTGTATATATAAATAAATATAAGTATAGAGTCTTATGTGTGCGTATTCGTGTGCATGTGTGTGTGCGCTTTGGTTATATTATATTATTATTGGGAGTGAGACGACGACGACCGGCCGTCTGGGGAGGAGGAGTGGCGCGCGCGCGATCTGCGAGAGGAACTGGTTCACCGATTCGTTGCACCGACGAAAAAAAAATAAACACCGTCTACATGACAGTTTGCGTTTCGATGCAACGCAAGTACAACCAGTTCGCAAATATTACTATTATTATTATTTTTATTATTATTATTATTATTATTTTCGGTCAGCTCTTCGCACGCGCGCGCGAGTGTGTGCGTGTTGTTTCTGTGCAGTGCGCGCGCGGTCGCGTGTGTGTCTCTATATATTGTCTGTACCCATTAATAGTCATAGATAGTAATAGGTACGTCGCCGTCGATAATATTATCTCAAATTTTATTAAACGATCTTAATTTTTTTTTATACTAACCGTCGTCGTCGCAAGTGCCCACAGTGCGTCTCCGGTGGTAAGGTGTCCTGTTTTCGACATACTGCTGGCACCGTGCGCGTTTCGAGCGATTTTCGTATTAATTTTCTCATTTTATAAATTAAATTTTTTTTAACCACACACCGATAAACTATCGAAAACCACGACGGTGGTGTTGGCGGTTGCGGTGGCCCACGATTTTCGGCAGCCCATGGTGACGACCGACCGACCGACGCGTATCGTGAGGCACACCTCCGACCGACCAACGCGTGGCGTAAAACGCACCTCCGACCGACCGGCAGACAGATCGACCGACCACCATCACGACGGCGGCAGTTGCGTGTCCCCGTGCCATGACCTGCCAGTTTCCGGTCCGGACTCATCGACTACCGTTGCAGGGTAAGCTATGATACGAACCACGAGATTGTGTTAATACTTTTCGTACGGGGTTTAAACCGATTTTCTCTGCCTTTATCGTAATACAATCCCTCGTATAGGTAGATATTACGTGCACTAGTAAATATCCGATCCGACGCGCAAATCTAAAATATATTTCTTCATTATCCCGCGGAAATCCTTTTTTCGAATTTGGCGACTCGTGTGTTGCGAATTTCTGATATTTAAAAATATATTTGAAAACAATTTTGTGATTATTTTACCGCCCTGCCGACGACGGGTTGCGGCCTACGGGACGCCGGCGTTATTTATTTGACACCATATTATATAGTTAGGCCATATTATTATTATTATTATATTATTGCACAAACGTGTGCCTTTCTATGATAAAAATTCAACACAAGCTGTACAAATTCTTAAACTATATACAATATTATTATTACGTACTAGTTTTATTTTTTGTATAACGTGCATATTTTATTTATTTTTTTTTCTCGTGAAATTTTAGTGTACATCTCTGTGAATACCGTGTAAACGACATCGCCATCGCTATTATAGTGCATTACAATCATTATATTATGTCGATAAGGATTTCTTAGCGTGTTATTTACAAAATATATTCTCACAGTCGGTAATATGTAAGCTAAACCTGTGTACAATCGATAAAAAAAAATAATTAAAACCTCTGCATTTCTAAAAAAATATTTGAAATCATTTAAACCTAATTATTGTTTTGACTATAATAGTGAACAGTATAGAATTTTTTTCTAATACATTAAAATAAAACATACCATAATGGCATTATATGCTATTCAATATACAATCAAACAATTGTTACTCAATACATACTTACTTAGATGCATGCATATTTTTATCGAGATTCGGAACGATTATACGTCCATTGTCATATCGATCGCAAGTATACGATAACATAAACAAAATACACATCCTACCTACGTCATATTTGAATGCGGTAGTTTTGGTCACGTTTTTTTTTTATTTTGCATTTACACAATATTTTTATTTTTGAATTTTTGATGTTATTGATTTATATTGAAAATAGTTGTAAAACAAGTTAGACTAGTCAAAATAACGGTACTCTAAGTAGTTCGTGAGCTAAGAGATAAATTCAATCTTCGGATCGTTGTTAAAAACAATTTAATAGATTTATTTTTATTCAAGTGAAAGATAACCCTCTGAATTGTGGTCATTGGGTTATGTTATTTTTTATTTGTAGTATTATTACATTTTTAGTAGATTTTTGTGTAGGTAGGAAATATTACGATGTATTGAAAATGTCACCAATGTCACCCTCGAACAATTGTTATCACCATTTGATAAACGATTACTGCTGGTAATCATTTAAAATTGAAATAAATTAGTGATTTCTTAAAATATCCGAATAATATTATAAAATGTCGTGTTTTTATTTTTGTTGTAAACCCGTGTATCGTGGTACCTATAAAACGATTTTCCATACAAAGGTTTATACTACCAACTATAACCCCGTATAAATCACATGGGTCACTGAAATCGAGGGTTGGGTAATATAGAGCAATGAAAGTACTATAAAAAAAATACACTGCACACAATATCAACGAATCCAGCGTTTAAAATAAAGATAAAAAAAAAAATCAAAATAAAGTCGTGCTTTTGTACAAAATGCCGCTCGTTGGCTTTAAATTTTAAAATACTTCTATATAATATACGCATAACTCCCAAGTATAAATGAAAAAAAATATAATTTCGACGCGAGATGAATATTATTTGTTCTCATCGATTTCGCCACAACCGTAGCGCGTTGTTTGCTCTCGTTCTGTAAAACGGCCATCCCTGAGCGTAAAACCAAAACGTATTGCCCGTAAAATCACGCATGCATTGTATGTATACGTCATGCCTCCACCCTCTCCTCGTCCTCGTCCTCCTCCGACGCCACCACTAATAATAATATATAGGTATGAGAGGATTTATATCTCGTATCGAGTTACGCGTCGTTTGCATATAATATGTCCTTAACGATTTTGTCAGTCCGGCGGGGACTTGGGGTTCATCCGGAAAATGGCGATACTCCTTTATGCCGTATATATGCATGTGTATATATATATATACCCACATAGTAACAGTATTTTCCCGAGGGAGTTCCTTAAAAACAACCGACGAAATTAAACTACCCCGCCACTGTAAAAGGCGGTGCGAACGTCTCTCGGTAGGAATTTTAAATCATCATCGGTCTGTATACATATGCATACGTCGTTGTTCCATCTACACCAGCAGTGTGTTATATATATATAATTTCCGCAATACTGCAAGAGTATTGTGTACGCAAAAAACATCAACGTCAAACCTTCCTTGATGTATGTGTGATATTAGTATATTACTATCAGTGCGAAGTCTGTTTTGGCTTTTTATCGGGTTCACAACTTGTTTGCCCGAACATTTTCGATATACTTATATAATATAATACTATTGTCTATTTTGCAATAAAATATGTACTTTTAACCGTTTTAGTCGTATCCATCCAAACTCTTCGAAAAATGATGCGTACCTACATTAATTATTGTAGATCTTCATTGTTTTATCGTCAATCGACCGAATGATCTCAACAAATCTCTACAATAGTAATATTACAAATAATAATAATAATAATAATATACCATCCTGCATATTATAATAGGTAAACTTGGTTGAGTTATTATGTTCGGAAAATAGACTTATCTGATTATTTTAAAATTATTAAAACACCGAATATCCGCACCCTAAAACGGCGGCTCTCGTATACGTATACTTCAAAAGTTCAAACGACAGGGGCTCGTTGAAAATTTGATTTTCTGATAATAATTATCGTAGGCATGTGTATATTGTATAATATACTATATTATAATAATGCATAGTACATACCTATAATATAAGTGTCGACTGCTCTTCAGTTTTTCGACATCAGCGTTTTCGCATCGTATTAGTCGCATTTTTTCAATAACCGGCTGACTACATTATAATATATTGTTTTGTGTATAGAATAATATAGTCAAAAATTATATAATATATTGTATTCTACGTACCTAATGGAATATATGCAACGATATTACCTTATAATATTCTTATTATAGTAATCGTGTATTGTATTCATATTATTATCACATCATTCTCTACTCGGAAATTGGGCATGCATTTTTTCATCAAAAACTAAGTTGTGGCCTGTACATTTTTTTCGCGATTTTTCTGGACATTTTACACGACTATACCGAAAAATTGCCTCTCAAAAATATCAGTCTATACTCGATTTGCAATCAATACAATGTATTATGTACAATGTACATAATATTATACTATATATTTATTATGTGCTGCATGCTCATGTTTAAGATTTTTGATCCGCTCAGAAAAGAATAAAAAACATTTTGTAAACAAACAATAAGTATACATTCCGTCACCACCATAACTGCACATATCCCGATGGTAGATATCAAGCAAATTATGCATATCTGCTAGAGTTGTGTATGAAATCTGAAACTTTGACACGATCACTTTACTTTTAACCGTATATAACGCGTGCATATTGATCCACATCAGAGTGCATCGAGGTTAAATTGATAAGACCATACGGTGGCTCAGTTTATTGCAGCGAGTGTGGGTTCGAATACTACATCGAGCAGCGTACCTATATATATTATATCATTTAATTCTCGGTTAATTTCCTAACATTCACGGCTCCTCCCTGCCACAATTCATGATATAATTTGCTCTCGTAAAATCTCCATCAGTGGCAGGGCTGTGTCAATACTTGTCCAGATTCAGGTATAGAATAATAGTCAAGTTTAAATTTCGAAATGTCGGGTTTCTTAGCATAATATGCCGAATCCGCCGACGATGTTCTGTGATGTTCTGAATCCGACGGCGGCTACAAACTCCCGCAGTGGCAAATATAATTATCGCTATATCTATCCTGCAAAGGTCGAGTGGGTAGCATAATATAGTTATTCAATAATAGTTTATTTCCATAGACGGTCAGACGCCGATTGGCTGCCGAGGATCTTTGCAAATAAGGTGGGTACTGATTATTACACTATAGACGCGGGTCGGTTTAGAGCAGCAGATTGTGGGTGGTTTGTCACCGTCGTCGTCGATTGCAATATATATATAAATATATATATATATACGTCACTTGTTGCTGTGTGGTGTCGGTGTTCATAATAATAATTAGCAGACCGCGAATCCCGATGACGCCAAAGTCGATTAGACGTGGGCACGCGAGCACGTGATGTTTAATATATATAGTAGGTATACAGTTGTACAGATACAACTTGTAATAATATTATGTATATCGAACTGGACATGACCGTAAATAATGTATAGGTATAGTGTATATTGTTGTAGGCAGCCGATGCCTTTATACGCGGCACGCGCAATATATTGTGATTTGCGATTATAATAAACGCGATAGAGGAGTATATTATATACTTGATGTATTTTTATATTTTATTTTATATTATAATAATCATTTATACATAAAAATCTACGAGTTAAGAAAATAAACTGTAATTTTTTACCGAGCGACGAGTTTATAAAGCCTCACAATTATTATAACGAAGTACGTATGTCGTATATTTTGCCATCTGCAAGAAATGAACTACATTGAATGTTAGAAATTTTTTTTATAAGCAAGCACGCTTGTAGATTTACCTTTCGTATTTATTAAAATAAACACTGATATGTCCCGATTAGGTTAATAACATATTTTACCAATTTCTTAATATGCAATGTCAAAACGGTTCGAGTATAATATAATTACACATTTACATATTCGTTAACAAACACATTTCGTATAATATATATTTTATTAATAAAAATAATAATTATAATCATTAGTAAAACCTTTTTTTTAGTGTTTCTTACAAATTACAGTTGTATCCCAACGTGTAGGCAAACCTACTAAAAAATTATTTTATTTTATCATATTATCTTAATCTCTTTACAACATATTTTGTAATATTATGCTAACAAATATTTGATCCATTTTTCCGTGTTTAACTTCTCGATCGACATCAAATAAATCATAGCATATAATTTCTGGCTATCAGAATGAGAAAATTAAAATTAATTTTATTTAAGAGGATATTAGAGCAGTGTATGTTTTTGCACTCTGACTTACGCGCAAGTATAGACAATTTGCGTTCAGTAAAACCAATTTTGTGATGTTAGCTTTTAATTTTAATACTAATGTGAATTAACCAAACTTAAAGGTTGAAATATTATCTAGGTCATGACAACTAACAACTAGGACCATGGACTTTTGTACGTCGATTTTTGCTCAGAACTCCCGACACGGTTGTTTTAACATTATCATATTGTTCACACTAAAATTTAAATTTAAATTCTATTCTCGATGTTGATACAACACCAGATTTTGATTTAGATTAATATTATTTTAGTTGTTCCTTTTGGTTAACTAATGTCATTATAACATAATTTAGGTACTGTTGTGATAACATATTCTATTAAGTTTTTCTAACTATTAACCTGAATACCCCTATTAAAAGTTGAATAATTGAACACTATTTCAATGATTTTTCCTACTAAATAAAAGACACGCTTAATTAAGTGCATTAAATATTATGAACAGATAATATTCTTACCTTTAAGTTTGATTATAAGTCAATTCACTCCAACATTTAAGCATATTTAACAGAAAATGAATTATGCTGAACTCAAATTTGATATGTTGCGCTTGAGTGGTGAGTCAAGCAGTAAATATAAATAGTGCGCGCTGAGTTCTGTCTGATATCCTATTTAGTAAAATTTGATTTTTGGCTTGTTTAAAATATATTCAAATTTTTATTAATTTGTTTATTTGTTTTTCTGTTTGTGTTAAATATGAATATTTGCGTGTTATTTTAATCTTTCTGCGTATAATAACAATCATTGTATCCTATATTATAGGTACATTGACAGATGATAATCCTTTTTACACAACATTATACAAACCTATATGGACAAATAATCGATTTTAATTCATAAAATATATTATTATTATTGTTTTGGACACAATAACGTATAGCCAGGAGTCTATTGTATAAATGTTATTTTTTTTAACGCGAATGAATTAATTTATATTATAATTTTAACGTTAACATATTGGACAGTGAACAGTAAAATACATATAATAATAATAATAATAATATAATAATAATAATAATAATATACATATGTACAATCAGACGGGATATTTTATATACAATTATCACATATACCTTATAGTTATTCATTTAAAAAAAGTTATAATGCATTATCGGTATGTTCATTTCTAGGAATTCGTTACAGTTCATACTGATATTTTTTTAAAGCAATTAATATTATAAATTTATAATAATTGTTTGTTAAAAAATTTTTCCACTTTATAATTTTTCATTTCCCAGAAATGAGTATTTTAATATTCATACTACCTTTATTTAAATTTTTGTGATTATTCTAATCTTACAGCACAACGATCTTAGATAATACCCATTTTTAAAATAAATTGTTATTATAATTTTCCAATCTTATACCTATTATACATTTTATCTTATATATATTTTGAAGTGTCTTCTAGTATTAAAAATACGCACGCACGTTCCAGAGAATATTACCCTTGTATACCTATACTACACACGTTAGTTTAAAAATATTTCTTATATAATATTGTTGTATGTGGTAATTGTAGCATTATCATTTATTATAAACGTTCTACACAAATTAAGTATTTACTCATTAATACAGAAATTGTTTAAACACAATTATAAAAGAAGTAGGTAATTAACTCGATTTTCATGATAATACCTAATATAATACCGAATTATGTATTTAATATTTCCTTTATTCGGAGCGTGCGTATAGTAAATAATAAATATCACGGTATAAATGGTTCGATTCTCAAGCACAAAACCAAACAAGAAATGTGTACAGGTACCAAATAAAAAAAACCACGAACAATATTTTATTTATCATTATATTTTAACATTTTTTTATCGTGGTACGTTGATGTATAAATGTATAATATATTAAGGAAAAATAGAACCGATGGATTCAACAGATATATATATACGTCTACAAGTGTTATATAGGTGGTAAGTAGGTATATGTACGGTATCACGTGTGTCGTAAAAGCAGCGATGACTGCCGAGTACACGATGTGATGTATTATGTTATATTATATGCGTATTTAAGCGACACGATATAACTGGTGTAAACGGGACGGTGATTTTCCCCGGGGCATTTCACCCTTTATTTTTGCTTTTTTTTCCTACCGGACACCTTAAAGACGCCCGCGGGGGTGTTTTCCCGGAAAACGCAAACAAATCTTGACCTGTTGTACCGATATCCGTCGACTGCAAACGCCTCTCTGCTTTCCCGAGCGCATCCACGGTGTTTTTATTAAATCTCCGTCAATACGTATTTTTATTATTATTATTCTAATAATTTTCTTTTTTTTCACATTTATCTCAAAAGTTGTAACCTCCTTCCCTCGTAATTTCACAGAAATAAACAGGCAATTGATGCGCGGTGTGAACGACGACGATGATTGAAATACCTAAGTACCTACCTAGTTATAATTACATATTATATTTTGTCGTTAATTGTTATTGTAATGTTGTCTTTGTATTCGTGCGTGTCGTCTGCGACGTCACACGCGCGGAATCGTTTAACAACAAAATGTCTCCTCCGGTTTCGTGCACGACGATGTTGAAAATATTTCATTGGTGGACAACAACTACGATAAAAAAAAAAAAAAACTGTCGCCCATAGTATTATGCCCCCGTAGATAAATTAAAATATTTAATATACCATTAATACGTCTGTACAACGAAAACGTTCCGATACACGATTTTTGGTATAGTCGTCGCCGAATATTTTATGCGTTTATGTTTTTCAAATTAAGTACGAGGTTTCACGATTTAAATCCGTATACATAAATATATATTATATGTAAAAAAATCATAATAATAATAATAATAGATTTTAAATCCGTACAAATAACACGCGCGAGACTGGTATGGAAATTGTAACGCCAATCGGGCGGCACATGTCGCGCCGCCAAGAATATTATTATTATAATAATATTTTATGTTCGTCTATATTTGCGTAGAGCGTGTACGAGTAGTACCTATATATAATAATATAATATGATAGTCGTGTTGTTCGCCATTCTTCCTAGTGAATGCTATTTAAACGCGAATAGATCGTATACATACATAGAGGTGCTGCTAATAAAAATCAGCGCTGACCTGTTTTTTATTTAATTTTTTTACATTATTTTTTCTGCAACTCTCTAAACTTGTGAATTTCCAGTTTTAACTCGACGTCATATGGACAATCTAATTTGTGAGTGTGTGTGTTTATATAAATATATACTATTACTATTATAATATACGCAATCGGCGGTGTAAAACTTTTAACATAATACAAACGTTTAAGACTAACCGCCACCACGCGTTGTTATTCGTACAACAAGTGATGCTGCTGTGGTATATAATAATAGTACATACATTATATTATTATAATGTTGTTACACCATGCATTTTGGGTTAGCTGGTTATATACATACACGCGTGTGAGTGCAGGGTCGGCATATTATAATATTGTGTTATATGAATATTATAATCGTACTACTGGTACAGAACCGATCACGTTTAAGCCGAACGATGGACGGTAAAAAACAAAAACGACAAAATTACGCGAAGGAAAAAATGACGCGATGTAATAATATGTTTTTCCGTTTCTACGAAAAAAAAAATACACTTCCGCGAGTTTTGCGTGTTGATCGCTTGCAGTGACGGCATTTTATTATTTTTTTTCTGCTCCGATAAACAACCCGCTCGAGCGTCGCCCGCTCGCACGCTATAATTTTGGACAGGTCAAAAGTCGCGTCAAAAATCTCGCGTCGGCTCGTCGCGCTCACTCCTTTTATACTTTAAGGAGCAAATTTCGTCGGTTTTCGTTAAGCATTTCAAAAAACCGAATTACCTTGTATAACCACGTAAAAATGATACTGTATATATACATGCCTGCGCAATTATGTCGGCCTGGCCGCGTATTCTTTTTTTAAAAAAGAAAACTAAACCCTTATATTTCCTATGAATATATTCTACACCCTTGTAGAAGCTATCTATAAATAAAATAGTTTTACCCCAATTTTAATGTTACAAAATGTGAAAATTCTTTTTTAATAGTATTTTTTTTTCAACCGGTACTCTTTGGCTTATTACTTGTTACGGAAGAAAAACTTTTAATTATTTTTTTAACATTTTTCTAAGATTCGTTTTTAAAGTTCAAGTTTTCCAAAATGATGTTTACGCGTTAAATAAAAAATAAGGTCTAGATAATAATCCTCTAAATTAGCACTGCACTCTTATCAAGAAATATTTATAATTTAAAATTAATTTTACTTAGGTATTGTATTAGTATAGGTATATACTGTAATTTTAAGGTATTATCGCGGTTCCATTAAATACTAAATTAACTTATATTTACGCAAATGAAAAATTTCGGCTCGTAGATAAACCAAGATAACTGATAAGTGTTAAATGATACTATGATTATTATTTAAAAAAAATGTTTAGTTGATTATAAATTATGTATTATTATGTTGTTAATTATAAATATATATTTTAATTTAATAGCTTATTAATAACAATATAACTCCAGAAATACTCAAGAATGTGTTACTGCGTAATAATGTTAATTTTCCATACAATAAAGAACAAAAATGAAAATTTATTTATCTGCGTTTTAGAACGAGTCACACAACGCTGAACGTTTTTCTCTAATTATTGATTTTTCCACACCCTCCTATAAAATTTTGTAACGTAAAAACCGGAAGAACTGATTTTGAATATTTATTATTTCGCTGTATTCTTTTTGACGAATTTGCTTAAAATGTAGTTTTGGTTTTAAATCAAGAGTAACAATTTTAATTTGAAACGCGGAAACCTATCTAAACGTATATGTAAATATATACATGTATAGTAAATAATAATTCATTAGTACACCTACAAATTTTATTCGTAATTAAATAAATACCGACTACGGGGTACTAAGAGGTGGGTACCGAATTATTTCAAACTAATATTAATTCTTCCTGTTACGATTAATGTCACCTAAAAAAAAAAAATTTATAATAATAATAACAATAACAACGAGGACTCGGCGTCGTGCGCAGTAATCGTTGTTCAATATACCTACAAAGTATAGAGAGTATTTTGTTCGTTTCGTATTGTTTTTAGTCAAAGTCTCAGCCCAGCGAATCCTATGTAAATTATATAATATGTAGTTATAATATCGTCCAACGAGTATAATAAATAATAACCATATCACAATCAATATTCAATATTTCAATATATACGTAATATATAGGAACTCAGTGTAAATTAGCAGTCGTCTTCAGTGAGTTGTGCAATTTTATCTTTCACCAAAAAAGCTTTAAAAAGTCGTATTCGTGTTATATCGTATATCAAAGTATATTTATGTATGCGCACTGAGTGTAACGCTTGCAGTAAGTTTTTACTTTCATCCTCGCTGACAGGGTCAGGTGTCGGAGAGGCGCCGCGCCGCGGGGATATATCCTTTGCCGACGTCGCCACCGCCGCCTGCACCTCCGTCAGCCACCGTTATATTACGTTGACCGCTTTTAACGGGTCATTAAAATCTGCAAAATTTAAACGCCTAATGGTTCGTGCGACGTTTTTAAATCGCTCTTTAATCGGACGACGAAACGTCCGAGAGTTTCTGCGGGACACGTGCAGAATTGACCGTGACGACTCGAAGTTGTGCACAATTCGCTCGCGCCAAGTCAGCCAACTACGATTTATATAATATTAAAAAGTTTGACCGCTTAAAGGCATTCCGTCGTGGTTGTAGCGTGTTTTCGCTTTCGTCCAAATAGTTTCCGCGTTCGTATTATTTATTTATTTATTTACTATTTTTGTTTTGTATATATTATATAATACACCATAGATTTCGAGTTCTGCGGCGATGTAGGCAGTAGCCGAGATTTTAGGTAGCTGGTGGCATGTACAATACGATACAAATTTCATGTGTTGATTGTATCATATTATATATGAACGAATCGTCGGTGCTGCAGAAATGTTGTGGCATAACGCCAATGTACATGCGCGCACGGGCGTATTATATACGTACCTACCTGAGACCTTTATAATATATACGCGTGAATATATGTGTTTTATAACAATACGAGACGTGGCGATAAATCATCGTACGGGCGGCGGTTACCGATCAAGGATTTACGGAATAATATTTTAAGCGTCCGCCGCGTCGCGGGAGAAGAGAGAAAAACGGCAGCATAAAAGGCTTTCTACCCGCCGCGCCGCCGCCACCACACCGCCACACCTGTGTACATATATATATACCTGCCACGCCGAGGACGACGACGACGACGACGACGACGACGATGACGATGAGGCCTGGGCCGCTCGCGCTGCATATATAGGCCGGAGCGCTGCCGATCCGGCGTCGGTGGTGGCGGTTTTTCTAGAGAAAATCTGGGTAGGTTTACATTTTTTTACAGCCTCCCCCTCCGCTGTGCCTCATCTGCTACACCGCCGACTCTTTTCTCTTCCGCTGCCGCCGCCGTTACCACTCGCTCTGATCACGGCGCGCGTGGGCCCTCAGCTTCCGACCCGCGTTCGGTATTGATTCGGCGCTCATAAATTACATTTGCCTAGTAAAATGAGAGAACGACACCGCCGCCGCCACCGCTCTGTCATTGGTCGTGTGTAGGAAGCGGGGTGAGACGGCGGTGCGAGCGCGGTGGCGACGACGACGAAGAAGGAAGCGGTGGCAGTGGCGTATATATGTAGGCTCGGCGGACGGGAACGAACCGTATTCCTCCGCCGCCGCCTGTACACAGTACAAACACACACACACACGTACATATAAATTATATACGCGCGCGGGCGAAAACGAGCGGTGGCGTATATATACGAGCGCGGTGCGTGTGCGAAGGGGACGACGAAAAACGCCGAAGTGCTCGATACCCCGGGGGTAGTAAGGTGCGCGGATGAACGAGAGCGGTGGCTAGGTGGGTGGCTTGAGTGGTGGGTGGATGGATGGCGGGGGGTGAGGGTGGGGTGGTCGGAGGGATTCCCGGGGATCCTGTGCGAGTGGGGACCAAAACGGAATGAAAGTTGAATAACAATGTTCACTATTTATAGTAGTGTGTTAAAACGAATTAAATTTTTTAGCGGCGGCACATGCGCGGCGGCCTAAGCGGGGTGGTGGCGGCGGCGGCACGGGGGGCGGCCGCTTTCGCGTATAGGGCGCGCGGACGAATTTAATGATTTTTTTCTCTTTTGCTTTTATCCCCCCACGCCCGCCGTTACACTCTCTCTCTCGAGCGCGCGCCGCACTCCCACTCCGTCGTCGCTCCGTCGTCGGCGCGCTCTGCTCCCTTATCAAGGGGTTGCCGCCTACTCCCCCGCGTCCAAGCCCCCGGGTGGATGATGCGGAGGGCGGGCGCGGTGCGAATTCCGGTTACAAACGCCCGCCGCGGCGCACGGAGTGCCGTGCCGCGGCGGAGGGGCGGGTGGGCGGACCGGGCCGGGTAGGCCGGGTGGGTGGGGGACCCACTCTCTCTCATTAAACTGTACGAATATGCAATTTTACTTTCTCGGTTTTTACCCCCTAGTAGTTTATTGCTAGTCATGTTTTTGAGTTGTCTATAGTTCCGCCGCGCGGGCTCTCGTCAACCGCATCATCTCCGTCGCAACCGCCGCGGGCACGCACGCGATTCGCACGCACTACCATATATTACACATTACTCGCGACATCGACGATCACCATCATAATAATTATCACCGGCGACAATAATTATTATTGTTTTATTATTATTATTATTATTATTATCTTACACATTAAATGAAAAAAAATTACACGCGACAATCACGAAGTTACACTCACGCGTAATTAATACATACATACTAATTTAAATATTAATTAATTAATTAATTAATTACCGTTGATAGAAAAACTAATTAATTAACTCAATTATCGTACTGTTAATTTTTTTCCCCTCCCCGTAAATCAATAGTGCACCATCGAAATACAATAATATACCTAAAATAAGATATCCACACAAATCGCACACATGTCGTTTATTCTTCGCATGCCTGCGGCGGCCGTGAACCGGTCACCGATGACGAGATCTCATTCGACTACCGGACAATAATATAGGTAAGTCATCTCGGTAGCACGATAACACAATACTGCAGTAATACTACGTCGGATATTATTAAATTATATTTATCATATTAAAACGTTCGTTTACCTAAAATTAGAAATCAAGAATTTATCGAATAATAAAATACTGTATTAATCAAATAATATTATTATAATAATATGATGACCGAAGTAATATAGCATAAACAATCGTAGTCGTAATCGTCGTAGTCGTCTTAACTGTAGCGTAGTATAGTAGACACGCGTGTGCGGTACAATATTGTTGCGGAGACATAATAATATTTTGAATTTGAATATTATTATATTATTGTGTACGATGAATGGCGGCAAAAGTCGCGTGTTATCAGCGCACTTATCGCTTACCGACGCGAATTTCGTCGCCGTCTTCGCAGCCGCGGCCGCGTAGTGGTCGTCGGACGTGGAATATATCGGGCGAGAGCGCGGCGCGCAGCGTCGGCGGTGGCACGCGTGTACACGCCGCGTGTGTGTGGCCGAACACCGGCCGCCGGTTGTATGAATGGGCGCCCCTGTCCTGTGCCGCCACTACCACCGCCCCCACCCGTACACGCAACGTGTACACACTCACACGCGTTCACTCGCGCGCCCGCCCGCTCGTCCACTCACGCGGACCACACGGTGTCGCCGCCTGCCCACCTGTTCGCGGTGTGGCACGGTATATACGGTCGACGACGGACGAAACGCGCGCGAAAAGAGGGTGAACCCCTTCCGACCCCCCCCTCCCCCCGCTAAGGACAGCCTCGTGACCGCCAACGCTCCTCCACGCGCGTGAGACGGTGACGGCCGTCTCGGAGATGACCCCCCCCCCCCACATGTCCCGCAAACCAACCCCGCGCCCGATGCCCCCATTCTGACGGCACGCGTGTTCAGCGTATTTATTTCAGAAACGCGCGCGTGTGTTTTACCCGACGTCGCCGTCGACGTGATTGTTGTTGTTATTATTGTTGTTGTTGTGGCTGAGGTTGTTGTTGCTGTTATCACCGCATTTCGCTCTCGTCGCGCGTGTGTCCTTGCGGGGCGGCCGTTCCGGCCGGCGAGTAGGAAAATACGCGGGAAAATATTTACATCGCGGCAGTACGGCGTTGTAGTTCACTTGGCGCACACCGAAAAGTATTACCGAAAGCACAATAATATCATTCTAAGTTTTAATACTCGGATCACGTTTAGCTACAGTTTTCGATGGATATCATGTCGCCGTTACCGGTACATTATATAGTAGTTTACGCATATACATAATAATATATATATTATATAATAGGTATTATAAATTGATATTATGTGCGGCGACGGTTAATTATTAAAAACGGTTATTATACATTGGCTAGGTTTTTGTTATTCAGTTTTCCTTTTTTCCTCCGTCGATAATAATCGTTATTAATCGCCACGCCTATGCGCATAGTATAATATACGGTGGGTCAGAGTCGTATTTGAAAAACGAATATTATATACATCGTATTCATAATAGATACTATATTACATCATTTTTACCTATTTTATTAATGCGTTTTCGCATAACCATGAAATTAAAATGAAAAACGTCGCGCGCTTGATATAGTGCGATGTGTGTTTCCTTAACCGTCTAACGCCGTCTCGTTTTTTTGGCTTGTTCGAAATAGGCGGGACAGTGTCGACCGAAGCCCACTGCGTGATGGGCGACCTGCAGCATTTCTGTCTGCGCTGGAACAACTACCAGAACAGCATCACCACAGCGTTCGAGAATCTGAGAGACGATGAGGACTTCATCGACGTGACGCTGGCATGCGACGGCAAGAGCCTAAAGGCCCACCGGGTGGTCCTGTCCGCGTGCAGTCCATATTTTCGGGAACTGTTGAAAGTGAGTATAATATCCACGCCTGCAGGGATCATTGTTTAATACTTTTGGAGGGCCTCTTTAGGAATTCGGGATTTTTTTGGGGGTCATCAAAACGTAATGTAAACGTGTAATGTACATATTATTATGTTTATTTAAAGAAAGTAAAAACAAAATCGAATTAAAATTAATGAAAATCTCATTTACCTGATTCACTTTCAAAAATAAATAATTTAATAAATACATTTCTCGTCTATACGGACTAGATAGAGTTCGTCCACTTGCTTTCATTATTCCTATATAGCTACCTATAACTGATCTATACTCAACCATCCGCGTCTATATAAAGAGACTTCGCGGTATACGACTGCAGTCGATGATTTACGTTTGTCTTTTTATTGCGCAGAGTACGCCGTGCAAACATCCAGTGATAGTGTTGCAAGACGTCGTTTTCGATGACTTGCAGGCGCTGGTTGAGTTCATCTACCACGGTGAGGTAAACGTCCACCAGAGGAACCTGAGCTCGTTTCTAAAGACCGCCGAAGTTCTCAGGGTCAGCGGTCTCACGCAACCGTCCGATTCCACTACCGCCAACGACGTGAGTATACACGACTTCAATTTATTATATTATTATATATTTAGCTCAATATGATATATTATGTATAAGAATCGTGTTTTATCGATATTACCCATTTAGGCGATTTTATAAACATTCGAATTTTCGGAAACGTTTTTTAGAATTTTTCCGTTCCATAGGCAAATTTATTGTTTACCTGCGATACGATGTTATAACGAAGTTTTAAAACTGTCACAACAATTTAATCACAGGGCCTCCGGCCTCGTAGTTTTCCGAAAATAAAAAATATTCTTATTTTCTCGACGTTTGAAAATCTTGTTTATCAGGAACGTAGCCCATCTCTCTGATTATTTATGTTTACATTAATTATAATCGCAATACAATAAATGTTCACGTGTATACCTATACGTGGTCCGTGTTTAATATTATATGACATAATTACATCCACGTGTCCGCTTGTTTTCAGCATGCCGCGAGGCAGTCTTCCGAGACACCACCCGCGGAAAACTCGTTTCTGCAGTCGTTCGCCACACAAGCATCCGAAGGCAGAGTGTCACCACAGGTCAGACAGAGGAAAGGTTTTCCGCAACAATCACCGTCGTCCATACCTTCACCGCGGTCAAAGGTAAGACCATTGCCGTTTCCACGTTTATTTTTCATATTATAGAAGGGTAGAGTGATTTTTCCGATTATATTAATTGTCAGTGGACCTCGCGATGTACGTATAGGTAACAATATATTATATATGCAGCTATAAGGGTGTCCATTAAATGGTAATCGTCCTAAATACGCTATACCCGCCTCTTGCCGTGACTATTTTCTGAAATACTCTTCGTATATAATATGTGGGTCAATAAATCAAATACTGTAAAATATTCATATAATGATCAATGGCTATCTCGTCTTAGAATTTTAAGAAACACGAAAACAACAGGTTTAATTTTTTTATTTCTAGGAGCAAAAATCACTGTAAATTCTCGTATTTAATAATTGGAGAACTTAGTACATAGGACATCGATCATTTTCCGGTGTCAAATTTTGATTAGGTATTAAATTCGCATTAAACGTCACATTGGTACTCACACATTATTGGTGATGACTTATGACTAAATTCAAAATGAGACTTCGCAACGATAGATGCGTATTTATATTGTACGAGTACAAGCGTCAGTGTTTATATCTAAATATAACATAATAATTAATAATATATTATATAATATGTATATATATATATAAGTATATACCATGTATAATAGTATGTGCGTCTTGACGAATATTTCATTATTCATATGTCACTGTACAATAATATAATTAAACCAATATTCAATAATGACTCATTGTGGTCTCTTGCTCGGTGCAACCTGGTTTTTCATTCATAATAATAATAATTGTTGTGGATGTGTTGGCGTTTTATATTGTTATTGTTCTTGTCGGTACTGCCAAGTAAATTATAATAGAAAACAAACATTATCAATGTAATACGGCGTATCTCGTATTCTCGTGTATTGCATATTTTTGTTAAATCTCTGGAAACTATTGTACACGATATTCTCATTGACGAAATGCATTTCCCGCGTACCAAACAAGCGTGTATATTATACTCGTATATATACATATTGAAAAACAAACAATGAAACGTGTTTTTCGTTTCGTTCAGGGCTTTTTCTTACCCGCACGTTTGTTTTGAATAAATAATGCATCGGCCGTGACCCTGCAGTATATTATACATAGGTGGTACGATCTACATTAAACTTAAACTCAATAATATATGCACAATGCACATAAACATACGCATACATGTGCGACATAACAGAAACTTCCGCACCACTGCAGCGGCTAAAGTCAACAGTTGTTGTTTATTCAATAAAACATTTTCTCTGCCAGGTTTAAAATTATATTCCTTTGATGATGGCATTTTTTTTTCTGCCAACCCTATGGCAAAAAAAATGCATATTGTTTCGAGGTGAACAACGATAGGTTTACAAAGATATTATAACTAGAGATATAACTAAGATATATTGTTGAAATGTGACTCGATTAGTGGTATAGACGGACATTTTCATTGGAGGTGGGGGGGATATATATTCATTATTTCTAAGATAAATCGAAAGGTAGGGCCCTCGGCGCTGACGTTATGTGTATGCATAAAAAAGGTCATGGCGAGGGATCCATCTCTCATATCCTCCCGCGAATACATCCATGCGGTTTTGATACACGGGTTGTTTACCTGTCTTACGGATATTTTTCTCCACTTTGATTAATAATTGTTTTCACGTTGTGGTTAATTATTGCTTTGGAAAACTCCGAAGTACATCACAGTGAAGCCGTAGCTCGTAGGTACATATTATAAAGATAATTTTCCAATGCGGTTTAATACAACATAGTATGCGCGTACAAGCATGATATAATATTATATAGAGTAGGTATTACATTAGTTAATAATTATAATTTATAATAATACATAATATTAGCACACCCGGCCAACTCCAAGTCGAACGCTCTTAGTCCATATATAGACATATTAAATCTGCACGTCTCCCACACTCTGTCTGCATATATAGGTTACCTAGTGCCAACCTTAGTAGAAATAGATGACCAATACCTTACCATATGATAGGGAAAATAGCGTAATTTGTATGGCATTTTTTCTATGATTGTTGATAAATTCTCTCTTGATATTTTAATGGCTATAAATGAACTAGCTTGTATGCTATATTGCTATCTTTATCTTCCGATCCCGGACCCCTCTCTCTTTCTCTACTTTTAGTCCATTTCTTTATAGGCCTTGAATTATCCCAACCATCCCGAACATTGAAGCTTTCATTTTACAGAGACTAATGAATAGTGGGTAAAAAAAAATAAAATTACACAAATTTGGTTATATTTCTCAAAAATATTTCGTTAAATGTAAGTTCGCTGTGTGAAAGTTGCACTGTATATTGTTTTTGTTTATACGTACAGATAGAATACAATATAAAATACGGCGTTCGGATCCGATCGTGAATAAAGGGTGACCTTTTATTTTGTACGCCTTTAAATTATATATATATATATATAAATATATTTACAGTTATATTAACTCGTATAAGAAAGAGTGATTTCGCTGCAGTCGGTTTACGGTTTCAAAGGGTCGTCGTCGGAACACGACTACTGTTTCGATATGTTACGACGAGGGCTGCTTGTGACAAAAGGTCAGCGGTGGGGAAAGAGTTTGAGAAGTCTTTAAATTGTGCATTGTCGAATGCCCAGTTACCGGAAGCGTCGGTGATATTCGTAATCAGATTCAAATGTTTCTTCAATATGATGCGTTAAAGTCAACCCCACGCAATCTGCTGGAGTGACTGAGCGTCCTAAATACGTGTAAATAATACGCTAGGGGAGATATTATTACACTAAATATTCGAGTCATACGATCTTTATAATGCTTTTAGTCGACTTTCGACCGGCAAAAGCGAAAACGCGCCGTGACGTGATTGTATTTGTAAGCGTTTACCCGTTTGTGTATGACGACGACGACGACGGCGACGACGACAACGGTAGGTATAACCGTTGAAAGACAAATATTAAATCGCGAAAAAAAAAAATCGAGCAATAAAAATAAACATCGCGAGTAAAACACGTTACGGGTCGTTGTAGCGGTCGTGACAGCGTTCCGCAAAAAAAAAAATAAAAAAATAAAAAAAATCATAAATATATAATAATACACACACACACACACACACACACATACACACACGTGTTGATGCATGAAAAGAGATGATCTTATTCGCGTAAACCGAACGAAACGGTTCACAAAAGCGGTGGTGCGCGCCGGAGGAGAATATGGAAAAAAATAAACGTGTAAAAAGGAAAAAAAAAATCCGAGAGAGGATATTTTCTGGCCGGCGAAACGCTCAAAAGTCTGTAGCGTTCGTGTAAACAGTTTACTGTGCCCGCCGTTTTCTTTTGTTATTTTACGACTCTTTAGAGAAATCTTATAGTAAACAAAAACAAACTTCTCATAATAATAATTATTTTCCTCCATCGCCGTTATTCGTATTATAGGTGGTACCTACACCAATGACCGGATGAAACGAAAAACAAGACATAAGCTGTTAACGGAATTTCTCGTTTACATTATGTCGTATAGTCGTCGTGCAGTCTATTTATTTAATTTATTTTACGCCCCCGAAACCGTGAATGATCGATTCGGCAGACGGTAATAAAATATTTGTTAGACAATGTTCCAAAGTTCGCTATACATACAAGAGCGTTATTTCCATTGTGCCGGGAAACCGGCCAACTTTCGATTTTCGTTTACGACCGAATTTAAATTCGTCATTTTAATATATATTATTACCGTTTACGAAATATACGTCGTGGCCCGTTTCATTTCGTGATCCAATATTGACGGACTATGCAAAGTTGTAGCGAACGTTTCGCGCGAGGTGTTGTTTCGGCATTGCGGGCAAAGTAAATTACCGGAGTTTCCCGGACGCGGAAATGGCGCCTGCTGAGTAAATAAAAACAAACGCGTATTATATCTAAATATCTTTTTGACTTTATAGCGCATTAGCGCATTTTCCGCGATCAAAAGTCAAACACGAATTAGAGTTTATATAATCATAATCCGTATATAAATACGTGCGTGCAAAACAATAAACACCGCGCTCTGCGTCAGTGCTATTACGAGTGGTGGTGGGAGGGGGTGAGATCTATCGGGCCTCGGTTTTTTTTTACGAATTCTATATAACTGTTTATCCTAGTATTCAGTATGTAATATATTTATGGTTTTGAGGTTTCAACGTTATAGCTAACTTATAAGCTAGTGTACATGTTTTCCGGCGATGGCATATGATACACATGAATCCCTCGTAAATATATTATATAATACATTACTGATGGGTTTATCAAACAAATATTTTTTTAAATCTCCCTCCCCCCTCTTTAACAACCCGTGGCTCCGCAACCGGCCCGCGTACGTATAATGTGCAAATACGCGCTTGGTGACGATCATTTTAAAGATCGTAGGAGTATAGATTATACCTATACAGAATTATCTACAGTTAAAAACAGTCGAGTATATGACATAAAATTGGCAACGACGAAGCCTCGTGAATCATGAGGTACCTCTGTGGGAACGCTCTAAAAATGGCGAAAGTCAAGAACATTAAATTACAATGGCGACATCCATGCGGAGAGGGGATCTGCACCCCTCGTATACAGTTACTATATAGATAGGATGTAGGTTCACACTATAGGTATACATTAATAAACTATAAAATAGTAACGATATGTGTGATGCTGAATATCCGTTATTTATTCTCGACAAAAACTAGCATTGTAAAAAAAAAAAATATATTAACAATACAAATTGTTAAGTCCCCGTAACGCGTTTATTATTTACGTTTTCAGCCGTTTAGAACGCGCATTAAGTGTAAGTATAATATTATTGTTTACAAACAAAAATAGAGTGAGGTTGACATAATAATATAATATTAAAGCGTTGTGTGGATAATAATATATTATGGTATATGAAGGAAAATTACCCTTAACCGCATGCATGTATAAATAGGGTATGGTAGCGCTGCAAATCTTTTATTATAGCATCATTTTTAATGATTGTATTTTCCGTATACGAAACGCGGTCGATATAATATTATATAACATATATTGCTTCATGCGGATAGTCAAAGAGAGTACGGTGGCGTTTTCTCTCTTTGTGAGTCATATACCTATCCCATAAACATCGACCACCTTCAGCACGACTATTCCAATGTTAAATATTACTTTAGGTAAAGTATACGTAAGCGGATAGAATAGTGTTCGCGATATTAAAATTTTGGACTTGCCGGATCAACGGTTCTTATAACGCAGCCTTCCTCGATTGAACTTCAAGATCCCTTCACCCTCCTATTATTACGAGTTACGATATCACATTCCCTTTGCAATTCCATCCCACACCACCAATTAGTGGCGACTATGCTCGTAGTCATCCAATTCACCGTCATGCCAATAAACACTACCCTTCTATAGGTTTATGGAAATACTTTTGTCCTTCACATTAAACTCTTCGATACTTGTCGTTTTATGTATTAAATACATTCTTGTAATTCTTGTAATTCTTGGGCTTCGGCCTGGTCAGTTGCAATAAAATATAATAATAGAAATAGGTAACATAATGTTGTATTTTTCTTGTCGCAGGAAAACTCTCCGATACCGTTGAAACGCACCAACAAGACTTCGTCGAACCCGTCTTCAGGCGGCGGTGGCGGCGGCGCCATGCCCATCGGTGGCGGAGGAATGGACCTGTCCGAGAGGACGTCTCAACACAGTCCCAGCTCGGCGGGCAGCCGGCCCAACTGCATCGACGACGACGACGCGGGCGAACGTTCGGACGGTGGCCTCGGCGGTGCCGTCGGGAGTAACGGCCACAGCAACGGACATCTACCGCACAACCTAAACCTACACCAGCAGCAACAGCAACAGCTCCACGACGAACCTCCGATGGACTATTCGCGGACGCACCAAAACCACCAGCAACAGCAACAGCCGCCACCCAACGCCCTGCAACAGCTGCAGGACACGGCGCAGAACCTGATGATGTCCCGCCGGTCGCCCGCCGAAGTCAAGACCGAGCCGATGGACACCGCGTCCGCGGCGGCCGTCAACAGCGGCAGCGCGTACGCGGACGACAGCAACGACTCGGCGGCCGACTTCACGGGCGTCCACCCGGCCATCGGCATGTCCGAACCGGACGACACGTCCTACCAGAGCCATCACTCGTACCTGGACAGCAAGTTCTTCGCGGCCGCGGGCGCCTCGTTCAACTTCAGCATGGCAGCCGCCATGGCCGCAGACTCGTTAGCGGGCAAGTACAACACAATATTGTTAATAGACGCTTATATTAATGCTGACTCGGGTGCGCAGTTTTGGGTTTTTTGGTTGTGGATGCCCAAAAGATTGGCACGTCGTTTTTAAATGATTACCTATCCGGCGATGATAAGATTTAAACGACTATGTTATTGTAGAGACTTTCTTTTGCTTTTCGACGCATTTGGACGGAAAAACATCGATTTCTGTGATTTGTTATTGACATCGGTCAACGATTAGGACTTTTATAGTTCATATTATGTCCCGCACACGGTTATGATTTGTTCTAACGACAACATCGTGTCTTGTAAAAATAATCTTTTTTATGATATATGCATAATATTAAATTAATATCAACGGTATAGTCGGACCACGGCAAAAATGTATTTGAAAAGTAAAAAAACTCACCTGCTTCCCCCTAATCACGAGCCTGCAGAATACTTTTTGCTCTTATTATTAATATTTCAATCTCTGTCGCTCTCTCTATTCCCCTCTCTCTTTATCTATCTATATTTCTATTTATAGATCGTTGCCAATTTTCGCGCAAAATGTCGTGACGTCACACGCCCGTGTACTTTTTTATACCTCGCCGGACACACGATCCGCCGCTTACGAGACCGGTTTCCTGAAATTCCGTAGGTGAAAATTTGCCCGTCTACAATGAGACGACGTGTACTTACTTACGGCAGTGTGTGTAATATATTAATGCATAGGTACACTGGTAGGAGGTGGTAACCGCCGCCGCCGCCGAACATAAAACGTATCCTACTAAACTCTTCTAGCGGCGCGCGTGTGCGGATTAGACGAGTTACACCTATTTTTCCATACATTCGTGTGGGCCACGACGTGGTCAACCTTATGTACCGTGCAGACGTCTGCAGTATAATATATGCGTATATATATATATATATATACACTTATAATATTCCATAGGTAGGTTAAGTGTCTATAACCTACGATTGGGCCATAAATACGTTTTTATTTTTATTTTTTTTTTTTTTTTCAAAAACCGGATTCGTATTTTTCTCCGTCGGTTTACGCTTACGCGGGTTTTGGGTATGGGTATACGACTATATTAAATACCTATATATACTCTATACCTATAACCGCGAGCGCACCTATTTATAACGTATATGCATACGTCACTAGCAAATAATATAATATTCTAATAATATAATAACATGTCGTTTCTGTGACCGACTCTCGTACATTATGTTAAACGGGTACCTACCTCCCATTGTATATTATTATTATCGTACATTCGTGCATTAGACGCAGCCGGATAAGTCACCAACGGTGGTTATATTATTAAATGGCTATACGCCTTATGAGAGGACGACGAAATGCGAACATCGGCACAGTACGGTCATAGGTAATAATTATCGTAATAATATTAATTATTATTTATCATATTCGTACATCTCACGCGGTATGGCCCACTATCGCCGACACGCAGTCATTTGATATTTCACAATCGATCGATGGAGCGTCTTTTACACGATGTACGCATACATATATATAACATTCTTGTCGTGTACGTCATCGGCTCGTTTCGACCCAAAAATCTTGCACTGCCCCCCCTGCAAGGCCGATTTCGTCGCACCCGTCTCGTCGTTCTGACGATATGCTCGTTAGTAAACGACATATTGTTCAAGATTTCTGAGACGTTTCGGTCATCGGTGCGATATACCGAAGCAAAGTCACATGATATACCAGCGAAACGTACCGACCCGTATCGGACTCGTAGTAGTTACGTTACCCATCGATACGCGTATCGAATTCTACATCTCGAAAATCTTGAATATTTCGCTAAACTACGACACATTCGATCGGTAGGCGGCAATATATAGTTGAGCTATAATAATAGTAGCCCGTGACGACGTCAGACTTTATATACCTACCTAAAATATAGTTCTAATATAATTATATACATATCGTTAAAAACATCGATGGCGCTCGCCCCCGATCACTGTTGGCTGCGAGCAGCATTCGATCTCCTTGTTAAATTGATACAGGCATGCGCTACTACGATAAAATATATTATATACGTATTCCTATTCCCCCACGCGAAATCAAAGCCCCTTCTCCTTGGATCCGAGACGAGCGTGATGAACGAGATGATGATTGTTGTATAATATAGACTATAGAGTATATTGTATAGTAGGTAGGTAGCTAAATTAAAAAAAAAAAAAAAACATTTGTTTAAATTAATCACCGTTGTCCTCAAACATTGGCCGATTATTATTTTCGATTTAAATTTGTTAGGCATGATATTAATGTACCGGTTTCGTTTCTGTTTATCGCAGGTCTCAACAATCACAACCATACCAACGTGATGGAGGCTCTAGGAGGCTCCAGTTCTCAAGGTAAGAATAAATGATATAATATATACCAAAATAAATACATTTACTATCGATTCGTTACAACTGTACTTACTGTATTGGCTCGTTCTAATTATAATAATATTATATACGTCCGTCGGACGTCGTCTCGTCATCGAGACTGTATCTTGTGTTTACGAATATTTACGCATGTATACGCGTATATAGGTAGGCTACGACAATCGAGTTATGATAAGTTTGTGTCGAGTGCATAATATTTTTATTTTCAGTATAACGCTTGTCTGCTCCTCATCGCCCTCTCGCCCCGCGAAATTGGGTACGTTCAATTGTATACGTATAACGCAAAGGAGACACACTGTACGCTGCAATAACATAATATATATATTATTTTAAAATAGTCCGTCTGATTCTCGTTAATTACTTCAAGTCTGCGATACAGACAAAACGCATACATGTCTAGTACGTGCGAAACTAATAATGATACAATATTATAATAATATAAATGCTATTGATAAAGACAGCGGCGTTTTTTTTTGCGAGTGAAGCGGCCGTAACGTATTGTCGAATTGTTGTTCAAACAAAGTAATATAAGAACACGATATTATAACACGATGCATCGATTTTAAGTGACTTCAATTATTATTATTATTATTATTATTAGCGGGCATATCAGAATAAGAAACGGCGAAGATATTTTACAACGTGACATTGTACATAATATTATGTACTCTAATGTCGCACACATATACTCTACACACATATATTATATATTTTATAAGTTAAAGCCGTTTTAGATCCCGCTGGCTTTTGTAACTTTTCTGCGACAAACTCGGCGGTTGGTAGTACCCATTCATTTTTTTATCACCGGACTTCAAATAGGATATTATATACGACCCTCTCGTGAAAACTCGCCGTCTACATCGTATCCCGATCGTATGTATAATAATAAAATATTATATCACTTATGTATACGTAATACGCGCGTTGGTGTACCTAAAATACATTTTAGAAAGAATTTATGCTATATATATAATATAACTATTATGCCATGACGGAATGCATTTTTTTGCGGATAACTCCTTAAAACAAATCGTCCAAGAAATACCAATTAAACTTACAATATTTACATAATGATTTATTTGGGTTCTGAAACGCTAAGGGGCAAGGGCAGTAGACATTTATCAACTCTAGATAACGCGTGACTACTGCTGCAGGTATGTGGTACGGTCAGAGATGTAAAATTTCATGTTTTTACTGGCTTGTTGAAAATTTCAGAAACTTTTCATGTTTTCTTGAAACTTTTCAAAAAAATTGAAACTTTTGATTTAACGCTTTCATATATCTTTAATTTGTTTTGTATATGATTCAATGGCTTTTTTTAAAAATCTAAATAATATTGTCAAATTATTTAAAAGTGATTTATATATTAATGTAGTTACCTATTAGATGCTGGCTATCTTAATTTAATTTAAATGGTAATCATTGAATACTAATAATAATTATATTGAAGCAGTGTTTAATTATTTATTTTTCTAGTAATTTATCGATTTTCCAATAGAAACTAATATTAACTTTTAAAACCAAACTTAGACTAAAAAAAAACAAAAACCTAATATATTTAATGAATAATAATTGTTTTGTCTCGAAATAATGATGAATAACAAAGACAGTAAATCATAAAAAACAAATTAAATATTATAAGGCAGTAAACAAGCTATAAAAACTAATTATTACTAAATAATAGATTTATCGAACTATCATAGATGTGGCAAACTATATATCTTAGTTCGTGGCAACTGGCAAATAACCTTAGATCATATATGATCTAAGCAAATAACAATTTAGTTGTAGAAAATTATCATGATAACAATTAACAGCAGATACCAGTGGTACCTTTATACCTACTACAATTACAATCATAGATATTAAAATTATTGTCTATTATCTATTTATTGGTGTTTGCGTACGATTATGAAATTAAATTTTTTATATTGAAAAATTTCAATACTTTTCATTTCAATAGCCATGAAACTTTTCAAATTTCATGAAAAGTTTCACTTGAAAATTTCTGAAACTTTTCAGTCTCACATCTCTGGGTACTGTCAGACACATTTACACACGCCGAAACACGACGGACTTGAGGAAACGGACTCAAAAGAGATTTTCGACGTATATTTTGATATAAATCAGAATTATTTCGACTTAATACGTAAATTCGTTCACCGCGTAAAATATTTCTCAAATCCCGAATCCACTTCTACAGCAGTTTTGTGATAAATCGATGTACCTATTTTATAATGTCAACTCGAGAAAAACTTGAAACTTTCAGCGTAATTTTCCCGTGCCCTGCATGCGAATATCATTGTGACAATAATTATTACATCGGATAAGTTTGACAATCATATTTTAATGCGTGTACAGTTTCATACAGACATAATCATCGATCATTTTATGCATCGCTTTTGAATATTAAACAATTGCGTAATGAATTAGTTTTTAATCATCAAACAGTTGTTCTTCTTTTGAAACTTGCAACAAAAACACACGTGCGGTTATATAGGTGCGTTTTGCTCGTTAAAATATTTTAATTATAGTTTCTAAAATTTCTTTTTATACATAACTGTTGACGACGATGGCGGCGACGACATTATTCAAGTATAGTTGTTGTATTCAAAATAGTACTGGTGTGGTGAAATAAAATTTAATTTTTAAAAAGTCGTCGTGCGTTGTGCCATGTGAAAATTGGAAACCTGTTTGCGAGTCTAAGTATAATATGAGTTTTTACACTTTGGCTGAAATTAAAAAAAGAAAAAAAAGTGGAAAGGTGAGCCCGGCTCAACGTACTTATATCTATATAACTATACATATATAATACACTGTGTCCTATACGACGGTAGACTCGTTAGCCAAACTATATAGTGGCAATTCCGGTATTATATTTTTGTCTATTTCGAACTGCTGTTGGCGGCGCACACGTGCGATTATAAAAAAAAGATCGTTGACCTATACGGCGTGACTCTTAAAAATTGATGGAAATTTACAAAAAATAAATAAATATTACCAAAATAATTCCGCCACGCGTCTACACGACTTACAGTTGTGTGATTAACGTCGGCGAATCTTCTCGCGTACCTATACAGTAAATTATTCACATTTAGTGCGCTCGGGTAATTTCTTGCATATGCTGCTGCGATGATATTTCAGATAAAGCGTCGACAACGACAACGCCTATATTATAATATGATGATAAAATTATGTACAGTGTGCGTGTTCACCCGATTAAATGAGTTTTTTCGTATGCATTTTATTTGTTTTATTTAAGAAAAAAAAGAGCGTGCGCCATATGATGGCGATTTCCGCGCCGCGGCCGTGTACTTTTGTGTATATATTATTGCCGAGTCTATTTATTTTTTTGTACGACATTGTTACCTATATAATATATTGTTTTGGAGCCAATAATAATCATCGGTTGAGTGTCTTAATTTAATGTTGTGTGTCCGATATAAACATACGTAGCGATCGCCACGGATCCGTCGACGCATAATTATAATATATATATTATATTTATTTATACCAGCAGCTGATGTGATAATAATTATTATTATAATACTGTGTTTACTACTGTGATCTGTTAAAAAAACGTATACTTATATTTGTTGTTCTTTTTTTTTATCCAAAGTATATTTATGTATACGTTTAAAAGAAAACCACCCTCTCTCCGTCTATAACACTCTACCTATCAGTTTGTCCCTCTTTTTTCGGAACGATAAAAAGAAGAGAATAATGAAAGAAAATTATATGTACACTTCATACGACAATGACGAAATACTTGGTTTTTTTTTAAACATTTTTTTTTAACGTTTATCTATAAATACCTCTAAATATTAATATTATATATAATCCATAATATTATAATACCTACCAATCATTTTATAACTATCATTTTTTACCTCTTATAATATAATATTTATAATACATAAATGCATGTATTTATGTAACACGTATACATATATATATATATAATATACATACCTATAAGGCTATAAATACACGCGATGCATAATAAATATAAATGGGTTCTTTTAGCGAAGAACATTCATTATTTCAAAAACTATCAACATTTTTGAATATATTTTTTACATAATTGTAGATAATTACAAAATAAGATTTTTAAAAGAAAAATGATGTGTTTCACCATTTCTTAACGACAACTTACATTTTTAATTCCTTATTCCAAAGGAGAACATTTTTTTTGGAATAGGTACTTCGAAATATAAAAATTGAATTTCGGACGAGTATTTTGTGATTTGATGATAAGTATAGGTATTTAAAATTTAGATAAGCGGAGTGGAGTTCCATAGGGATTCCCCGCAACATGTCGGTCCACAAACCACTTGTCTAAACTTTAAATACGTTCATAGATTATTAACCACTCGTCTAAAATTAGATTTTTATACAATATACATCGAAACACTCTGAATAATATTTTGCTTAGGATCATGAGACTAAAATTCTAAACTTCGAAAATGTCATCGACAGAAATATGATTTTTTCCAAAAATATTGTATGTCTTGTAAACGACCTGAAATTATGTTTAAAAAAAAAAAAAAGTGCTTGCAAAAATGTTGGAAGTCTTTTGAAATAATGAGCGTTGCCCGATAAAAGAATCACCCGGTATGCAGTAACCTACCTATATGATACATAGTAAATATAGTAATACATAATATAATATAATATATAAATGGAGAAAAAAAATACAAAAGGAGTGACCGGCTGTTATTATTGTGCTGCAGACTGGTCAGAGGCTGGTGGCGGAGGAGTTGGCGGCGGGGGCGCGGAGACGCTGTCCTGTTTCGTATGCGGCAAGCGCCTGAGCACCAGGTTGACGTTGAAGCGGCACATCGAACAGCAGCACAACCAGCCTCTGCACTCGGCCGTCTGCAACGTGTGCAACAAAGTGTTCCGCACGCTCAACAGTCTCAACAACCACAAGAGCATTTACCACCGGAAGCCCAAAGCGTACAAGTCGGCGGGCGGGGGCGGTAACGTGGGGGCGGGGGCGGCGGCGGCGGCGGTAGTGGCTTCGACGGCGGCCACGACCGCGCCGACGACGACGACGACTACTTCCGCGGCGGCGGTCACGTCGTCGTCCGCGTCGCCCGACGGTAACGGCGGCGTGTCCGGATGCACCAACACCGCCGCCGCCGACGCCGCAGCCTCGTCCGTGAAAAACTTACCGCCACTGACCATGTGGTACAACAACAACATAAACAACAATAACAACAACAGCAACTGACACAAGCTGCAGCGGAGCGCCTGAACGGGCTCCGACGTCGTCTTCGTCGTCCGAACGACGCGACGGCGGAAGAGGAAGAGGACGACGACGATGACCGGACAGAGGGACGACGACAGGACAGAGTGACGACGGCAGTATTACGGACGACGCGGACGAGAATGAACGATAATAATAAATAATAACGATATCATTACGACGCCCCGCGTAGCCGACGACTGTAAAGTGCAATAAGAATAATTTACGTGTTATTATATAACGATATTATATTAAAACAGTAGAAATCGTTTTGATGATTGTAAGTTTTGTAGGTTTCGTGTTTAACATTTATTTTTTTTTCGTTTTCCGACGCGACTGTGAACAAATTTTATTATAAAATACCATCGACGAATTATATCGGAATCATTATTTATCATTATTTTTTTCTCGTGTTTGTTTAGGTATTATTATTATTATTATTATTATTATTATTATTATTATATATTATTATTTGATTAAACGAACGGTGGTTCGATATAGGATTAGTGCTGTATACATATAGGTATAATATAATATTATATAATATTGTGTAGGTACATTGAGTATATATTTTTGTCTTTTCGACGTTTAGACTGTGTTCGTACAAGGTTTAGTGAAACGAAAAAAATAATAAAATATAGTACTGTACGCACACGCATATTATTATATTATATTATCGTGTATTTTAGAATGTATAATATTATATATTATAATACGATTTAAATACGAATGTATCATTTACTGTAAATTAAACAATGATAATAATTATTATAATAATAAAATGAAAAAGAAAACGAAAGTATAATATCGGCATTGTAATGACATTTAACATACCTGGGTATTAATATATATTATTATTATTATTACTCAATATTTACGTAATGTTGTCTATGCGTAGTCCTTTGACCGTTGGCTTGGCCGATATTAAACAATAATTCGTCATTTGTATAATATAAAACGTTTATAGGTAGGAAAACCTTCTTCCGATCGCCATACATCGCAGTGACATATAAAGCTCATACCTCGTCCTTTTCGTGGAGCAAATTCATTACGATAATAATATTATTAAAGCCGTGTCACGACGATCGCTACGATTTTTCGTTTCATCGAATACGTAAACGATATTATAATGTTATAATATTAGTATTTCATAAAGTCGAGTCGATTGCAGGACTCGGTATTTATATATATATATAGGTACGAGATGTATCTATAATATTATGCGGTCATTATATATTATAATAGCGTCCGAAGTATAGGGTCATCTCTCTAGGCCCTGCGACCTGAGTGACAGAATGATGTTGAAAAGAAACGAGCTAAATATCGACTACCAGTGCACAGATTTATTTGGGAGCCAATTCGTGACTGGGACACGATGACATATAATAATTTATTATACTTAAATACCCCATTATAACGACGTGGTAGGCGTACTATGAAGAAATCGAAAATACAAAAAGCCAACGAAAGTCCGAGCCGGTTGTTGTTATTAATTTTTTTCGTCCGCGGTTGTTGTCTCGCAGTGCGTGGACATTGTTAAGAGCTCGCGTGCTTATATATATATGACGTATATAATAATATATATATTATTTAATAATATAATATTGTGTTTATAGGTCTGATAAAAGAAAAAAAAATACCCTATTAAATTTGGATTACACTGACGACGACGTTTGTTTATATTACGGTTTGTATGGGGCGCCTAACTAAAAATAAACACAGGTATCTAACGTACATTACGGGAAGTATAGAGTCGGCGATGGCTTTGTTGTCAGCCGCCAACGCTTTCCTCCCCCACCCCCGCCTCCCACACACTGCCACCCCCCGCCCCCGCAACACCGCCGAACGAGGGTAAACAACGCCGTTCGCTGTTTTCTTTTTAACATTATACATAAGCGCGTCGAATGTGTATATCGGCAAACGAGCGGTGCATACCTTCAACACAAACGTAAACATATTAATATATATATATACGAGGCACGTGTATAATGTTATAATATAGTTTCGGTTTCCGGGGGGAGGAGGGCTGGTGCCTTTGCTCTCAAAAGTCGATTCTCGAGTGCACAATGATTAATAAAAAAAACCTGTCTGCGTCGCATTCGCGTTTGTTACCGTGCGTGTTTCAAATTAATTTCTCCGTCTCCGTGTGGGTAAAAAAGTGCAAAACGAATGTCGCTAACTGCAAAGTATACTGTAGATAGTGCAGGTGCATTGTACTCTGCAGCACAGTTTTCGTTTCGGTTTGTTCTGCACTCGAAAACAACGCGTTAATTGATCGGAATAGTCGTATTCATAAGTCACCCCAGTGTTCGACATGCAGTGCTAATATTTTGT
Source organism: Sitobion miscanthi (assembly GCA_008086715.1). Lineage (NCBI taxonomy): Eukaryota > Metazoa > Arthropoda > Insecta > Hemiptera > Aphididae > Sitobion > Sitobion miscanthi. Next base: position 23,254,628 of record CM017798.1, on the reverse strand, counting down.
CGCATTTTTTTTTAGTGTTCCTACTGTATTATATCGTCATGAATAATGGCGTTCCTTTTACCACGATATATTACGTTTCAAAAAAAAGCAACTCTTATTTTTTATTTATTCATTGTGAGCTAGGATTACTGACTTTCCAATCTATTAACATAATATAATAAATAAATATACGATTAATCGGGACGAATAATTTCCCGTCGGGTGTCCAAACTTGTATACCCGATCACTGATCACTCGCCACCTTGCTGCTAATCGCAATGATGTTTTTTACGAACGCAGTGCAACTTTTCACCGTAGTTCATCTATAATATCGACACGAATTTTTCTACAAAACTGATATACTATAGTTAAGGTACTCGTTCAAATCGTTGATATAAATTATGATATCATTATTATTTCTTAATATTTACGCGCTAAAAACGTTCAGATTATCATGTATCTCATTATATTCGCTATTTCCGTGGCGATTGTCTACTTATTTCGTCCTCGACCCAGCTCCGTATAGTGTCGTGAGAACATTAATCGATTTTAAAAATCCAATATCGTAAATGGTATTAGGTATATTATATTCGGTATGACATCCGTTCAGTCAAACCAAATAACTAGAAAGTAGAAATACTAGATTTTTATACATATTCTGTACCCATATACTTTGTATAATATTTTTATATTTGAACTTCATTACTGAAATGGTGGCGATAATAATTGTAATTGGTGACTCCTTCACCTCCAACCACTGCTGAATACAAAACGAACGCATATTAAATCTATTTGGCGTACGAAAATGTTTTGAATTATTAATAAGTATAATAATGTGGCACCGATGCGTACAATTTTCATACCGCGAAATTGCCATAATACCTATGTAGCAAAATTTTGGTTTCGGTTTTGCTTATAATATAGAATAATATACTATTAATTGTTTTTGCAATAGTCGACCCATCACCTGTCACGGTGTACATATCGTCGAAATTGATCGGCAAATTTTCTATCACAACACATCATCATACGAGATGATGATAGTATGTACCTATGTACTATGTAGTGTATATCATTATAATAAAGCGTTTCGACAGTGTCCCGCGGGAATAACTGTGTTTCGCTTCGAACATATATTATATTATATTATGAGCAGGGATAAGATTTTTAGGTTCTTAAAAGGTTAAAATATGAGCCAATAAAGCTTATATGCTCTACAAAAATCTTAAAATATTTTCTTAATAATCGATTAAAAACTAGTAAAATATGCTTTTTTATGTTTTTAAGTTAAGTAAAGTATATTATATTATATTATTTATGATTAGTTTGTATGTGTATTATTCTTGGGCTGGACCTAATTTGAATATTTGGTAAAAAAAAAACCGACTTTATCGGTCATCACAGTCGAGGACCAGAGTGTCCAAGATTACCAATTTAATTACAATCCATTGACATAGATTAAGAATAAATACTGATGTTCTAAACAAGTTATCGAACGATTTCAATCCTTATTTTTATAACATTTTTTTATATTTTAAAATAAATCCCTACTAACAGTTATGATTTTTTTTATATACAATTTATTCTAAAATACTAAAAATAGGCTTTAAATCTTCTTTTAACCCCATATTATGTTCAAATACATTTTTTTCTTCGTATTATCTACATTAATTACTCGTCGAGCTGCGTAAACTCAATAAATATAAAAGAGAACCTCAAAATCCGCTCTCCAAATTTATGAACGTTCTGGCCTATTTTACTTCAAACAGTCCACTTAACGTTAAATTTTAATGTTTTTATGCACTTTTTTCACCCCGCAGTAATTGCAGTTATGCATAACGATAAGATAATAACATACAATATACGTAAACATAATAAACCGTATGACGTTATAATAATTATAATTAATAATACATTAATTTGTGATTTCGTGTGTTCTGCTTATTGTGTGTCTGAAAACGCAATAGCTGCCAAGAGGTTTTTTGTTTGTAAAAATAAAAATACAAAAATAGTAAGCAATTATTATTTTCGGTTTTATATTTTCTCAAATACGAGTTGTAACCGGTTTCGAGTTTTGTCGTCGGATTGCTAAACATACTATCGTTTCGACTACCAGTAATTTTGAAACTAGAAAATCGTTTGGATAGGTATACATGTATCTTTTTTTTTTATAATTAGTATGTGCACCTATTTAACCTTCTAATGGCTAATCGTACTTTTTAATCGCATATTTTCGCTCAGTTCTTAATGCACGCACTTACATTCAGTTACACAACGACGCCAACGGCATTTGACGTAAAAATAACTGTGGAAAAAATCGAATCGGCAGAGTCGGTGTCTGATGACTAAATAAACAATCGTTGTTGCACTGTCTTCCGTCCGTTCACCGAAACGTTTTGGGAAAGAGCTAATTCGTCGTGATTCTAACTTCGAGTAAACAACAACTACAAAAAGAAAAAAAAATCAAATCGCTGAACCACAAACACGCGTTGCTTGACGATTTTTTGTGCGACGCCTTTCAAAAATAATAAAACAGAAAAACAAATACAGTCGTAGTTCACTCGAAAAACGTAAAGTTATTGTTTTTTCGGCGGAATTTTTTTTCTGTGCAGTATATTGTGTACACGCGTATTATTTATAAAAACATAATACGACTATCTACGTGTGTGCGAGTATATAATTATGTGGTTTTGGTCCAAACGATCAACAATTGTATCACATTTTTTTACTAATCGTAACGGTGAAAAAACTATACTGAAAATCACAAATTTCTAGACCATACTATATTGGTAGCTCTGAATAAAATTAATACAAATTAATTGAAGTCAGTCTACCATGTTTTGAGTTGGAAAAATGTCCATGAATATAATATAAAATTTCAAAATATTTAGGTCATATACTGAAATACGAATACCAAAAATATGTAGATATTATTTGCATATCCGAAATGACGAAATAAGATTCATTTATTGACTCAATAGTTACTTATCTAGTCGGTATGGAAGTTTTTACTGAAAATTAAATAATTTGCAAGGTATGTTCATGGGTACAATAGATATGTCTGTTTATAATAGTCAACGGTTTGACGGCAATACGGCATTTATAATAATTATATTAGTGATACACATACTAGTAAACAATAATAATACAAATATTTTATAATCATAATCACGTGTATAATTAATTGGTTTAATACGGTATACTCATATTCATCAAATAAACATTATTTCCTGCGACTATTATTTTGAATACTTTAGAGACGAGATGATATCGGTTATTATGGACATATGGTATATAGTTATCGAACAATCCTCATATTCTATCCATTGCCGTGTCATTCCTTCGTTCATTTCAATATTTAAAACCACTCGAGCCAGCAATAGAATCTCGCACGTGTAATATGGACACATAGCACTTCAAAGCACCCCCCCCCCCACCGTCCGATGATATGTACTGTAATTTATGAGAAACTCGACGTGTGATCCTCGGTTCCATTTTATCGACACAAAAATTCAAAATTCCGCACGGTTTATGATGTATAGTTGACGCGTCAGTTGCAAGAGCTGATGGGCCAGTCTTCTGGCGGTGACTTTATTATATTTTATGACAAAAATATTATTATATTTTGACGTGTATAAAAGTCGTACGCTCGCATAGGTACTTATGACATGTCATACCAATGCGATAAGATTGGTTTTTGTTTTTATTTTTTTTTCTAATGTATTGTTTCTGTTGCGCGCAGGACTGAAAAAAGTGTTCCCGTGCCTGGCCTGCGGCAAAGTGTTGTGCTCGAAAGCGAGCTTGAAGAGGCACGTGGCCGACAAGCACGCGTCCAGACAGGAGGAGTACCGGTGCGCTATATGCGAACGGGTGTACTGTTCGCGCAATTCGCTGATGACGCACATTTACACGTACCACAAGACGCGGCCCACGATGCTGTTGCCGCCGCCGCCGCACCACGCGCCCCCGCCACCAGCCACCCACTCCGACGTCAAGTTCTAGTATTCGATATTCAAAGGTAAGTAAATGATCCGCATTTAGTGTCCGGTGCGTCGCGCACCACCACCACCACCACCCGTCATCACCATCGCAGCAATCACCACCATTTTAGGGGGGGGGTTGAGTAGGCCGTAGGGGCGGAGTACGGGTTTATCCCTTGTTTAAACGTTTTCGAGATTGAAAAAAAATACATCACTCGTCTCCCACCGGTGTTGGGAAAAAAACTCGTCTAACGATTACGTTTTATTGAGATAACATAATACAATACTATAATATACGATTTATATATTGCATTATACACATACATTCGTTCAATTAATCAATGCTTGAGGATTAAGCTAAGCTGATATCAATAAATCACAATGTATTGTACATCTTATAATAGACGACATTTGATAGAAAAAAAGCAAATTTTGAATTAAAACTTTAAGGGAAAAGACAACGTGGTACGCTGAGTAAAATATTGATAGATGGAGTAGCGAAAGAGGTCTGAGAATGTAACGTATAGAATATTGGGAGGAAATGCTGAAAGATGGAGAGATATTGTTGGGGCGTGGCCAAAACTCTTGAAGACTATAGTTACGCTAGGAGAAGGAGAAGAAGAATTAAAAAAACTAGTCATAGTCCATGATTTAAAATTCAATCATTGTTCATATTGGTTTATTTAACTTAGCTTTATTTTTATGAGTCATCAAATATATTTTTAATTATCATTATATTATACTATAGGTACCCCACCAATATATTTCTTGAAATTAATGAATTTTAAATTACAGATATAATCCTTATTTATACTTTAATCATCGGTTAAAAACATAGATTTATTTTACCTAACACCGTTTCATCTAACTATAACGAGCGTTGTAGATATACGATTTATTGCTCATAAATATTAATTATTATACAATGCGGATAAAGATCACACAGACGTTTAAGATTCTTATTAATATTTTTAGTTTTTACACAACAAAATATTTGTGTATTTTACTAGGTACGAGAAAAATGTAGATGCTTTATCATACTTAAGTAAATATTTCATATAGGTAGATTACACACTAAATACATGTACGTGTACTATTACTATGACTAAGGCTATAAATTATATAACGCATAAAAAATGTAACAGACTCCTCAGTCCTCACCAAACATCCATCATCACTCAATTTTTTTTTCAAAGCTCCCGAGCAAATATTCTTTTAAATTTAATTGTTATATATGATCATCGCGTGCGTTAAATGAAACCCAGAACGTATTCTCAAACTCGATTCTTATGTTAAGGGTAAGATTTGACCTTACAGACTCTGAAAAAATAATCCGTGCAAATATGTCTATGTCCTGAAAGCAATCAAATTTGACATGATAAAATGCATTAAATAGTTGTATTATTCATTATTCAATCAAAATAGTTCATACATTTTTTAATAGATTATTATTAGAATATGTTTGTGTAGGTTGTGTGAGTTGTGTGACACCATTACAACAACAATAATACCTATATACCTAAGATGAGTATATATTGCCTACAGATGTGTGTTTGTGACCTAAATAACCCTAAATGCGCCTAATAAAACAAATATTTTTAAAAATGTTCTATGAAATCTAAAATTTGAAAAAAATGAACTTGCAGTTTTACGAAATAAGACACCTTGTATAAAACGATTTGATAACAATATTAAAAAAATAAATACATTTCGGTACAGCTTAAAAACGCAAAATAAAATGGGTACAATGTAATAGGTATAATAAATGACAATATAATTTACCGAATGGATTTATAATTTGGCCTGCACTCTGCACATTTATAAAAGAGAAAAAAACACTTAAATGACATAAACATAATAATATCTTAACCACACTCTTATGTTAATATTATTTAATACGAACGTACACAATTCCAAATACACACTTTCGATAAAATATGCGTTTATATGACGTGTACAATAGAGCTAAACGGCGCTTGCGACGACGGGCAATTTCAAGCAAAATGTACGATTAAGATCAGCCGTTTAGTTTTTTTATCGTGAGCACAAAAATATGCGATCGCGTGCATGTCTTAGCTAGGTAATAAACAAAACGTTTCGTCGGCGTTACACACGGTTGACAGCTCCGGTAAAAAGACCAAATTCTGTCGCGTCGGCGGTGCATAAAGTAATATAATATACATTATACATTGGTGCAATGGTACTTTGGTGAAATGTTTATTTGTTTTTGTAACACCGTAAGGCTTCGCGTTCTAACAAAAATTGTCCGAACCGATTTACGAGAGCAATAGGGAATATACAACGGCGTAACGTATATAGACGTTAAATTGTCAAATTTTATACGATACGAGAACAAGACTTTATGGGATAATATTTTCGCTCACTAATATCATCCCTGTTGGTAGGTAATTAAGTATACAATATATATTGACATTTTATATCAGCCATTCGGTTAGAACCGGGACAGTACATAATATAATTCATCCAAGATACGTGATGGTCGGTTTTTTAATAGTTTTGAATCTTTCCGACCTTACTGCAACGGTCAAACGTTAATCGTATACCCGTTTCCGGAGAGCATAAATATATGACCACGGTTCCGGTAATTTCAGACACAGTGATTAGGTTCGTCATTTTACTTACGTACAATATTTTATAAACACTATTTAATATAGGTAATATTATATATTTTATGGATATTGACAGCACTTTTCGTACAATTCGTTACTAGATGTTGTTTTTAATCAACTAACACAAGTTAAATATTATAATTATTGTAAAATGGTGGCTTATAAGTTATAATTATTAATAACGATATTATTATGACAACGAAATATGTACAACTTATCCCTAGAACAACACGATATGACCACAAACAACACCATTATGTGATATTGCGCAGCCTTCGCTTTTAAGGAATGTCAAATGTGCAGTACAGAAGTAACAGAACAGTAACAGAACCAATTGCTAACTTTACTGTAAAAGAATAATTGCTCAATCGGCATTGTATTCATTCAGGAGTCGCGAAGTCAACAGCCCCCGATCTATAGAAAAAAAAATGTTACTAATTTAATGCATCCGCTAAGTTCGTGTGCGTTAAAAAATTATAAAAATTAAATTAACCGAACAATAAACGGTTAATAAATGTGACGAATTAAATGTCGATCTGAAAACATTTCATTAAGCGCTGAAGTTATAGTAATAGCTGTTACATTTCAAAGAAATTAAATTATTTCCACCATATTTTCCACTTTTATAGCTTTTTAAGTATGACATTTTGAATCAGTGTAGTATGACGAGTCAACCGTTACATCTATACGAATAATTTAATGAATTAAAGATGAACCACTGAACGACTTTTTTGTCCATTACATTTCCAAAATAATAAATTGAACGTTAAATTCCCCAAATTTCTCGAAAAACTCGTCGACGAAGTTGTACGAAAATGTATAGTGCTGCATATTAGATTTGTTCTACTCGCGATCTAGTATAAGGTGCTGTGGGCAATAACTTGTGGATATTGTATCTAATGCTCTGACTCGGAATTAAAAGTAAATTATTTGGACCTTTAAAATACTAGGTATCTCCGTGTGTATAGCTAATCTCAAATGTAATAGCAGTGGTTTAGAAAAAATATCAGAGCGTGTGAATTAAAGGACACAATAAATTATGCAAAAAAATTGTTAGCGTCCTCTTGCCGATTATTGTCCAAGCATATGGTTTGTTCCCGTTAAATTTCATAACTTTTATAATATTAACTGTTTATATAATAATTGCCATAAATTATTATTTTTAATATTTACAATTTACATATTAAAAGAAATTAACCAAGTCCCAAGGGGGAGGGGAATTGCGTTCTTGCCCTTCGCCCTCCCTCAAAACCGCCACTGATAAATAGGGTGTCATGCCGCATGTGTCCCCTCACACCACCCGCTCACTAATTACGAGTATATATATATATAAAATATTATCATATTATAATAATAATACTCCTCGCTACCGTCTTCCGCTTAAACTGTAAGACTTGGATAACTATTTGAATACTCAATGGAAATTAATAATTCAACTTTAAAAATATTTACATAAATTAGTTCTATAAATAGGGATGTACGTTTCATTTTTTTTCGAGTAACGCAAAAACAAAAATTTTAATTTTTAATCTCCATTTTAGATATTAATAAAAACAAAAATTATAATATTAAAAATAATAATCGAGTCTCATAATATATACATATATTTATATGACGTCATCATAGGATAATATTTTATAAAATCGGAATTTTTTTTTTGTTCGTCTCCAACAGGGTATCAGATACTACCACCGCCAGCCAACGGCGGCATCAACGAGCCACAAGACTGTCCGCACTGCCGACGGACGTTCAGCTGCTACTACTCGCTGAAAAGACACTTCCAGGACAAGCACGAGCGGTCCGACACCCTATACGTGTGCGAATTCTGCCGACGGCGATACCGCACCAAGAACAGCCTGACAACGCACAAGAGCCTGCAACACAGAGGCTCGGCGGTGGCGCTAAAACGTCTGATGAAAACTTTCGCTGCCGCTGCCGCAGCAACCTCGTCCACCACTGTCGCAGCGACGACGCCGCCGCCGCCGTCCGAGTCTCCACTCCCACAACCACGGTCACGGTCACCACTGGTCGTCTGCAACGGTTGCCAGTCGTCATCGTCGTCTGCCCCGTCACCGTCACCGCCGCCGCCAACAGTTACCGCAAACACGGTATAGGCGAATAACATAATAATATTATTATAATCTGGTCAATTGCTTATATTATGCTGTTGTCGTCGCGGCATGCGGCGAGTGTAATACTATGTATGTGACGTGACTAGCGAGCAGTAAACAATATTATATATAATATTATTAAATATATATATATGTGTATATAATATTACGATAGCTTAGCGTATATATACATACATATTTTAATATTATATCATTATCATTATTATCAAACACCGTTGTTGTTGTTGTTGTTGTTGTTGTTGTTGCTGTTTTTGTTGTGTCGGTGCTGCCGCCACCGCACTGGAAACGATCGGAAATGCACACGGCGAATACGCTTTCCGTTCATCCACCGCTCGTTTCCAGTGCTCCAGGGGTCGAGTGTCATCTGAGTAGCAGCGTCTTAGTAGGTTGTAGTAGTAGTAGTTGTTAGTATTATTTAATAACTGCAGTAGCCACGTTGAGCGTGGGGGTGGTTTGAACTTTTCGGTTTCATTTTAAAACTATTTTTTCGTATAAGTATATCATTTTTTCTGACACGCTGAGGAAAACATGGTTTTTTCTCGCGTCTTTTCCCCGCCGAAAAATTTTTAATGTATAAATTAATTGTATTGGTATAATAATTCTTGGTAAAACGAAAAAAACAAAAAAACGTTATCTTATACATTTACTTTTTGCGTACTTGCAATTTGACTGACATGATTGATCTACATAATTTTTTTATTATTATTTTAAATTTAATGAATCTATATAATTATACTTATAAGGACATATCATTATAAAATCAACAAACATTATTATTATTATTATTATTATTATTATTTCCATGTGCACTCGTAATGAGTTATTTTTTTCTTGTGTGCGGGGGAGCAACACATGCATTGTCCGAGAGTAAAACAAAATATTATAATACAAAAACGATATCCCCCTCTGTGTATACAAGCTCTGACGACACACATAGTTTGATGAATGTTTGTTTATTATTATTTATTTAAATATCGATGGTATACTAGTCTTCGTTTTTTCGAATATAAGTTTTTTTTATTATTAGTGTTGGGTGGGTATAAAATACTTCTTTTAGGCAAAACTATCAACAAAAAAATAAAAAAAAATAATAATAACAAAGTTAAATATACTTGAACAACCAACAACAACTGACTATCATTTTATTATTCGATGTACACAAAAAACGAAATAGGTTTCTCTTTTGAAATATTTTATTATTACATTATCATTAAACATGTGATCGGTTATATATTATTATCATAAACAATATATATATTATATATTATAATAACGAAGGGCCTTAACTTACTACTTAGGAACCTGAAATGATATATACATATATTATTATTTAATTCGCATTATAATTACTCTATATATTTACACACACATTTTCTACTGTTATTACTACGTAATAGTTTTCGTTCGTTTATTTCCATTTATTTTTTACAGTTGATGATATTCGTTGTTACACACTACATATAATATATATAATAGGCTCTAACAAATAATATATAATATATACAGACTGACTGCAGAAACATTGGGTATTATATTTCATTATTTAGTTGTAAAAAAAACAATAATAATAAAACACGCATTCTGTTTAAATATTATATTATCAATTATATATTTGCATTGTTGATCCGTTGAAATAATTATTATTATTATTATACTATATTAAATACAAACTCAAAGTAATAGTACATTTCACACAATAACCGCTGCCATATGTGATCAGTTTTTATTTTATTTTTATTGTATTTTTTTTTTTCATTTTATATATATTATATATTATAATATTACATAATATGATATGCAAATATTATTTTTATTTTATCAATGTACATTCCGATACCACTAACATGTTATTTATTTTGTACAATTATACCCGTGTAAATATATTATATTATTAAGTTATTTGAAAGAAAATTGAAAACAGAAAAGAAAAAAAAATTAAAATATTGTGTTTGTCCATTATCTATTTGTTACGATGACACTTGTTAGTTCAATGGTAACTTTCACAGCATTTTAAAGCACAAAGTTTTTTTTTTTAATATTTAAAGTTTATTTTATTGACCTATGATTTATTTTATTTTATTATTATTATTATTTTTTTGTAACCTTGTATTACCGTCATTATATAATTATTAATAACATTTTATGATTACATAAACTTAGTACAAGTTCAGTGTAAAAGGGTAGATATTGTGCCAATTTACGAAAATATTTTTTTTTCTATGATAAGCGTATAAAAAACGATTTTCGAATAATGTAATATATAGTTTTGACTTTTGTCTGTATAATGATTATGATTATTAGCATTATATAATGCGATCAATTATTCTTATGTTTTGTAGATATGGTTAAGATTTATTATGATTACAGTATTATATACATACATATTTATTATATATATATATGTATGATGTAAGTATGTATTCGTATATAATGTATAAGGATATAGCGCACACACGATTTATATAATGAATTTTAGTGGCATTTTTTTCGTTTGGCCTGAACAAAGTCCGCGAGATTTACGTGTGAAATAGTAAATAAGAATCGAAATTCAGTACAAAATAACTAGAAATTTTCAAAAAATAGTTGAACTTGTTGCTCAATAATGTTTAGAGACGGTGTTTAACAGCAGTTTTCAACAAATCTGTAGTCTCACAGAACTTATATAGTTTTTTTCCAGATTAATTTTTGTTTCACTTATTGGTTTTCTTTATTTTTTTACATATTATATATATATATACAACAATTTATTACAATAGATTTTAATTTACAGAGTAAATGGGCATTAGACAATTAACATCCGTTTTCATCGGTATAATATTTAATATCTGTTCTGGTTCTCATCACCTGCAGCAGACAAATATTATTATTATTATATTATATGATTACTATAATTATTATTATTATTATTACGACAACAACCTTAATCTCTTTACCTATAGTATCAATTTTTTATCAGGGTGAATACTTAAAATGAAAAAATAGAACATAATATTATGTATAAAACAACTATTTTATTTTATTGTGCTACACAGTACCAATTATTAATTTTTAAACAATATTAATAATTACAGTATAATTATTATTATTCTACCAGTTTTTCAATATACAAGTACCTATAGTATATATAAACCACAACGTCAGACAAAGTGTTAAATATTATTATTGTATCGATATGATTTTATACATTACCACAGTCCATAAAAATATATTAATATAATATATATTATATATATTGTAAAAGCAATACTTTTCGTCAATGTTTTCTTTCCCCCTCCCGAAACTTGTTAAAAAAAATTACTGGTTGTCGACCACGAACATTTTTTACCGGATTGGTTATGGTTTACCTGCTATAGCTAAATTGTATATTACCTAAGTAGTTATTTTGGTGTATCATTATAATTATTCACTGTTATGTTAATTTTTTACACACACGTACACAGACAAAACATAGATTTTACTTACCGAATAATGTTTAATACGAATATTATATTGTAATCGTTTAGTACCTATATATAATAAAAATATACATTTTATTTTTATTTTTCAATAAAAAAAAAAATCCGAATAGTCAAAATATCATGTTTGGGGTATTTAAATTATACACAACAAAAATAAGTACAATCATAATTTTTATGTGAATCGTCTGTATGTACCTTTTTCTCTTCAACAAATATTGATCCATCTACCTCAATAGCAATTGATTCTGCAATAATTAACGATTTCGTTTAAGTTACAAATTAATTATTAAAAATGATTAATAATAATAATAAAAAATTATAATATTGTGTTATTATTATACATAAACATTGTAGCCATTATATACATGTATGACAAAATTGTAAAATTAATTAAGACATAAAATATAATAATGTTTAATTGCTATCATTTAAATATTTTAGGCGTACATAATATTATATATATAAAAAAAAAATAATAAGAAAACCAAAACCATCAAAAATAATATATATTTTTAAATAATTATAACTATGTTTTTATTAGTCAAAATTATTGGATGTGTTGACGAATTTTTCAATGTGCAATGTGTATTTCATAAAAATTATGTACAATTCGAAAATGAATATACTGTGTTATAATATGTAAGCATATGTGTACGATGTTGTTTTTGATTTATTTGCGCACCTTTTCCGGTGCACCCTCTCCGCACTGATATAACTGTCCACAGTTGGATCCACTCCGGCCAATCCTCTCTGCCTTTACCAAACGCTTCTTGAACTCTTCGGGAATTTGATCGTTTCCGACGACTTGTGCGATGGTTCTGTTGAAAAAAAACCAATGACTGAAATTAAATTCATCAGATGCACGTCGCCGACACAATGACACTAGTTGTTCAATGAAAACGCGCAGTGTTCAGTGTTCACTTAATTATAGGAATGCAATTCGAAAGACTAATGATGGTAAGAACTATAAGGAGTCCAAATCGATTTTCGTACCGACACATTTTTCCAATTTAAATGTCTTTTTTAGTTTTGCGTTTTATAAATAGATATAGGTACAAGAAGAACGATTAAGTGCATAAGCGTGTTAAGGCACTATCGGCAGGTTAGTCATAAATAATAATTAAGCATTGCAAATGTATTAAAGGTACTCAAGTTCTGTTCTACAATTATTTGGGAGTTATAACATTTTTTCAACCACTAATCACTATTAATTATACCATAAAACTAATTTATCAACCACATAAGATATTCACTGTAGTCTGAAATGTCGCATAAAATAGCATAATGTTTAATATAATAGGTGGAAGCATTATAGCAGGGATGACCAACAACAAGAGCCCCACACTATAATGAAAAATAGTATGAAGAGCAGGAAAATGAATAATAATTATTATTATATTAGTAAAAATATTATAAGACGCGAGCCGTGGTTTGGCCACCCCTGCACTATTTAACGTCTACTAGTAAAAAGTAGTCACTAGTTTAGTCACACTCCCATTCCTATGGTTCATATGGAAGAAGATATTATGTATATTGATATAATTTATAACTGGTTTATTTTTGCCCAAATCGAATAACCTGACTTTTATTTTGTGTATTAACAGTACCTAATTCCTAATATCTATCATGTGTGTATAATCTTGTACTCCTTAAAATTAGAGAACATTTCCACAGAGTAATCAAATACTGCTTACATCGACTTCCCCGGTGGCATGCTTATGAGTATAGTACGACCTTTAGGCATGGAGGTCATTACAATGTTTTTCTCGGAAAATTGAAACAATTGAAAAATGACTTTTCAAAATTAAAAATTCAGTGTTCAATATTTACGATCAAGATAGGTATGTATAATACATAATACAGAGATTGCGAGAAGTGTTTGTTCTTTTTAATTTTAAACAATATTTTTCAAAAGAAAAAATTAAAACTCGATACACCGTAAGAGACATTTTAATGTCTTTAATTATTTTAGTATTTAAAATATTATGTACCTACCTAGACACATAGTAGCACAAATCTACAAGGCTTAAAACGCGTAAGAAGATTAATAGATTTTTTTAAGACAGGATTAAACATAAACTGTGGGGCTGAACACTCCACTGCTGGTCGTATAGAAAGAATAGTAATATAGGAAAATCCGTTACATCAACGCGCTCTGGCTGTACACTCAAAACCGTTTAGAACAATGTGTTTTGTCAAATTACACCGATGCAAGTCGAAAATTAATTTTAAGAAAAAAAATGTTTACAACACCGATAGTCGAGGCCCACGCACCCACGGGTCATAAGCTTCCACAGACACTAACGGCAGAGTAGTTATAAATAATAAATAAGTATTCAGAAGTATACTTGAATTCTGTTCCAACTATTCGGAGGAGGTAACATTATTTCAACCCCTACTACAGGGGTGTCTTTTGATAAATTCCATTGGGGGGGGGGGATTTTTACTCTTGAATACCGTTTTGGTAAACAAAAACCTAAACCTATATGCATGATATAGACAACAAAGTATGATTGTAATAATTTTAACGGTCAGATCTTTTGGTATGCACTTCACGTAGGGCAGTGTATACTATTACCATGATAATAAGGGGAGCAAGTGACATATTATTGCGCGGACTTGAATTAGGTATATCTGGACTTTTGCCACCATACCATCTTGTTTATATGATGCCTATGTCCTATATATTTGATGTATGAAGAGTGAAGATGATGACTAGAATATAAGAATACCGCCCGCATGAAAGAAAACGTCCCGAAATGATTTAGTCGCTACTTTAACCCGCGTAGACGCGTAGTATAGGAATTTATTCATGTTTTTTGCGTTTTTTTGGAAAATTTATGCATTATTTTGAACATCGATCCTTTTAAAATTTATATCTTGTACGATTACGCATTTATACATGTGCTTATATGTATATTTTATAAATTCTTTTTTTATTATTGTGTAAATAATTAAATTATACTATTTTATAAATACACTATAGATACCTATCTAGTTATTTTATACCTATATATCTGTTCACAGTGAGTCTGAGCCCGATGCTATTCGATACACCATACACATGTGTGTTCTGGAACGATCGTTTTATATCAATATGTATCGTTACACTCAACTTTGTTTCTTAAAAATTTTGAATGTTTATGAAATATACACATATGCACATGTATAAATAGGTAATCGTATAAGCTATACATACAATCTAAACGGGGGCATGGTTCGAAATAATGCATTTATATATATTTACCAAGAAAAACGTAAAAACATTAATAATCCCTATACTACGCGGATTGAAGTATCAGCCCTAGTGATCGCAGCGCAGCTATTAAGTCATGTACCCGCTCGTGTGACTCATTTTGGGACGTTTATTTATCAGAAGCGGAGTTGGGTCTCCTTATTTTAGTTTTCATGGTTTGATATTTGTATCAACGGTCTGTATAATTGGTGTATCTAACAAAAATATAAAAACAAATTGTTACTTAAGAATTATGGATATTTTGTAAAATAGAACATCACACAACGTATGGGAAGGAGCGATCGTCTCATCGCTCCTTCCCACCTCAAGGACGCTCCTTCACTACTACAATACTATTTTGGCATAGTAAATAGTAGTCACTAGTTCAATATTACACTCCCATTACCATAGTTCTTACCAAGGGTATTATAAGTCGGTATATTATTTTAATTTGTAACTGGTATATTTTTGTTTAAATCAAATTACGTAACTAATATTTTACATATCAAGTATCAACAGTTAACACCTAATATTTATATGATGTACATAGTCTTGTACTCCTGAAAATTACTAAAAATAATTCCTTAAAAAAAATATTCAACGAGTAGTCAACTATGCTGCACCAACTACCTCGTTCGCAAGCTTATGAGTAGGGAGGCGGAAACTTTTTTAGTTATATTGATGGCAAAGGAGCGTATAGGTATATTCTCTATCATGACGTTGTTTTCCTCGAAAGATGCTGGAAAATTTCAAACTGACTTGTCCGAAATAAAAATTCAGTTGTCTATTTTCAATCGATATAGCTACCAGTATACATAGATTGACGACATTTTATTCTTTTTTAGTTTAGTGCTAGTGTACTGCGACTTACAAGTATAAATAGTAGTCACTAATTTAGTCAATCTTCCATTCCCACGGCCCATGCCAAGGATATAATAAAATAAGTAAATTATAATAATTTATAACTGGTTTATATTTATCCAAATTAAATTAACTTAGTATACCGCATTACGCAACTTTTATTTTGCGTTTTAACAACTAATATCTATCGTGTGTATAACCTTGTACAACAAAGTAAAAATGTTCTAAACATTTTCTAAACATCAATTGACTACCCCGACTACCCCGTACGCACGTTTATGCCTTGGGCTAATAGTTATTAGTTTATTACTTATTAGATTCTGAGCATTGATAAACATGTTTGTTACATAATAATGTGTGTATGTTTTGTTCAGTGTCTGACACATTTTTAGTAGTAGTAAAAATGCTATAATCTATGAAAATAACAATAATCATAAAAAAACTATTGGTATTTGGTAGTAGATTGTTTATCCTGGAGTTCTCAAAATAAATTGAGTTGGCAGGTATATTAAAGTATCAAATGAATCTAGTTGATATATCAGAAGGTAAACGATATTCAGTCCTTCTAAAATTAGTCGAGAAAAACTAAAAAAAATTATACCAAAACGAGAATATTAACGCACTACTTTTATTAACATAACAAGTTTTCGACAAAATCAGTTATTATGGTTTGTTGTAATTCAAAAATAAACAACTATGGATTCTTGACATTTTCACAAAATATTTGTATTAATTTATTATTTTTATTATTTTAGTCTAGACAAATCGACGTAATAAAATTTTAAAAATATTTCCGCTGTCTCTGAGTTATGTAAATTTGAAATGTTATACTTTTTTTTTATAATGTTGATAACATTATTTTTATAATTTTAAAAAAGCTTGAAATCTCATACAACGTGTCTTATATGTTGTTCAGTGCTCTTATAAAAATTATAAAATATCTAAAAAATAAAGTCACGATTTTTTTTAATGTATTTTGTGTTAGAACTTTGACAACATTGTAATTTAAAATTTCAAACGTAAAATAACAATTTATTCTAAACCTTTTTTTTTCTTTAGTTTAAATATACCCACTGTAATAATACGAATGAACTGTAAATTAAATTTCAATAAACACATTCAGGTATAGCATATATTTGGAAACTTACGTGGTCAACAATCGTTTGTCTGTTTCTGACCCGTCTGGTCTATTCCGAGACATTACTTCGCAGATGGACCTCTCAACGCAAGTGGACTTTTGATTGTAAATACTCGCCACTATATTGCACACCATACATGATTTTTGATCCTCCCCCTGTCGTTCCTTGTCGTTGAACTGTGACAAAAAACAAATTAATTTAATGCCGTAACTGTATATTGATATAATTTGTATTAGTAGGTATCCATACACCCATGGAAATTTCCCCATTCGCTTTAATTTTTTTTTTGATTATCAACTGCTGCCGAACATGGTCGATACGGATTTATGGCCACCTATAAATCCCCTATTTATAGTATAGCCTCTATTATTTTTAAGTAAAGTTGATTAATGGTATTAGTTATATATTGAGCATTTTTCTCAAATGTTGGGTGTTGTGAGTGTATACCTCGTCATTCAAGGTAGTTTATTACTGTAATAGATATATTTAATTTGAATTCAATGATAGAGTATCATTACGATAAAAAGTTCTGAGCGGTGACGAGGAAAAAGTCAAAAAATGACTGTACCCGATATTCTAAGATAGGTACCTATTTTATCAACCGATTTGTATCTAAGTGAATAAAAACACTGAATGTCGATTCAGAGATTACGTGTACGTTAGCATAAGAAATGTATTTATAACTGAACAAATGTCGAGCCTTCTAGAAGAGACAGACCACTTGGAATGTTACTTCTGCTGTCCAACGTAATTAAATTTATTTGTGCAAATGTATATTTAATGGTCCCACACTCCCACCGTCATAATTATCCCACTATATTAATTGTTGGGATTATCTAATTTATTGAACCGTAAGTTTGTAATATGTAAGTTACAGTTCGATTCCTCAAGCCCAGTCTTAAAGTACTGCGTAGAGTTCGCGGGAAATATAATTTTGGGTAGATATAGTGAGAAAAATTGAAAAGTAAGAAAAATCATTTTCATCATGAACATCTTAAAAGGTGTCAGTATATATTATATTACATACATATTTAGAAATAGAAATGCGTCAATAGTTCTTTACATTCTGAATCAAATTTTGTAAAATTCACTATACTCTATTGTATTAGTACTTGTGAAATTATTTTTCTTATAGAAGTGTGCATAATATATATTATGGTACCCGGTACAACTATCTTATCTTATATAAGAGCACAAATTTTCACTTTAAATCACCGCAGTAGTCTCTCTCCCCCCCCCTCCCCAATATAATGCGACAACCTCCTTATATCAATGTGGGTGATGACAAAAAAAAGTTTATGATCTGACGGTGTTTTACTGAACCAATGCAAAACAATTAATAGAATTGATAAAAATATAAGTGATGACGTCAAACGTATAATATGAATACACGATTCACTAAAGAAGTCACGCCTGCATTCTACAACTTTCTTAATGTATTTAATACGTTATAATATTTCCATGTTAAATGACTGAATGCGAGTGTGGTTCTGTTTTTTTTAAAACCTTTATAGATGCAGTTATGCCGGTACTATACGACATTATATTTTTGATCGATACTAACAATAAATAATATATAAGCTGATTTTTATTGATACTATTTACATATTAATATTCATGACCCTACTCTTAATAGTCGGATCCAGGAGAAAACGAGCGATGTCGAACGTCGGTTGATCTCGTGGAATATAACTTGGGTATAAGTGGTCACAAAAACACAAAAACAGACTTTGAAAAAGGTTTTGTGGACATTTGTATATTATCAAGTATTGTTACTTAGAAATTATTTCAATGTGTAACTCCTTATTGAATTCACTGGTTTCTATATGTTATACTACAACGTTGTTATATTATAGTGATTATTTCACGTATACAGTTGGTTCGCGGGTAGAAAAAAAAAACATTCCAAAACATTTCTGTTTGTCGATTTTTCACAATAGACACTGGTGGTTTTGAAGCCTGCAAATTATCATGGGTGAAACTTAATATGTATATATAGATATGCTTAATTAAATCTTAAATACTGAGCACCTATCGGTTGGATAGATAAAATCCAAATAGGCACTCCTCCAACACCATCGAATCGTGCGCAGATCGTACGATATTTACCGGATAAGAACGCCATAGGTAAATCGTTTTTTTTTTTCGTAAACTACAAATAGAAAAAAATAGGTCGTCTACGCACCGGTCTAATAGATGTTGTCCGTACGCTGTGCCCCACGAGACGGTATAGTAATATTTTTCATAACGGAATCGTTAACACGTACATTCCCATTGTCATATCTCGTACTCAAATATTATACAGAGTGATTTTAATATTGTATCGTTTTACGCAAGATGCTAATTTTATTTTTCAATAATTTTATTATACTTCATTGTGTAGAGTATGAAGCTGCAGAGTTGTCTTGTTTAAAATACTGTTTCAAATAATTAAATTAAAAATAAAATAGCATATAGTTTTATATTTTAAAATAACTTTTACGTAAGACACCGTTGTATTTAATTGAAAAAATAAACATTGATACTTAGAAACTAAATGTATGGAGACTGCAAGTTATTTTTAAATACATTTTCATAGGTATTATTTGATTAAACCTTTGAATTTCGACTTTGCTGATCAATAAGAAATTTATTTATTTACATAAATTATTTTGATAATAATTGATTAAATAATAATATTATTTATACATATTATTATGTATTATCTTTAATTTATTTGTTTTATCGAATTTTCTTATACTCAACTAAAACCAAACAATCTTATTTCTGAATAAATGTTTAATCTTTTGAAATTTAAACACTTGGGTATAGAGGTGCAATATGTATCTAGTGATTGCTATATGAGAGTAACGAGTATTGGATTAATATAGCTATAACTTCTCTCTCTCTCTAGATATATAATGATAAAGTGACACATTTATCAACACACAGCCCAAATCACTAGACCGATCGGGCTGAAATTTGGCGTACAAAAAGCTATTATGACGTAAGCGTCCACTATGAAATTTTTTTTTTAAATTCAATCTTTAAAAGGGTTAATAAGAGATTGTATAGGAATACAAAGGTGGCACCATCTGTCCAGCAAAAACAAATTTAAATATACACTAATAGTGCCATTTGTCCAGTAAAATAATATAAAATTCCACAGTTTTAATGCATTTGCTTAATTTTTTAACTAAATGACAAAACGCATGAACTAGAAATTTGGAATGAGGTTTTTTTAATGCTATAGATATGCTTGGTAATTGCTTATTTCATTCAATGACATACACTTTATTTTAGATATTCGAATAATAAACTATACTCTTTTATAGTTAACTCGGTGATTACTGATTGGGTAATGTTTATACATTTTTACATTGGTGATCTTAATGGGCGTAGTTGACATAATATATTGCCTACATAGGTGGCACTTACTGTAGCTAATCGTCGTGTACGCTAAATACACTGCTTGCATATTTTCCACGAATTGTCTGCTTAAATGACTAAATTGCGAGTTAATCGACTTTTTACTTACAAAAAATCACAAGCTATGCGACGGTACAAAAAGCATCCAATCCACGTATGAATATAGCATATACATTAAGAGTACGCCACACCCGCGTGTGTTGTCTCCGTCTTACAAACGCGTAACATACCAAATTTAAGCTCAGAAGTTCAAGTTTTATGCCGTTAGCTTAAAAATTAGAGTAAATCAACTTATTATGAAACTTGGTGATAAGAGCATTATCTGTGTTTTGTAGGAAGTTTTTTTACGATAAATTAGTTTTTAAGTGAGTTATAGCGTGTATAATAAATGTAAATTAAAAATGCTCATAACTCACTTAAAACCTGAATTATCGTAAAAAGCTTCCAACAAAACACAGATGATATTCTCACCATCAAGTTTCATAATAAGTCGATTCACTCTAATTTTTAATCTAACGGCATAAAACTTGAATTTCTGAGCGTAAATTTGGTATGTTACGCGTTTGTAAGACGGAGACAACACATTCGGGTCCTCTTAAACAAATAGAAACAAATCATTGCGAAGGAAACTCTAGGGGTTATCTAGTAATACTTTATAATATATTATTATTAAAAATTTAACATTTCGATGAGAACAACAAAGTTGATTGCATGCATAAGAGTTTTTTTAATATTTCTTTAACTAGTATTCTAGACAGAATACATGTTTTATAATGCATTTTATTTATTTATAAATTTATAAATAATAAACTGCGGGATGGATAATTTTTTTTCATGAATGAATATTATCGCTAAAGTAGTGTTAAATGTATAATACAAATTAAAAATATGGAGGTTGTCACAGGAAATCATGTAATTAAAGACTGAAAAATAAAATTTTAAATGTTCAAAATCATACATAAAAAGGGGAGAAGCAAATAACCACACAGCTGTACTACAGTGGAAGTCGACTGAGTAAGTCTATGTAATGCAGGCGTTAAATTTAAATTCAATGATAAATCATTGCACACGAAAAACGATTCTGAAGCCTATGGTCAGACCATATAATATTATTAAGTGTATTTTATGAAATATTAATTATAGTTCTATTATAGTAATTTATTTTGCTATTAGTAATACGTTAAGGCGCATGTGATCAGGTCAACTGTACAAATCCACAAAAAACACGCATCAATGTAAAATCAATACATTCATCGCACCGCTTAGAATCTAAAAAAACAGATATTGACCGTGAAAAAATAATAACGACTAATCACTCTGTATACATCAGGTCACGCGTGCACAAATACCTATAAACACGATGTGTAAAAATACATGGCTCATTATAGTTTATATTATTAAATGCCATAGGCGATGGACGCAACTCATAGATATTCCAGTATAAATAATACCTAGATATATTATATACATTCGTTTATCATAGGTACAGTACTATAGTGTAACAGTTTACAGTTTGAACGTTTGGGAACAATAAAAAAACTTAAATTTTTATAAAATTCGGAGTATACCTACTTTTATTACTTGATTACATGCAACGATTTAAGATCAATAATTTTGTATTGTTATGTTGCAAATTATTATAAAAATGTATATTATACTAACATACCGTCAAGTGTAACCATATACTAATATAGTGTTATCAGTTACCACCATTAAAAGTTTAGGTATTACAATTTTTTAGGCACACTGTGCACATGCATTCGCATTTACATATACAATTTTACCAAGACTACATTTCTGAGACTTCAATGGTTGGATAATAATTTTGTATATTTGACCGGTAAAATTTGTTCGTATAAAGGTCAACAATTATATTATTTTATGTGTCTAGCTATGGTATTTATGACTTGGCTATTTAGACGACTGTAAGTATAATAATAATATGTTAATGTATAATAACGTTCAATGGGAAAATTATTTTTGATGATGTTTTATATAGGTAAGTCGTAATCCAACGAACACATTAAAAATTATAAATATAGACGCCACTGAAATGAGTTGTCGTCTATCGTGCGAATGCGTGACTGGTGACGATAAAAAAAATATACATATGTATAGGCAAATAATATATAAGGTATATCAAATATAATTCGTTCAGTGGTTGGTTGAATTTTTGCGTTTAACAACGATTGTAGTACTATAGCTAACCTTTTTAGATATTATAGGTACTATTATTTTAATATCGACGCCAACCGATTAAATTTCTATTAAATCATTAATAGTTTTTAATTTTATGGTGTTTTGTTTTTTTTTTACGCAAAATATAATTCTTATATAATACACATTTCGCACACTATATTATAATATTGCCTGTCTCACTAAATAATATCAATATATCTGTTTTGTTTCTCCAAATTTAGGAACTTTTATTTAACATGCATGTCTTTATTTACAAACAATTATAACTTTATTTACTATAATGTATTTTTTTCATAATAAAAAGTAAATATTAAATAAATATGTAAGTATATGCTTAAAACTGATTAAATGTTTCGTATTATTAAATTATATTAATTGTTTTCTACTCATCGACTACGAATGTCCCATTAAATCGGTCGTATAATCTAGCGGAATTTGCGGTAATACTAGTTTAGGTTATGATGATTACTTTCTTTTTAAATCAAAATACGAAAGATTTTCGTGAAACCGTTGTCTTAAAGGGTTCTTATTTTATATGAATGCCCGAGATTGTATTGTTGATATTCGAAAAATGGAATCGTATGCGAATCTCGTTGTGGTAAATGAACTATACGACTCGGTGGTTGTTTCCAGCGATTTAAGAAGACCATATTTTTCTCCTATAAACACGATAAAAATGTCAGAAAACTATAATTGTGTGGGTGTTTACAGTTGAGTGGACTGACACGATATGGCTCTATTAAGCGCCAGATTCGAATGACGCGTCCGCAACAGATGTACGGTGTATAGTTGTACATATTTATGCAGGAAGTGGCGCGTTATTTCAAGAATTCCGAGTGACGTAGAAATGTGGAATATACCTATAACTTGGTCTTCGTGACCATTATCGATAGTAATATTTCTATACATTTATTTTTTGCAGTCGTAAACACGATATAACATAATAATATTCACACGCGGATGTGGATGAAATTCTCCCTACGTATTTGCACGCCTTTGCACAAATGTCACTACCAATATTGTGTATACGGTATACACATCACAAATAATAAGTACAACAATGGCGTTTTGAGTGCATCCCTAGAGTATGTTTACCTTTTCCAAAAGCGATTTAATCGTTTCCGTGGCAATTCCTCCATCGCTGTCGTTTGCATCTCTTCGGCGGCGACGGCGACCTATGTGACCCAACTGCAACAGCAAAGGGGTTTTGACGAGGGCCGAAAGCACTCCAAGTAGAGCGATTCCGGCCAAAGGCCACAGCAACGGCTGTACGTTCAACTCTCCAGAGTTATGGACCTCTCCACCGCCATGCTGATGATGCTGCAGATGAGGGTTGGGATGCTGATGATAAATCACCTCTGGTGGTGGTCCGTGGCCCTGAAGGTGGTGACTGGCCTGATCGTAAGGGTTGAAGTACTCGGGTCGTTCATCGTAGTAGTAATCCCTGGGTGGACCATAAGAGTTTTCCACTGGATAACCACCCGTCGAACCACCGCCATAATCTGTATTATAAGTATGGCATCTCAACATCAGTGCAAGGTGTATTAAAGTGAGTTAGTTTTGAGCAAGACTGCTAATAAAAAATGCCTTTATGCATACATGACATACACATTATCATTTTTTCAAATACTTGAATTTTATATACCATTTAATTTGTCTTGTGGCAAACTTATTTTTTGAAATGAAAATCACCCTTTTAATGTAAATACTGAATTGTGAACCACGGGATTTTTTTTGAACATTGTTTGCATCTAAAATCTAAATTAAATCCAAAACCGTAGATACCTACTAATAATATGTACTATTGTACTAAGCATAAAGCATAGAAATGTTTAATAATGGCTTTTCATAAGATATAATATAGATGTAAATATGTAATATGCAGTCTAGCATCTATACATACTTATTGCTTAGACAATTTTCACAGACATAAAATTTTAGTATATTCATATAAATAACTATAATTTTCAAATCACTATATTATATAGCCTTCATATCGCTAAACTTACTATTCTTAGCAGGTACTAATAGTTTAATAATTCAGAAACTACTCTTTCAAATTTTAATTTATGTACCTACATGAACATTTTATAAAAAATAATCGGCTTAGAAGAAGAAAAAAAAAATTTGTATTGACACAGGAAGACCATCTTTAAATGGCATAAAAAACTCAAATATTTGAAAATAATGGTATTTCAAAAATCAGAATTTAAATAAATGAGTTATTAAACGAAAAAATGGAGGTTAGCGTGGTTGATGAATCACCTTGTATTTATGCGTCATAATATATCGTACGGGGGTGAAACGAGATTAGCAGGCTCGGTAGACGTTAAGATTTTGCACTCTTGGTAATTAAAATAAAATTGTTTTTTTTAGGAAGTCTCGTCGCTTGTGACCGCACCTCCGCAACGAGCACAACCGCCCCGAGGGAGTGTCTGCTAGTTTTTTTTATTTATTATTATTATTATTATTATTATTATGGCACAATCGGGTCCATAGGTTAAGTTATTTATACCAATGTTATTAATTATACATATACCCGTCGTCGTTTACTATTTTATGTATATTATACATAGATATAGGTATGTATAAATACGAGTATGTTCAGCGGTTTAACATGTTGGGTATACACACACACATATAAGGGGTATTTTAATCGAGTCGTTGCTGAATTTATGGTGATTAAACCGGTTAAACGTGCTTTGCGGTTTTCTAATATTTTACATACACACATCATGCATAGTTATTGTCACAGTTCATTGCGAAATTACAGTAATTAGGAGGTACCTACACTAGATTAAAATTAATAAACTCCGTAAAATATATTATTTTCAAAAACCCCTGCCATTACAATATTACATAACAATATTGCTAACTATATTATAAAACCATTTATCATTTTTCGATAACAGTATATTGGTATTATAATAATTAGTGTTATCGGCGGCACTTTCTATCAACCGATCGAAAATCACGAAACTGGTTTTAAAATGGTTTTATTCCACAACCGTAGACTAAACCGGGTGCACGCATAACATTATATAACAATTACTAAATTATAAAATCGACTGCAGTTGTTCAATACGATCGTCAACAATGAAAACACCAGACGCTACTTGCCTTTTCCTGACACGCGGTTGTCCGAACCCGAACCAGTAACCCGGTAACCGTCCACTTGGTTGACTCGAGTTTGGCTGGTTTCCAAGCCGTCGACACCGTTCCGCAGATTCGCCGGCGACGAACCGTTTGTGGATTTGGCCACGACGGCGTCCGCAAACGAGCCGTAAAGTCCGAAAAATCCAAAGGCCCAGACGCAGCGGTGCAGCGCGGTAGGTCGGACCATTTTGCGTTGGTATAGATGGTTAAAGGACGACGACGAGAGGATGCTGCGAAGACTATAGTAGACACAATAGTGTGACAGACGACGAACGTAGGATAGGTACGTTGAAAAATCGCGTGTGCATAATGCGTCGTTTCAATTCGGTAACTCTCCTTACGAGTGTAATAATATCATATTGTTCGGAGTGTCGCCAAATTTCGCAACGACGGAAATTATTATCAAATCGCATTGTTTCAAGCGCAATTGTATTTGATAACAATAAATAATAACTATATCGTATCGTCGTATTTAAATCACCGTCCACTTTCCCCAATTACAGCTTTTTTTCGTATTCTTTCGGTTGACGACGACATTACGTAAATTTAATACGAATATGTAATCGTGCCATTACGCAGAGTTCTCGCGTTTATATCTCAACCGTCAAAACATTTATCTTATAATAATATAATGTCGTTACGGTCTCGTCGTCGCGTTTACTTCGCCATTACTATATATTATACATTATATATAGGTAGATATGATACAAGTGAATCGTAATGAAATTATTATTGTTATTTTCTTCTTTTTTTAAAAATTATTTTTCGAATTTTTGTGTACATTTTCACACCGCCCAACACATAATATACGGCACGGACGGAATGTATTCATGCTGCACAGACGATTCGCGTTAGCTAAAATCGATTTTAAAAAATATACAATCACAGCACGATCGACATAATATAGGTAGATACTCAAGAAGAGCCTGTAGGTAATACATATTGATTTCGAACGCAAATTCGGTTAAACTATTGCATTATATTAATACCTATATATGCAGGGACTTTCAGAGGATTTTCAAGGCCCAAGTTAAAAATAATTGCGAGACATGGTGTAAAAAAATTTCCGAAGTCTAACCTAATTCTCTATTTACAAGTGTCTTTAGAATACCCACTTCTCACTGTTCATATAAATTGATTATAAGCTAACGAACTTCAAAAGTATTGTTCACCATCTAGACAATACCTCCAAAAAGCAAATAATTAAGGTTATGCGACCAGTGCATAGAACAAAAAAAAGTTTTAGGGTTTTCTGAAAGTATTACTGTCTCGGATAGTGTTATACTGCCATTTTATTTCCCCCATTATCATATACCCGACCATAACAGTTGATTACCTACTTATTACGTGATATTAATTATATCGCTACTTTATTTCTAAGGAATTCCTAAGTTATTTTTCTGTTAAACATACAATTTTAAATTATTATGATCATATTATAATGCTTTAAGACTTAAATTTATAATAAAGTTCCTTTTGATATATTTTATACTAATTGTCACACAAAAAATAAGAACGCAATAAAGAAATGCATCTTTCTTAAGATTTTACTGAATGCAGGTAGACTTAAAATTAACTGCTAATTGTAACACTTTAAATGAACTCCTTCAAATTCATTAAATGTATTATTAGCTAAAACAATAATGTTATATAAACGGGTAAGTATTATATAATTTTTAGGAAGTAGGTATTACCTACGGTTAGGTAAACAAAGATCAAAATCAAAATGTTATGTGAATTAGGATTATTCTAACAATTTTGATACAAAATAATATTTTCCTAAGCAAACATGACAAAATATTTATGTAATATATGCTACACAAAACTAATAAATCACATGACTAATCTTTTATAAAAAAAATATAAAATACTTAGGTACCTATATTATATTATATTATTATAACAACTTGTATGATGTCTAGTACAGGACCTGGTCACATGTTATAATATGTAGATAATGCATATTATACAATTTTAGTTTTCACCACAAACCAAATTTTTCTCTTTGAAGCCTAAATGTTAGCCTGTTATTAAAAGAGTTTTAGAAGTTTTTTGAGTGGTCTCGAATAAATTTCTTTGATTTTAGAAGACATTTTACAGTTATTCAAATGAGAATAAACCCTAGGTATCGTGTTTTACATAAATTCAGACAAATTAATTTTAAATTTCCAAGCAGTAAGTACAGCTAGCTCAGTACTCATAGTCAAAAGAGAAAATACGAAATTAAAAAAGCTGGTTTCTCTGCTATACACTAGGTTATACAAGTGGGTCGTAATGGATGGTGCTAAATTTGAATTCAATGATTTAATATCGTTATATACGAAAAGCGATTCTGAGAGGAGACAGTCTAGGATATTTTATTTTATATTTATATTGTTGTTATTAATAGAGTAGCGGTAGCTGGTAATGGTGAATTAATATTATTTGCATATTATCATATTTCAATAGTTGCATATAATAATATACAAGAGAAATTTCAAGTACCCACGCATAATATTTATAAATTATAACAAAATAACTAAAATCGTTATTCTTGGTTACTTTATTATTTTTTGTAATTCCGTCCAAATTTGAGCATATAAAAAACTATAAATAAAACTGTGTTTTTATATTTTTGAGATTTTATGAAAATAATTTGTACATTTTCATTTTGATAAATCGAAATTTAAATGCTTATAAAAAAATTAGATATAATATGTATTTTTAATATTTCTCAACTACTATTGCAACAATATATCAGGAGCCTTGTATTTATTGACCTAACTAAGTACAGTTTTATTGACATTTATGGATTAATATCCGTAATTAGCTCAAAACAAGTCAAAATATTTTGAAAATGTTATCAAGTATAGAAAATGCTAATATAAATATTCGGTGAAAATGTCATACATATACGGCCATTTGTTTTAGAGTTATACCAAAAACAAAAATCGATTTTGTCAAAAACCGATTTTGAGTAAAAATTCCTGTTTTTCATTAATTTTTATTTTGTTTTTCCCTGCGCTTTCCAAATCCACTTATTAGATTCACTTTCCCGTCGTACACGATACTGTTGAAGAAAATCGAAACAGTTTTACTACCCGAACAGTGATGACAGACACAAAAAACAATTTAAAATAAAAATAATAAAAATACACAAATCATTGTAAAATCAATACATTCATCACTCTGTTCAGAATCTAAAATGAATACACTAAAATTAAACATGTCTGTGAAGCTAGTTACAGTACAAGTATATAGTTACAGTTGCCACTTTCAACAAGACGGTAACATCCATACTGTATATTCTATTGCCTATATACATATATTTAAAGGGGTTCCAAGAAACCTATTTATTTTTCAAATATTATTCAAGATTTGAAATGGTTAAATAATAATTATTATTAACAGATTATTGTTTATGCTATTAAATATTTATAATATAATAGGTATACTAAAACAAGTTATTAAATTGTTTAATAAGTATATCATGTATAAATGTATAATATTATGTACCTACTACTTACCAAATTTCAAAAATAGTTATTAACGACCCAACTATGTTAATCAAAATATTTCTTAATCTGTCATCCACCATAAGTACATAACTGTATTCAGTCTTGTAAAGTACTTGAGTAAAAGTATTCAAATACTTTTTAAGTACTCAAATACGTGTTCTAAGTACATTTGAAAAAAGTACTTGGGTATAGTATTTGAATACTTTCTTGAAAGTATCTGTATTTAAAATCAAATACTATTTTTAAATACTTTTTTCGTCTTAATTTGTTGCCAAATTTAAATAAAATAATAAAAATTTGAAATTGTACAAGATTTTTATTTATAGATCGTTCATAGTGTGTTTTGGTAGGTATATTGTAATATTTTTAGTGGCCTATACTAGGTAATGTGTATCCATTTAATTGAATGTATACAGTCCGTCGATTTCCTAATAAAATTGGAAATACCTTTACTCGAATTATGTATAAATAAAACATAACGATAGTTGATTGATAATATATTATATATTTATATCTAAACATTATACACGCAACCCGCATTCGGTTATTCCTGGTAATCCGACCTTGCATTATCGCAGAATATCGTTGAATAACATTGTACTTTAAAGAAGCTGCCATTCATATAAACTCTCTACCTATATCAAATAATTCTCAAACATCTTCAAGTAACCAAAATGTTGTTGATGACGAATCATCTTTCTTTCATTGGAACTCATCCCAAGAATCTTCAGAAATTACTTCAGTAGAAAATGAAATTAATGTTTTTCAGCAAAAGTCCACAAAAATATTTATCATGTTTTGAAAATTTGTTTCCAATTTTAAAAAAAAGTGTTCATACTGTTTAATACACCATTACCCAGCAGTGCACCTATAGAGAGGGATTTTAGTGTAGGTGGAGCTGTCTTAACAAAAAAAAGAGGTAGGATAACTGATGAAAACTTTGAAAAAGTTATGCTACTTAAATGCAATAAATTATTTATTATAGATTGAAAAATCAAAATATGATTAAAATAATTTTACATGTAATTTTTAACTACTGTAAATCTAATAAAAAAATTGCAATTTTTCTTGTTAATAATAATAGCTACTATGTCACATTTATAAAATTACTAATGACTAATGAGTAATACACTATATTTATAATACATTACATTGTTGTCTAACTGTCAAAGTATAATAGTATTTGATGGACATACACTAAAGATCAAAAAATGCTGAATTATTCTTATTCTAATTAATTTAAGTAAAACTAGAGTGCTAAAATAAAAAAAAAATTAGTTAACTAATAATTCAATTTATCTATAAGGTCATTAGGCCAAGGTAAAAAGGTAAAACATATTTAAAAAAAAAAAAAAAAAGTATTTGAAAGTATTTGGAAGTATCTGTAAATACTTTTTAAAAGTATTTGTATTTGTACTTAAATACTTTTTAAAAGTATTTGTATTTGTACTTAAATACTTTTTTTTCGAGTATTCAAATACGTATTTTAAATACTTTAAAAAAAATGTATCTGTATCTGTACTTGAATACTTTTTAAAACTATCTTTTAGAAGACTGACTATATTATTATGTCCTAGGAATGATCTACAAACTACAATAATATCAGTAATGTAATGTTTATTAACCTGTTGAAAATCAGATGCCATCTGAAGTATTATCTAAATCAATTAAATATAATTTTTACTGTTATCCTCAAAACCATTTTTGTTATCTTATTATTACACAAAAATGATTAATCATGGATACTTAAGACATTCAATGATTACTTAAAATATTATTTTCTATACATAATGCAATTTATTAATGTTTGGAATAGTTTGTAGTTAAAATTCTTCAAATTCACCAATTTTTTAAATTATTTTGTATCTAATTAATTATTTTAGATTCTGAGCGGAGCGATGAATGTATTGATTTTACAATGATATGTGTTTTTATTTTATTTTATTTTTGTGTCTGTCTTTACCGTTTGGAGTAGTTAAACTGCTTCGATTTTCTTCAACAGTATTTTGTTTGATGGAAAGTAAATCCAAATTGGTGCTAAAAGATTAAATTAAGCACTCCATAAGCTTTGTCAATCTCAAATATAAGAAATAACCTTGGTGTTATAAAGGATACTATCAATTTAATTAGAAACAATGCTTTAACGGTCAAACTCTTAAACATTACATTTCAAAGCATGTTCCTGACAGGGGCGTATTCAGATCTTCTTCCAGGGGGGCGAAATTTGAACTCAAATCATAGGTTCTTATAAAAAAATTTGTACATAAACGACTGTGTACAGATTATTAATAAATTGGCAGATCAAAATTTTTCGATCGTTTCGCTTGCTTAAACTTCAATAACTGAATTCTACTCACTTTCATAACCCATAACATTAATTATTGTAAACAACATCAACAATATACCAAATAAAATAACTTGACATAGGTACATATAAATATAAAAGCATATTATAATAATAAAATAATATTTAAATAACAAAATCCAATTTTCTTTTGGTCTTTGAAAATCTTTCTATAACTTTTGATGTGTCAGTCTTTTCTGTCAGTCTTTTCTGAGACATTTGGCTTCTCAGCCATGTTTTCAACCTGATGTAACATTAAGCATATTTCAGAAAGCATTAAGCAATAAGCCAACAGCCAAAAGCCTAAGGAGTTATGATTAATGCAAAGCAAAAAAGGAGGACAAATTTATAAAAATAATCACATAATTAAATAAATTAATCAATTAAATATCTAAATCAGACTATCTGAGTAAAGTAATACTAAATAGCGGAAATTAAATAAATATGATAGCATTTTTAAACTATTTTTAAGTATTTTCAATTTTTTTCATTTAGCATGAAGACTTAAGTTTAACTTTTTTTCTTTCTTAGTTTGTGTCTTAATCACAGAATAGTATTTGATGATTAAATTATAATATGATAATAGTAACCTTCACATCAATTAATATTATTCGAGACTAAAAATCAATAATCATTTGATTTAAAAAAAAAAACTACCTATATAATAGATATAATATATATTATATATATATATAGGATTATAATAATTTGACTCTTATCAGTCTTATCTACAGCCATAATTGTAGCACATTGCACATACCACAGATATAGAGAACATCCATCAACCACGGTTGTCCTTGTTCATCCACAACTGTAACAACAGCACGTTTCATTCAATTTTAACAATTTTTCAACATCGATGTCACACTGTCTGTTACAGAGCCTATCTTATAGCATAAACTAAGATAGTATATATAACTATCTTAGTTCATGCTTATAGTCCGTTATAGACATCGAGATAAAGAATACACTTTAAGTATTCTTTATCTCGATGGTTATAGATGTTTTATTAATTGATAACAGGTTTTGATAACCATTATCCATTTCCATTAAGAAAAAATATGCACTGTATTTTTAATTTTTGTAATATTATATTATAATAAAATATGTAACCACCTATACATGAAACACATTCAACAATGTCCAGGGGGCGATCGCCCCTATCGCCTCTCTCTTGTATACGCCCCTGATTCCTGAATCTAAAAACACTCGTTTAGTTCGCCTATTTGATACGCGTTTCATAGAACGCCACAATGCTATTAATGTTTTAGTTCATCTTTTTAAACCAATCATAATCAACCTTCAAAATATTCAAGAAATAACACTCTCAGTATCCTCTAGTGCTTCTTCATATTTATCTGCAATGGAAAGTGGAAAAAAGTAGTTATTATTTCCTTGTTAATTTGCGAACAGCTTTTAAACTTCACGCTTTTATTACCGCATTATATCTACAAAATCCGGCACGTGATCTTTCACTTCCTATGAACTACGCTAATGACAAAAAATAAACTAAAACATTTAAGAAATAATTATATTATATTGAATCATCTATTTTTCAACAGGCTAATACATTTTTAAAAAAAATATCTTTTAATTCAGTCATTTTATGTCCTCACATTATTAAAAATCAAAAAAATAGGGAAAATTATGATTGCAACTCATCAGGAAAAATACGTTAGAGAATCTATATTGCAACATAAATTATAGACGGTCTCATTTTAAATCTGGAAAACTGTTTTAAGCTTAATGTTGTCTTATCGTTTATTGAAATCATATTACCAAACTTTGCTTTAAACATAAATATTTTAAGACTTAAGAATCGAAACATATTTTACGAAGATCATGTATTTGAAAAAGTGGTTATGTCTGGATTTTTGTTATGATGTGAAGAATGATTAAATGTAGAAAAAATCCCACTGAAATGATGTATATTTTGGAAGCATGTGATACAAAGTTGTACCCAAACGTCCCGAACAGAAACTTTCTGCTGACAATTTTGGCAAGTTGCCTGTTTTTAATTTTTTACAACATCGATTGAGTTTTTTTTCAGTATTGTAACACTTAAAAACATTACTTTGTTATAATAATAAAAGTGAGTGTTTAACGGGACTTGCTCTTCGGTTAGTACATTGGGAACTGGGAAGTGTCTATTTCTACAGATGAAGTAACGATAAACAATGGCCCAAAAAACTGAAAATGTTTAATATATAGTCATTAGTTAAAAATAATTAGATTGTATTGTATTATAATTATTAAAAATAAAAAGTTTTATGAATCAATTATTTTAAAAAAATAAAATAAAATTTGTTTTCAAAATTATTAAGACCCTCCTCCCTCCCTACCCAAAAAAAAAAAAAATTGAATTTTGAAATTTATAACATTTTATACGATAGCCATAAAATTTAGATTTAACACAACGTAACCGAAAATAACTGATAACCGCAATAATTCGCAGTTGTAAACAATCTTTTTAAAAACTTTGAATTGTAAAATATAGGTAATCGTATTATCACTTCTCAATCATCGAAATCGTCAAGACTGCAACATACAACTTTTGAAGTTTTCATATCACATCAAAAAGTGTTTTTAGAAAAAAAAAAGATCACATAATTCCGTATGTACAACCAATATATTACACCTCCCTCCACTCTAAGTATTTAAGATAATTATAAAATAAGTGTTGTCAGTATACAATGTTGTACAAAACAAAATAATATAAAATCCTTTTTTTTCATTGAAGATAAGTTACATTATTTTCACTAAGTTGTATCGTTGTCCATACAATCCTATTTTAGCCGCATATAATAGTCATAGCGTAGCTTGGCGCTGTGCGTTGGCTGCCATCAGTCACGCAATCTGACTGAGAGTAAGTAAAGTCCGCTGCTACTAATTCCCGGGTGGGTGACCATTCGGGTTCGTAGTAGCAAAAACCTTGCAACATATACACGTCGTGTTGCTTACCTACCGTAATAACCGTGACAAACCTTTCCGTACCAACCCTACCAAACCATAGTCCCTACAATAGCTAATGGGTTAAGTTGCTGGGCTCAAGTTAAAAAAAAAATAGTCATAGCCATAGGACGTATACCTATATAATATTATGATAATGATAATAAACATATTATTACATTAAATACAAATATTAATTATTACCTACCTAACTATGTATTTATATTTAATATACCTACCCACCTAACCTATGTATATTATATAATAAAATAATCCGGATTAAAAACTCGTTAAATAAAATGACATGTTTATGTATTGAAAAAATGGGGCGATCAATACTTCGTATCTATGTTATTATCGGGTATTTAAGCTATGTATAGACGACCGCGATGCGGATATTTTAATAACGTAACCGCTAATAATGACGGGGATAGGGTTGGTATCTATATTATACACGGTGTATAATGGACAATAAATTATATATACCTTGAAGACCAGCAATTATATTTATTATTATTTATATTATTTATTATCTTTTCAAAACATAATAAGTACATAAATATTAAATTACTCAAGTAATACTTCTGTTTGGTTCGATACACGCAGTGACGGAAAAATATGATTGACGTTCTCGGCATAGTGTTATACAATACAAATATACACGTGAAGTATTTACTTATATTTGATATAATTATAGGTACAGTAGTTCGTATTATTATTTATTTAATCGAATTCGATTTTCCATATTGTACACGTCCAACGAAGAATTGGCTAAAAGAAATTTCGTTGGACGTCATTAAATGGAGAAAACTAAAAATTGATTATAAGCTTTTTATAAGTATATACGAGGTCTACGCAGTACGCTGCTATAAGAAATGTATAGTTTACATCATATTATATCTACAATATAAATACAGTCATAATAAAATTACACACAAACTTTCCGAGTATTTGCTGTATTTTTCAGTTGTACGAGCACGCACTCTGTATTATTCGTTTATAAATTATAATATATTATTATAATAGGTATATAATATGACAGTATAGGTTGGTTCTACAGAATGTGCTGAACCAATAATTAATAACGTACGAGTTCATATTATATAGTGATTGGTGTCAAATTATATTTTAAAATTCAATAATTCATAATCTTGGCGGTAAGTAACTTGAATCGATACAAATGAAGTATCCCAAAGAAGTTATTTTTACTGCATGCATGATGCTGCATCAATAAATTATTTTAATACTCGTTTAAGTAACAGTTTGTGATGACACACTATAGTATTATGTACCATAGAGGTACGTACACTATTTATATAATATCGTCGTGTCGGACAGGGTCGTTGGAATTTTAACATCGCATATTCGCATAGATAATAATATCGTCGACCCAATACTTGAATGAACGATGGACATCGACCACGTAATAATATATTATTATAATATAATACATTTATCGTCGTAACTCGTGTAGACACCCTGCTTAAAACAGAAAAAAACCATTTATTAATTCGTTTGTTAGCCTTCTAATCAAAATGTGATAAATGTACCTCTAATTTAATAGCCATGCATATAATTATAATCTGTAAATTAACCATTTAAATACTTTAATCAAATAAATGAAGGAAAAACCATAAAGCCACAAAGAATGCAATAGATACCTACTATAAAGTTACTATTTGATACTTCAAATAATAAAGTAAATAAACATAAAACTTAGTACTATAGGTACCTATTATACGAATATAATATTCTACTTTAGAATCAGGCAAAATATTTATCGTAAATCAAATACGTATAAATTACAACCTATTTGTAATAGGTACCTACATACGTGGCTACCTACGTATAAATGCGTTAATTTTTAATTTGACTAATCAATCAATCTTGGAGATAAAATTTACGGAATTCCGTCTAGCTTGTAATTTTTTAGTTTTATTATAAGTACCTGCAGTTTTGGGTAAATTACTGGTAATATTTTTTTTTAAAAGATATATAATATTATCTTAATAATATAATATCTGCCCTAAGGCCTAGAGGCTAGGGCACAATAACAATATTTGACAAGTCATAAGCATAACTGATAATATTGAATATACCTAAATTGCAATGAGTTGTTTGATGGAAATATAGGAAATTTATAAAATTATTATACATCGTGGTATAGTAATTTCGTATTTTAACGAAATAATACAATGCTATCAGTACGTATGTGTTTTTAGGGTTTTATCATACTTTTAACGATGTAAATAAAAAACATTAAAATTATGAAATATCGCTTTTCGATTTTAACATAATCGACTCTGTCATATTGTGCTTTTATAACATGTACCTGTTATTTTTTACAGATAGGGTATAGTACGCCCTTTCTACC
Source organism: Sitobion miscanthi (assembly GCA_008086715.1). Taxonomy (NCBI): domain Eukaryota; kingdom Metazoa; phylum Arthropoda; class Insecta; order Hemiptera; family Aphididae; genus Sitobion; species Sitobion miscanthi. The sequence continues at coordinate 23,217,287 of CM017798.1, read as the reverse complement.
ATGACTTTTTAATGATTTTAACGGTCTGTATATAAGAAAAAGGTCACGTTTAATAATATACTTAATTTATTATCTATATATAACCAAGGCCTTTAATATAACATACCCTTTATCACAAACATAATATATTTTATACCTATATATTATATAATATCACATTTATAGTGTAGGTACCTATTATAAATATTATGCGACACATAATAAATTTTAAAATCCTCTGGTTGGCTTTTATGCATGTGCCGTGCAATCAAGTTACGACGTTATAAATGTAGAATATTACAAAAATATATTACTAATTACTATGTCAACACTCGACACACAATGTAATTAATATGGTGAGTACTTATGTGTCATGTGTGTGTGTGTGTGTGGGAGAGAAAGATAAATGCATAGAGTTACTATTTATTGAGCTCAGTCCTAGACAAAATAGCTAAATATATACTCACCAGTCATCTATATATTATGACCATTGACCAATAATATTGTAAAAACAATTGTTCCTATACTGGGCCAATATAATTCATAAAAGCACAAAAACTATTTACTAATGTAGTAATATTTCGAATGAATGTATCAGCACCATAAAGTATTAACTTTTAAATTCCTAAATTACATATAAATGTCTCCTCGAAAGGTCCAGACTAATGCAATTATGTAAAAATCAAACAAACTAGACTGGATTGAAGAACTAACTTTTAAATAATATAGCCCGGATCTGTACCTCAACAATGAAATAATTTGTTTTTATTAGAATAGATCCATTTTTAATATTGTATTATACATTATAATATATGTATAATAATACAGCATGGGCCGGACAAATACGAATTTTGTTGATTACTTAAGTGTGCAAGTTTATTTGCCTATTAATAATAGTAAGGAGTCGGTTTGTTTAGTGGTATTTACGTGTATTATAATTAATATTTGTTCACGAAACGCACTTATTGGCTACTACTATATTTTGTTTTTATTTTATTACATAATTATTTATACATTTCCACTTTATGGATTCCACCCTAATATATCCTCATCGTATGAGTGTTAAAGTACTATTAAAATAAATCTTTAAAGCTTATTGAAAAAATGAATGAAGAAACTCATATTTAATATTAAAATTACCTACTGACACTATAATTTGGTATTCTGTTATCAATAAATGAGAGGGGGGTATCTAGACCCCCCCCTTGAGTAAGTCCAATGACGATGATTATACTTATCATATAATTAGCTAAATGTAATAAATTAGGTTGGTATATTGTATTATATTATATTATTGTATTTTGAATTATCACTTTTATTATTTTAATGTACTTCTTACTTGCTATGTATTACTTGTACCTACTTGTTTCTGTGTTTGGGTTTATAGTGGAATTAATGGGCCGTTCATAACTATAATATTATTCGTTGAACAATATTTATTTCAATTTAAAAAATAAATACTTATGCTTACTAAACTTGCCTACTTATATTGGCGAATAATATTAAGTACCTATAATTATCACTCAATATTAGGTTGGGCAGAAAATATTACTATGAACGACAACATGTCTCGACATATTTTCGGTCTTATATACATTTGAATGAATAATGAATATAGTAATAATAGTATTAATATAGTAATAATTAATAGCTGCTGGTACAAACTAATTATGTAAATAAGTAGGTACTTATAATAATCATTGAGTCGATTGTTTTTAAAATTCTACAAAAACAATTTATAAGAAATATTATATAACTAGTTAATACTAACTTTAGGTATGTAATAATATTTATAGTAAGGAATGGATTTAATTTGAAAATTTAAAACAGATATACATTGATATCAATTTTATATAGGTACACCAGTTGTATTTATTCTTAATTATATACATAATATAGAGGTTGGTTCATACCAAGCATGCTCACCTTCTTATTTCTTCAATAATGCAGTTGTAAAAAATATGATTTTTGAATTTTTTAAATATCTATACTTATATACTTAAAGTATAAAGAGTAAAGATCATGTTTTTAAATTCTTGAGATTTTCTGTAGTACTTGAGGAGTGTCCTGCTAAGATATTAACTACTGTTTTTCAAATGAAAATACTCCTATTTTACTGTAAATTATTTAACAGATAATTTTGCAAAAAATGTTGACGTATCAGATTTAAAATTTAAATGATTAGTTTTTAACTTGCTTAACTTCGTGTACTACGGCCCATGATAATTGGGGCTATATGATATATGCACCAAAGGTACAAAAATTACATATTATTTGCGCCAAAATTAATATTTTATATAAGTATTTATTTAAAAATGTCGATCTTGTAAAAATTGTCAATAATAAATTGTTAAAATATAATATATAGTTCTAAATTTAATATATCTTATCTATTTTGACGCTTTTGATGATACATCTTTTTTTTTTCCTCATTTTGGCACTTATGTCTTCCAGTGATAATGGGTTTGGATTTTGGAAGATATGTGGGCTAAAGTGGAATTTGAACATTTTAGTGATTAATATCAAACTATCAACATAAATAATTTTTATAAATGGTCCAAGTAAAATAAATACTATATTCAATATTACATCTATTTTTATTTTTGTAAAACTATTTTTAAGGGGTATTATTCTTAGTAATAATATTTTAAGAATTGAGAAACTACTCCTTGGAGCTTTGAATATGTTAACATCAACTTTTTTAAAAAATAATCCAGTAAATAATTAACAGTAAAAAAGGGGGTTCTCATTTGAAAAACAGAAATTTGTATCGTCACAGGCCACTTCTATTAGTCCTTAAATAATACAAAAAGTCTGAGTATGTTAAAAAATATCAGAAAAACAGTATTTGAATAAATTTATTAATGGAATTAATGGGAGTAATTATGCTTGAGGAATCATCCTGTATATGGTGAACTTATTTTTATAAAAAGGTTTTAGCATATTTCCATACAAAAATGTCATTGTTACGTTATAAAAAAAATACTATTAAGCATTACAACATTCTTAGAATTATAAAAACTAATAAACAAATTTAAAGTACGAATAAATGTATATAGAGGCAGAGGCAAACCCAGAAAGACATATATAGAAGAAATTATAAAATAAACTGACTGTAGTCGATATACAGAAGTGAAAAGACTAGCTTTTAACAGAGAAGAATAGCGAACCAGATTTGCAACGACAAGGCATGGCATTTAGTAGAGAAGAAGAAGAATAAACAAATAAATACAAATATTATAAGCTACGCAAAAAAATTTAAATAAATTAAAATCCATAATAGAAGAATTTATAGTTATAAATATTTAAAAAATGACAATTCATGTTTATTGACTCTGAGCGAATTCTGTGTCGATATACCCATATACCTATTCACCTAGATATCGTTTATGTAATAGGTATTAGGTATAGTAATAAATTATTTATGTATTTTGCAAATCATATTTCATCGACATAGAATACATTAATAGAATATTATATTATAGAAAAAAAAGTTACAGTTCAGTTGTTCAGTCAGTATTTGCCCACTCTTTGGTCATAATATATACATCTTATTTTATTCATTTCATATAACTTAAATTATAATATATGAATATTGAATATATTATAGACCTAAATAATGTAGGAACACGAAATAATTAAAATAATATTTTTAATAATGATTTTTTTTATAATAATATAGGTATGTACCTTTAGAACATAGGTACAATGTTTACCTACACATAATAAGTATGTAATGTTTTCATAAAATACTTAAAATTATGTGGATACGTGATAAAATACAACTGTGTGTAATTATACTCTAAAATTCACGAAACTTGAGGTTTGCTAATATAGTAAAATATAATATCATACTTTACTTGAAAAATAAAAATTTTGGCTACTCAGTAAAAAAATATGTAGTCATAAAAACGGTTTCTATATAGTATAACTGTATAAGTAGGTATAATAATTAATTTTGTAAATATTATACATATTATAATACATAGTGTATACATTAAAAGTAGTTAATTATGAGTTTATGACTCCAAGACGAAAAACCCAATATCAATCGATGGATAAAAAGGCTTAATCGAAAAATCCAATCGGTAATTTTATACATCGTAGTGTATTGATGACGGCGATACCGCATATTATATCCTGTATACCTATTATATCATTTTTTTTTACATGTACTTGCATTTTGAAAAACTTATAAACAATACAGTATCGAATTCTGCTAAAAATTATTTTTAACAACAATATTTGGGAACCAATGTACAATAGCAGGATGAAAGTGTGACGCCAAGGAGCAACCCAATTAAATGATATTTTTTAATTTTTATTATAATATAAACTATAAATTATAAACATAATTGTTGTTAAGTATATGCGTAATGCACGACATGTCACGTCATATTATTTGAACTAATTACAAATAATAAAATAGTTTATAAATAGCTGGTATGCTATTATATTATTAACTGTAAAATTCTTTTATTAAATTTCGCATTATGTTTAATATAATAAATTATATAAAAATGTTTTCTTTTTCGTATAATTAATTTAACAGTCAATTAATATAGACTATTAATTATTATTGTTGAGCTTTGCGGTCTTTAACTTTGTCTGCCATCGTATACAACGACCCGTTAGTTAATTTGTATGATTGTTAGTAAAAAAAAAAATATTATCAAATAGGATCTATATGTTAAAACATAAAATTAACGTGTAAAATGAGCTGGTGCAGTGGTGCCTGTTGTATATTATGTTGTAAACTTCCTGTGTATAATATAGTTATAGCATTATTATATGAACACTTCTATACGGTCTAAAAGAGCGGCCCCCCTGCAATTGTATTCCCCTACCGACAACCGCCCCCGCTAGTAATATAATATATGAATATATGAATGTAATATTGTATTAATATTAATTTATATATTATACCGACAACTGTTTGCGTAATTGCGTGTAAATTCCATAGTTCACAATCAACTCGGAAGGCAAACCGACAATTTTAATTGTCTTAACTTATAAGTCTTATTAATTATATGAATACGCATTTTTATAGTATATTATAATATACAAATATACAATAGTTTATATACGTATATACACTACAGTCTACAGTATACACTATACACTATTATACACTGTACTGACGACATACTTAACCCATATTATTATATTAATATTAAATACTTTTTTTAGATTCTGAGCGGATCGATGAATGTATTGATTTTACAATAATTTAACAAAGTGTTTTTTTTGTGTCTGTCATCACCTTTAAGGACAGTAAAAATGTTTAGATTTTCTTCAACAGAATCTTTTCTGATAGAAAAGTGAATCTATTTGGTACTTTGGGGGACAAAAGTAAATATTTCCTAGAAGTTTTCAAAAATGCCTTGAAAATCAAAAGAAAAATTAAGGAAAAACGGGAATTTTCACGCAAAATCTGTTTTCGGGAAAATCAATTTTGGTTTTTGGTACAACTCTAAAACAAATAACCGTAGGTACATGAAATGTTGACTGAATGTTTATATTATCATTTTCTATACACCACAACATTTTCCAAATACTTTGATTTATTTTGAGCTGTTAACGGACATTTTCAGTTTCCATTTTTATTAGTTTTCTTTTCTATAAATATCAATAAAATTTTATTTTTTGGGTAAAAAAGCTTGAAAATTTAATAGAAGGCTTCTGAGTTATTGTTTCAAAGGCAGATGAAAATAATCAAAAATCCTTAGTCACAGTTTTTATTTATAAGCATTTACAGTTCAAATCTAAACAAAATACGGAAAAATCACGAAAATTAGCAAATTATTTTGAGTTGAGAATTCATAGAAATTTTTCTTTTTAAACCTAAGATTTGAAAATGTAATACAAGATTATCCATAAGTTTATCTACCTTTATCAAAAAAAAAATGTCTACAAGAAAGTCAAATCAAATTTTTATGAGCGTTTGAAATTCATATTTTTACAACATTTGATATTCACTCAATATCTCATGTTACGATTTTCTTATTTTGTTGTAATTAAAAAACGTATGACTATAGATACTTGAAAATTTCACTGAATGTTTATATTAGCATTTTCTATACACGATAAAATTTTCAAAATATTTTGACTTGTTTTGAGCTATTTACGGACAATTTAAAATTTCATTTTTTTTGTTTTTTTTTCTATGAATATCGATAAAGTATTATTTGTTGGGCCAAAAAGTGTGAAAATTTAATACAGGTTCCTGATATATTGTTTTTTTTTTATTTATTATATTTTAAATATGTCAACATATTACATGTTATTACGAGTTTTTTAATACAATTAAGAATTTAATATACTGTTACAATATCAGTTGAAAAATATTAAAAATACATAGGCATATTTGAATATTTGATTACCTATAAACAATCTATCACCACATTCAATGAAAATTAAATATTTTATGAATCATTATGTTCATACAATTAGTGAACAAAGAAATTGTCTGTTTTTTAAAGTATTGAACAACTAACCAAGTAAAACTAAAATAAATATTCAGGAATTATAATAGCTGTGGGTTGGCCGCTCAACCTTGTAAGTCCAGTCAGCTATTAAGGGCCATGACGGCATCCTCAGACCTCGACCACTTCATATATCTGGAATTGAATTTGAACAGTTATAGCTATTGATTCTACCCGTTGACGTTGACATAACTTGGAAATGAGGTAAAACAAAAGTTTATATAAAAATTATGATTGGTCTTATATTTAATATTATAATGATTATATTATTGGATTTGGTCAGTACATAAAAATTCTTTCAAAAAAGTTGAATGTACAGATTTTGAAATACAGTTAACAAAAATATTATTACCTATTGGAATTCTGAGGTAAAATAAAATCATCGTAGCCCGAGAGAGGAAAACAGATTCTTTAAATTTGGTCTGGTATAGAGGAAAGTGCAGGATAGTTCATTATAGTAGGTATATCTATGGGCTATGATAGTCACATGAAGTACCATCGCAGTTGAGAAGGGTAGGTACAGTATACTACAGTAGGGAATAGTCACTATAATCGATCCTCAATTCTTCGCAATTATTTACAAATGTCATTGCTATTACATGTTGATGTTACATTATTATATTTTATACATACCACAACATATATTGCTTAAAAATTAAAACCGTAGTAAATAGTAATATCGTGTTACTGTTTTAGTGTTTAACATATTTTGTTATATAGTTTTGCTTAATGTACTGATAATATTAATTTATTAAATTTGAATTGAACTCAACTCATTCGCATTCAAGCTTAATGCTTTTAGGAGGAATTTTCAACTTTTGTAAGCTATTTTTTATATAACATGTGTACATTTTTTGTTACTTTAAATTGTAATCTATTATTATTATTATAAATATCAGCCGATAATCTTTCTATATAACGGCTGACGGTGGTCATTGGTCATATTATTAACATTGAAGATGACGCACGTCTGTTATTATAATCATCAGATACTTACCATAAAATTGTATTGTACCCTACACTTATATCATGAAAACTTACGATTTGTATTTAAAAAAAAAACATTTCAGAGGGAGCTAAAACTAGCTAGTAGCAACCCCAGGTTTGTGGTTACGCCGCTGGTAAAATTTATCACCCATATAAATATATAATAATATGTATAATATGTATAATATGTATACCTATTCGCTGGCCACTGTATGGAATTATGGAAACGACAATTGACAACACGGGGCGACTTTGCAAAAGGGTCAAGCGCGTCACGCGACAGACTAGTCCCGTCGTCACTGAAAACCGTGATGGGTGTGTGTGGGTGTAGGGGATGATGGGGGGTAGTTTCTTTGTGCCTTTATTTCAATTTCCCAAATTCCTTAACGTACAACGACGAATAATCTGCGTTAGGGCACCAATGGGTGATGAGGAAGAGACATGGTCGATACTCGTTTCCCCGACCTGACGCCGAGAAGATAATCAGGGGAGACTATACCATTCTCTCGAGAAGTCGATTCTGGACATGGACGGCGCCACAATAACAATATTCAAAGCCATAATAATAATAGGTTACCGGTTACCGGGTAACGTGTCTCAGCGCCGTCGTGTTTACGTTTACATAATATTATTATTATTATCCGCGGTCACGCGACGCGGCTCCAGCGCAAGGTTGTCGACCCCTTCCCGTTGTGCAACATAACCGCGGTTAGGCGCGACAACCACCCGCACCCTACCGCCCACGCATGCGCACGGTCGCACGCACGCGACATCGGCCACACGGACGGGGGACAACAACAGAGTACACTGTACACACCTCCGTCACAGCCGCCGCCACCTGGCGCCGACGATTCCGACTTCCAAGCCCCAATTCAGTGTTCGCAGGCCACAGCGTTGTCGTGAGACGTCGATTGTATGGTGCTCTGTTTTTTTCGTACGAAATTTCGCGCGCCATTTTTCCCGAACCATTTTATTTCTTTATGACGCCATAAAGACGATTGCATTATGGGCACTCTGGACAAACACTGCACCGGCTACAAAATCGACGACGTGTTCAAGTCCAACGCCCTAGTAGACATCAGGGCTTGCAACAAGCCCGTGGTTAAGGTAATGAATCACGAATGACTATAGACCGGCATTAGTTTTGATTAGTTCGCAATTTGTCGTTTTGCTCACCGAATTTAGATTGTTTTCTTTCGACAAACAAAACGAAGACGACGACTGAGGCAAGCTCCTTGGTACCTAATTATATAGCAGTATTGTTAGTGTCAAGGTAGTCAGTCGTTAATGTAACGCGCACTAAGCACTTAGCTCCTCGAGAGGTTTACTCGTTTCAGGTTTCTGCACGATCAAACCGATAACAATAATAATATTATTGTCGTAGTTGCTTATATGGGCTCGAAAATAATTTGTTCTTTGAGACCAATGCCTGATATTGTTTCGACGTAGGTTCATACTTCATAATAAACTGTGGGTATAGTTGTATACGATTACGATAGTAGGTAAATGGTAGGTTACTTAGGTGTATAATATTTAGTTGGTTGTAATATGCATTTTGTAGCGTGTAATTTATCTAGTGAGAGAGAAAGGACATCGGCTATATTATATGTGTTCAATTATGTTCTTGCATTATTCATGAACATTTTGTCATGCATCGAATACCTACCTACAATTATTTTTTATCTACTGTGAATGTTTTTATATTGGTGCATAATAGTATCGTCATAATAATTTTAATTCATTCAAAAAGCTATAAGAGAGTATTGATTAGATTAGAAGCTATTACTAGTTGACTTGATGATTTCTTTATTTCTCTCCATATTATGAAAAGTGTGATTACATACAGTAGGTAATCCTTTGTCGTAGAATATAGAAGTAATATTATTATTTTTTTTTTTGTTTTTTTTTCAGTTTTGTGTGCTTACATTTTTCTAGTGTTTTGTTTTTGAAATGCATGATTTCCAGATATTATTTTAACAGCATACTATCAAGATGACAAATAATACGGTACAATTTAATATGTTATTAATTTTATTTCAAATGTTTTATGAAGTTCAAAATTGTTATTACCTTTATATTTAATAGTCATTATTCCGCGGAGTACGTAGTTCAAAGTTTCGTCATGTATACGGATCCCCGTCCAGGCGAGAAGAATTGTATGACAATATACCTATCACACGTAATGCTCATGATTCTAATTTTTGTGCTGCCAACCCAAAATTTGTTGCCATTGTGACTGAAGTAGCTGGTGGTGGAGCATTTGTAGTACTACCAATCAATAAGGTAATAATATTAATCGGAATAATGTTATATAAGTAATTTCTCATGCTTGTTTGGTTATAGACTGGTCGTTTAGATTTAAATACGAGCAAAGTTACTGGCCACAGAGGTCCAGTTTTGGATGTAAAATGGAATCCATTCAATGACAACATAATTGCTTCTTGTTCTGATGATTGTACTGTAAGTCATGTGTATTGTGTGTCATACAAATTGTTTTTATTTATTCAAAATGCAAAAAATCTAATTTTCAAATTTAAAACTTTTTTTTCTTATAGATTAAATTGTGGTATATCCCAGACAGTGGTCTAAGTTGCAACTTGAATGAATGGCTGATAGAGTTACGTGGACATCGTCGCAGAGTGGGTTACATTGAATGGCATCCAACTGCAGAGAATGTCATAGCAAGCTCTGGTTTTGATTATATGGTAACAAAGAAATGTTTATAATATTTATATTATTTGTCATTATATTGTGCAGCTTGCAACTCTCTTGCTGCTGGTCACCCCTAATATATTTTATGCAGGATATATTATTAAACATAACATAAATAAATGTTATACTTTAATATTTTGTAAGTTTTCGCTACTTTTTTGTGTCCATTTTATTTGTATTATTAATAAAGAAAAAAACCATGAAAATAAAATTAATGAAAATCTAAAATACTTATTATATGCCAATAGTGTGTCCAATAAAATATTGATGAATACAAAATGTTCCCAATTTTAATCTTAACTATTCCTATTTATAATATATTAGGTTATGTTATGGGATGCGGGAACTGGTCAAATTTTAAATACAATTGATTGCCATCCAGACATTGTGCATTCATTAGCATTCAATAGAGAGGGTACCAGATTAGCAACAACTTGCAAAGACAAAAAAATTAGATCAATTGATCCTAGATCTGGATTAGTAGTTTCAGTAAGTAAATATATTATATTCTTACAATAAAAATATACATATTAATTAATCATGTCATCTAATAAATTAATTTTATATTATTTAGGAGGGAATTTGTCATGAAGGTTCACGTTCGTGCAAGGTAATTTATTTAGATAGTGAACGGTTATTGACTACAGGTTTTTCAACATACTCCGACAGGCAGATAGCTATTTGGAATCATACTGATTTATCAGAACCTTTGCACCGTGTCAATATTGATTCATCGTCAGGAATCTTATTCCCATACTATGACTATGACACAAGAATGGTTTACTTAGCTGGAAAAGTTAGTTTGGATATAGCTTTATTTCAATATAATTATTATTTATTTTATTTGACCGACCTATCGCCTATTAATTGATCAAAATATGTTTGATATTTATAGGGAGATGGGAATATAAGATATTATGAAATAGTTGACGAATCACCATACATACATTTTTTAAATCAATTTATATCCGGTTGCCCACAGGTTGGTTAAAATTTAAGTTTAAAAGAATGTTAACCGTAGCATTTTATATTTATTTTTAAAATTAAAATAATATATAATTGTTTTGTTTTTAGAAAGGATTTGGAATGATGCTTAAACGTGGCTGTAGTGTGAGTCGTTGTGAAATTATGCGATTTTATAAATTACATACTACTCGTAATGTCTGTGAACCAATTTCAATGATTGTTCCAAGAAAGGTTAGATAATAATATAAGTATAGAATTTTTGAAGTAAAACTTCTTTCTTAAGGTGTGGGTGAAAAAAAAACTATACCGAAAAATGAAACGACACGTTTATTTTTATTGTATTTATTTTTCTCACTCTACTCCTAATTCACTTATAATTTCACGGGCCCCAATATTTATGAAATAAGTTTTACTTCCTCAGAATGTAATGGTGGGTTCACACACTCGTTATTTTTTTTAAATACTAAATCTTTGAGATGTCTATTATATATTTTATTTATATTTATTATGTACATAATGAATGATTTATAGTGACATGCATATTTTAATAAAAAAAAAATATTCTAAAAAACCTCATAAGCACCAAAACCACATAATAATATAAAGCTATTAACTTATATCAATAATTACTTTAAAATAAATTGCAATCAATGGAAAAACTAATTATATTAAATATATTTTATAAGATATTTCTCACATATTTGTGGGTTATAAGTGTTCCTTGTTTTTATATTAACTAAATTCTAAATGAAATATTGTTAAAAGACAAATTGATATCTTATGCATCTAATGGAACTGTAATATAATATAATTCCTTTTGTCAGTGACACTAGCGCTATCTTATTTATTATTTAATATAATTTGATTTCTTTTTGGAATTTTAAATACAAATGTTGATATTATCATTGATTATGAATTTTATTAGTATTCATGATCAACGATATCATCAAAAATTGCAAGAATATAAATAACATAATATTTTATTACTTTTTATTATAATTTAATTTAGAGTGACCAGTATCAACATGACTTGTATCCTGATACGGCTGCTCCAGTACCAGCATTGAGTGCCCAAGAATGGTTTAATGGAATCAGCAAACCACCAGTTTTAATGTCAATGAAAACAGGTACATAATTGCTTTCTTGCTTTCTTATGTAAAATTAAACAATTATTGTCTTCTTATTAATTGATCTTATGTATAATATATAAATAGGGGTTTCAGTGAAAACACATAAGCCTCAAGCATTTGTTTCCAATGAAGCTACACGCAATGACACCAATTATCGTATGAAATTTGCCTTTCTCTCCAAGGAAACGGTGCCTGATTATCGACCACTAGATGTAAGCATAACCAATTCAATTTTGTTGATTAACAACTAATTGACCTAACATTGTAACTTTTTTTAATTGTACAGATGTTGCCAGAGATTGAAAAAATCCAAAAGACTCAAGTTAATCAAAATACAAGATTTCAACAAATACAGCAGAAATTGAGTAATTCATTAGTAGGAAAATTCACTAACATGGTAAGCTTAAAAATAAATATGTATCATGTAAGTTTAACAGTAATATAAAGTATTATTGGATATTTTCTGAATAACATTTAGTGTGCTTACTTCAATTGTCACATTGTTGTTTTATTAATGTTTAATTTTGACAATAATTAATTTTAGACTGATGGAGATGAAGAATGCAATAATATGAAGGAAAACTCAAATTACGATAATTTAAAAAATGAATATCAAGTTAGTGTTTATATTAAATATCTATTTGGGGAACAAATGCAAATACTTTTTTTGTTTTAAAAGCACGAATATTTCAAGGTTTTAAAGCTATTTACGGACATAAAAATGGACTTGAGTTATAAAAAGGATGTTTTATATGAAAATGCCTTTCATTCATAATGATTTCAAATATGAGAAGTATTTTATGATTTTATAGAAAACATATTTTTAATAACGCCATCAAATACAGTGGAATCCTGATAAGTTGAAAAACCTAAATAATTAGACCTAAATGTGTTCCTTGCCTAATCTAACCTAACCTTGGTAAGTAGAAAACTTCAACAAAACGAAAAAATTTAATTTCCCTCGATTTTTGACTTATTGAGGTTCCACTGTATTTTTTTAAATTTGAAGTAATCAATTTTAATTTCCACATTTTTAATCTAAATCAAAAATTATATCTTCTGTAATTTATATTATACTATGTCATAATTATGGATATTAGCTAAGTTAACAAATATTTGCTAGGAGATGATTTGCATTTATGACCCGTTTTTATACAAAGATTGATGAAATAAATAAAAATATTATTTTGAAATTGTAATTATAGATGAAAAAAGCTTTCACTCGTCAATGTGAAGAACTAAACATGCTCAGAAAGCAATTAGCCCACAGAGATCGGCGCATTCAAGATCTCGAAGATCTCGTTTCCACACTTCAATCGCAGCTTAAAGTTCAAAGATTACAGTAATCGGTAGATTATTACCTGGTGCAATTTTAACTCTATACATATATTTTTTAATACTTTTGAGCTTATGCCTTTTGGCTAAAAGTATGGCCCAAAGATTATAAAACCTAATTGAGTAATTATCAATCAAATAAGCTTTGAGCTGCAATTGTTTTTAAACTAAGAACCAAATTCAGGGTTGAGACTTAATGTCTGGAGAAAAAAATACAATTCTTTTTTGCACCCTATTATTTCTGTGGTCAAATAATAATTTTGTAATTTTGCATTAATATGTTTGCATAACCTATAATTTTTTTTTTTTAAATTAGGTTACCATTTGACATTTATATATTTCTGCTAAGCGATGTATGTTTTTGCTAGTAATTGAATGTAGTTATATTTTGTTGCGACATAAAATGCAAAGAAATTGAGGTGGCATATCACATAAGAAAAAGTATTTCTTAAAAATAAAATATATAAAAGAGAATGTTAAAGTGAAATCTGATTGATTGTATATTTTAAATCTAAATAAATCAGTCAATATTATATGTTTATACTCAGTTCAAAGTGAGAAACGCAAAAGGTGGCCGACTCATGCGCAGGGGCTTGGCAATACTAGAAGACAAGTATATTATAGATTGGTGACTTGTTGAGGGAAGGAGTGATAAACGGGTGTTACCTGACTGCTGTCGATAAAAACTGGTCGCCACCGTTTACGTTTCTTATTTTGATCAGAGACCTATAGTTTTATTATTTAGTAATTTTAAAAGACTTTATTTGGTTAAACTTTAAGAACAATTATTATGAACTTACTAGCAGCTAGGAAAAATGTTCTTGCATTTTGGTAACTGTTAACAAAAATCAAATCATCATGGCATATATATTTTGTTTTGTTTTGTTTTATTATATTGTTTGAGGAATAAACAATAATTATAATTTACTGTGGCGTTAAACTGAAGATGTATTTTCTCTGTCTATATGCAAGATGTCCTCTTAATCATTTTGATTAGGTAATGTCAAACACAATTATTTTATATCACATTGACCAACAAATTATTATTTAATATAGACTGAACAAAAAAAAAACAAATGCTCCAATAATTACAATAATGTTAGTACTATACAGAAATTTAAGTATATAGTATAAACTTATGTATTTTATTATATTTGAATTTGTCTTAATGCTACAAACTAAATAAGGTTTATTCTGTTAACGCTTTAATGAGATTTTCACTGCTTGTGTTTTATGTTTTAGAAAGATATAGAGATTAATTTCAGATAAATTCATGTTTTTGACAGACAATTCTATTTTTAATATAATATATTAAATACATTTTATATCACGTTGTTTGAATTGTAATAAGTCTATAAAACTATATAATATGCACAGTCAGGTTAGGCTAAATAACTGCCAATGTATTTCACATGATATCATTATATGAAACTGATTGTCACATATTTTAAAAAATATATTTTTTAAGTTCTGCAATAACGTTAAACCATATTTGATATTATATACTCTTAATAAATCTGTATTTTTTCTACAAATATGAAATTTAGTTTCGCCTGATGTGCTATTAAAATGTTGTCTTATGTCATTATTTGTTTTTGTGAAATGTAATGTTACAGTGTTACATGAGTTTAGTACGGCGGATTGATTTATGTATACCTAAGTTTAATATAATATTGTGCTTTAATTTTTTTTTTCATGCGGTTTTAGATGTTTATAAATAGAGAAAATAATTTATTAGTACAATTTGTTTGAAAGTTAATTGGTTATTAAAATTCTTATAGTTAATATTTAAGACGGTTCACCTCTTAATAGTCATTGTCTAATTCCTTCCATAGAAGTTCTATGGACATTTTATTGTACCTCTAAAACCGCATGAAAACAAGTGATGGGGATGTTCATATTTTATTTTATGATTAAATTATTAAGTTTTTGGTTTGACAATTATTAAGTTTTATTTTTTATTATTTTGCTTACATAAGATGACGACATCCACTTTTGTTCTATAACAGTGTGTTCATACAGTCTATTAATGTTTTCTTGTATAACAATTGAATACGATTTGATTAATAATCCATTTTTATATGCGATCTACAAAACAGTTAGTATCTGAGGATGTCAATACATTATATTGACAAGTTTTAATTTTTATTTGTTTTCAATTTTTGTATTTTGTTAAAATATGTTCAATGTTGTACTCGCATTCCCATCAATATAATATACGCTTTGAACAAATAAATAAATAGAGTTTGTACC
Organism: Sitobion miscanthi; assembly: GCA_008086715.1. Classification (NCBI taxonomy): domain Eukaryota; kingdom Metazoa; phylum Arthropoda; class Insecta; order Hemiptera; family Aphididae; genus Sitobion; species Sitobion miscanthi. The sequence continues at coordinate 23,201,440 of CM017798.1, read as the reverse complement.
TGCATTTGATGTTTTGCTACTGTAAGCTACAATTTTTTTTTTACATTTATATTTAAATATTACATGAAACATTTATATTTTTCATTTTTGCTTGTATAGTTAAATATATATATATATATGTAAAACATAAATATTTGTTTGTCGTATTGTTGTTTCCCACTACAAATTCTATTTCTTTAGTTTCAAACTACATGCCCGAAAAAGAGAACGTGGACAATCTAAGAATTCATCCTCTTCCCAACTTACAACCTATTTAATTTTCACTTCTGATTGTATGTAATAAGTATTTGTACAGTATGAATATTAACATCAATCATCAGTATCATTTTTCAGAACTCTCGCTCACTATTAAATTTTAAATTGATGATTTTCTTAGGTTTTCATTTCCAAACAGATAAACAAGTTAACATCATTTATGTTCAAATGTTCTAATTTACCATTTAAAGCGTTATAAATATGGAATAAAAATACAAAACAAAAGTAGATTAGAAATTGAATATTATATATAAAATATGAATTTCAAGAACGTTGTGCAGACGTCAAGACTGGTAAATGAGTACATTTAAATCAGCTTGAATCGGTTCTTGACCAACGATAAGGCCCCGAAACCTATAACATACTATTATGCACAATTGTAAATTCAAAATCCAGCATTTAAATTTATACAAATTATAGCATAATATAATTCCAGTATTATAATTAGACTGAAATTCTACTATGCATTTATATATTTATTCAACCAGAAGAATTCTCAACTTGGAAAAATATTTATAAATAGGTTCGTTGTTCGTCTGTGCAGTATAGAAATGTCAAATTGTACATAGTTGTATAATACAATCTACTTGAAAATACTGTGTGCGTTGATATAAAAATAAATAATTTATTTAATTAAGTACACATTTTCCAATGTTTACAAGTGCATAGCACTTTGAATCTTTTTGTACATATTTTGTCATTTTTACTTTATAAGTTTACATCATATTTTGCACTTCCTTTGATCATTTATTCCAAACTCTAATTGTTATAACACATTATTTAATGAAGCTCTAGAATCAAATAAATCAAGGTGATAAATATTCTTTTAGATATATCAAAAATTGTGATTCAGGAAAATATGAGAATTGTTAACTAATAAGTGTTCTTCAACAATGAACAGGAAAAAGAATTTCAATGGAAAACCATTTCAGTCCACAATCTTTTTGTGGTAACCAACTATGGTTACTAGTGCTTAAAAATAAATAGAATTAACACCAAAATATTTTTATACTTTTGAAAAATTTATTTAAATACATTTTCAAAGTATTCCATACAATACAGGGTAATGACGAGGATTTGAAACAGAAAATAAACATCAAATACTTTAATACTGAATTATTTTTTAGACGGAAATTGTATTTATTGTTATTACATTTTAAGTTCACAAAATTGACATTTCTGCGGCGTTTGAGGTATACATAAATAATAATGTTGTACTGACAAAAAAATTCAGTGGGTTAAACGCTAAGTCTAAGACATAAAAAATAAGTGGGAAATAAAGGTTTAAAGAAATTTTTTTTTTAACTTTGGGTTCGAGAAATAAGTTTTGAACAGAAACAATAAATAAAAACACGGAGTGTTAATATTAAGGTTAATTTAAAATTAAGCTGTGTAACAGTATATGATAAACAGATGTTAATGTTATGTAGTTAAATTAATAAAACACTAATCGTAAGTATTAAAAAAATATATCACTTGATTTGAGGGGCGTATTTGTTCATACATAAATATGATAGTGATGACAATGATAATGATAATGAAAAACAGTGTAAATCGCCAATGTATTCACTCATATATACAAGTACAAGTGATAAGTTGTTTAAAATGTAAATTAAAATAAAAATACAAACAAAATGTTGCAATCTGTACGAGTTATTAATTATTAGTCTAAATAAGATACTTAATTTGAAATTGGCTTTTCGAAAATGAAAACCATATATCTAACAGTGCACATTCAAGGAAGATCATTTTCTATTTTTTTCTTTTGTTTTTGGTGCGTTGCCGAGGAATGTCAGTTGTGGTTCCAAATTCACCATTGGTAGCAGAACCCGGCACTGGATGTTGATAAAATGAACTCAAGAATTCGTCTAGGTGTGGTTGATGAAAACTAAGCAAAAAAAATAAAGGTTCGGTAATTAATTTTATTAAAGTCCATTGGGTTTATTCTATGATACATACTCAAATAAGGGCGTTGAAGGTGGTGGCGGTGCTTGTGTTCTGGGTTGTGGAGGTGGTGATGGGGAAACCGTTGGCTCAGGAGTTTGTTGTTTGCCACCAAATATTATTCTGTATTGTACAGAATGAGTATCAGCTCGCATGTGCTTCAGACTGCCGTGCTGACAAGTGGCCCATTCAGTGATGTCATATACTCCACCGTCCATACATCCAAAGTACTTCCAGCGCAAACCAAACATACTGCTTTCAGACCAAATATCACCATCACGAGCGGAATGATGTACATTGCACAATGCACAGAAGCGTGCAGCATACATTGGCCGACACAACACCAGCTTCCTTTTGTGCCGTTTACCACAGCTAGTACACCTAAAAAAAACAATTCATCAACTAACACAAGAATACTGCATCATTTATAACAAAAAATATTTAATCTAATAAAATTTGATAAATGTTACAAATTTAGTAATAAAAAATAGAATAAAATTAACTTTCACACTATGATAAAATTTAAGTTTGATGAATCTTAGAATACCTTCTACCTAAAATTAATTTTTTATAAATGCTTTGTTTTAATTACCTAATTGTATTTGCAACTTGTGCCATTTTTTCATGAAGATTTTTCAACAATTTGTTTAGTTCATCGTAGTTTTCTTTAATGTGCTCAATACCACTATCATAGAGTTTACGTTTCTCCTATAAATATAAAAGAATAAATAGGATTAATTAAAGCACAAAATAAAAATATTTTTATTCAGCGCAGTCAATAAATAAAAACAACTCACTGGATCACCTATCATGTTGAAAGCATGAATTAAAATTTTAAAAGCTTCTTCAGCTCCTGACTGATTGTTTTTGTCTGGATGAACAAGAACAGCTTGTCTCTTGTAATACTTCTTGATATCATCTTCGGATGAATCAACAGTCACACCTAAAATACTGAAGTACAAATAATTTTGAATGTATATAAATTTTTTAGTGTAAATGTTAGGTTATCACATGATATTTCTGAAATAATTTTTTTTTTAGATTGCTGAAATTACCTGTACGGATCTTTTCCTTTGCAAGCAAGTAGCCTTTTAAGTGCTTCTTCACCAGTAGTAGGCAGTGGAATATTTGTTTGCAGAGTGTTACCTGAATTCTGATCTTTCCATTTGACTCGAGCCCAGTGTGATGCACCAGTAAATGGAGAACTCAATCCAATCCAAAAATGCTTCCAGCAATTCTTACTAAAATCGACCAGTTGAGTAATACCTGATGCAGACCTGTATAATAAATAAAAAATATATAATATTAAATTAATGTATTTTTTGGTATATGGCCACTTATTAAAATTCAGAATGCAGATATTTAGTTCGGCAAAGTTAAAAATGTAGACTGCTAAACAGTTTGTATGGTTGAGACAAAAAATTAATTGGTGAACCAAATAGAGATAAAACATAAAAAAATCCATTAATTTTGTTTTGTTTTTATTTATCAAAATAATCTCATATGTTTGGGTGTTATTTTATAAATCAGAAAAAAAATAGTCGACTAGTATTTTTAGTTGATAAAAGCGGCAAAAGTACCACTCTTTTGTTTCACTTTTAGTTTTAATTTTATTTATGAAATAGGGTTACTGAACATCCCTGTTTTACTAGGACTGGACGGATTTTGAATATAGCGCCCGCTCACTCCCACGAGTCCCAAATAAAGTGTTTTGGGATGAAGAATAATATTGTTTGATGATTTATAAATTATTCAAGTTAATTGCTTGATTGACTGATGAAATCTGTATAAAAATTATTTCCACAACTTAGTGACAATTACGTTTTAGTTACTAACTACATTTATAGTTTTCCCATTCACTCGCAAAAATGTTTGTTATCACTTATCGCTAATTGATAATTCTGTCTGTTACTCATTATGATCTGTAACATTGAGTTAGTTTTTACCTTATAAACGTATGTTGTAAAATGCTAACAATTATGTATGATTTTCCAGTTACAAAAAAATAGGATGTTAAAACTGGTGTAGTTGACTGCGGGGTAGTAATGTTTCCCACCAAATTTTTACAAATAAATGTTTTTGTTAAAATAGTAACCCTATTTATGAATAAACAAATAACTTTAAATCTATACAATGTATAATTTAATTTCAAATTACTTAGTTTAATATTTTTACCTACTATATTAAATTAGTAGAAAACTGTTCAGAACCGGTTAAGTGTTCTGTAGTTTATTTTTTTACCATACTGTACAAAATACTGGCATTCTTTATATTTTTCATAGAAGATCGTACAAAGTGACTTAAAAACTGATTTTACTGCTTTATAGTAGTTAACTTACAAATGCAAGAGTAAATGTAAGCTCATGGTGATAACGTCCCATAATAGATGAACAAACCAGAAGACCATTAATGGAGCATACTGAACAAACTGAGCTTTTAAAAAGTTCAAATGTTTCGTTACTGAAAATATCAACATGATTAGTTTTAATATAGCTAAACATTGTTGTATCCAACATACTCATCGTGTTGATGGCAGAGCTACGTGGTCGCTTCTTGGTTACACGTTGATATCTTGCTTTGAATGGTAGTGCTGTGAATGTTGCAGTACTACGAGAACCCTGATTTTTACTAGTTGCTGCAGTCTGTTGTAGTTGGGATACATTTGAAGACATTTTGGTTGAAGGTTTTTCAATTTCATCAAATTTTGTTGTTGAATTAACATCTATAGCAAAATGTTTTAAATATAATTTTATAATCAAAAACAATTTTAAGAAATATTAACATACTATTTGATTCACTATGCTTTTTTGAGTCATTATTTAATTTGTCTTTTTTAACACCAATCACACAACTTGATTGAACAGTTTTTTTGGACTTGAGTTTTTCAACATCATCTTTAAGAGGTTTTACGGTATGACCTGTAAAAAAGAATAATTTTACAAGATGTGATATGAAAACCATATATTGTTTTTAATTTACCTAAAGTTTTTGACAATGGAATAGTTGCTGCCTTAGGTTTAACTTTCGTTTTATCTTTCTTATTATTTTCTTTAGACTTTGGCACCAAAATATTACTGTAAGCATTTTCATCTGCTTCAAAATATTCTGATCCGTTCAAGTCTTCTGATGATGTCCACACCTTTTCATTGCCGTTGATTGTTATTTCAGACTTTTTATCCTCTTTATATTCAACTGTAGGAGTGTTGCGCTCTTCACTACTCGCAGATGAATTTTGTCTTCTTAACCCAGATTCCCCTTGACCTACCTTAGCTGAATTCTTCTTTTTTTTAACAGTTGTTTTTACTTTAGATGAAGTTTTAACATCTAAAGATGTTTCTACTTGTGTACTAGCTGCAGTCTTTTTTACTGGTCCTACGGCAGGAGACTTGGCTAAAACATCAGAATAACTTGGTCGCATTGGACGCACTTCTGCTACCATTCTAACTTTCCTAACTGGTGTGGTAATATTTTTGTGGTTAGATATTGTGTTATGGTTAAGAACATTAATATCTTGTTCAGGAATAATTTCTCTTGATGTCTGAAATGCTTGATCTCCAAAAGGGCTAAATACCCCACCATTGCTTTGAGTTTGACTCCAACTTTGAACGAGGTTTTCAATGAGGGCATCATTACACGGTGCATCAAAAAGACCATATGTAGGGGTCTGGTATGACATGGGATGAGAAGTATATTGTGACTGTTGATAGTATGTATAGTTCATTTGTTGCTGCTGCTGAGAGGTTTGTTGATGTTGTGGTCGCTGTTGTTGTTGTTGTTGCTGCTGTTGATGTTGTTGTTGCTGCTGTTGATGTTGTTGTTGTTGTTGTTGTTGTGTTGTTGCTGTTGCTGCTGCTGCTGTGATGGTGCTGAAGATGATGAGGATGATGCTGTTGTGGATATACTTGATGATCATAGTTAACATATCCTGGTATTGAATTCTGAGGTTGCATATATTGAGTATACTGATTAGTATTTAATATGTATGGGTTGTTGTTTGTCAAATTCATCGGTTCTTGATTATAAATATTATGTTGTGGCTGAGGAGGATTTGCATAGTTGTTCACTTGCTGCCACATCATATCAGTCGATTGTCTCGGGTTACCCAACACCATATAACGACCTTCATAACTTTGAAGATCTGATGTTATGTTGTTTATAATATCGTCAATAGAACGTTTTTTCACTGTAGATTGATGATGGCCCTGGTTATCCATATTCTTCATTCATGAAAAAAAAATGTATTAATGATAGACTTATAATATTTGATTAACTTATAATAAAATTAGTAATATATCATAGCCACTAATTAGTTATTACAACTATAATTATTCAAAGTAGATTAATATACCTATGGCTAAATAAAAATAAAATCAATAAAAGTCAGTACCTATGGTACTTAATGATAATAAAATATGTATACCCATTAAGTAAACATGAAATATGATTGACAGGTCTATCTAAAAAATATAGTTAGCTGACGTCAAGCTTTTTACAACTATACTCTAATTTATACCTACTACTTTGTTTATCTTGTTAATTTAATAATTGAAGATGAAAAATTCAAAATCAACAAATGAATAGATTACTATGGTTAAAGAATTTGTATAAGAGTTTGAGCCAAGTCAAAAATAGTACAGATGTCATTGCATTAATATCATTAATATCTTTTTCATTGCAGATATAAAAATTAAAATGTAAAATATTATTTTTATTTATACTAAATCTACCGAGTAAAGACATAAAAATAAAAATAAACAAATTGTAAAATTCAAAAAAATAATAGATAGGTATATGAATATTTTTCTTTTATAATGTTGTTATTGAGTTATTTGTATAGGAAAAATAATTATCAATGAACAACGAAAAACATTTATAGTTCAAAGTTTGAATTTAATAATAATGTTACCAATAGATATCTATGTCCAATCTATTACACAATAAGTAATACTCAAGGATGTTTTTAAACTATAGAAAACAATTAAAGTAGGTAAAAGAAAAATTCTACGATAATAATACATTTCAGTATTGAATAGGTAGGTAGGCTTAATAACCTACTTTTAAGACAAATATTTTAAAATCATTATAATATTATATACAAATGACAAGAACAGAGTAAAGATTATTATTTAAATATAAAACTTAACTCATACTATGATGAACCATTATAGTACAATGATGTATATAATTTTTTGAAAAGGTATCTAGACTGATCCAATTGGTCAAAAACAGTGGTAAATACAGAAGTAAATGTCTGCTCTAAGAATAGAGAAGAGTTATATGAAATTCTATTGACTGCAGATTGGTACTGACTTTGTTTAACCAAACCTAACGGCTAACACATCTTCAGATAGTGAAACATAAGTGTGATACACCATTATATAAAACAGTATGATAAAATGAATTAATTATAGGTACCCATGTACCTACAAAGTGAAATTAAATAGAATCTACAACTTTCTAGTGTAATTCAAATCAGACTGTCTTATTGAGGATATAATATAATATAATGCTGCTTCGGGGTGGTAGACTGGTGAAAATTACACAACAGTCATCGAAAGGAGACCTTTCGCTGCAACTTCAGCAGCGGGGGCAAAAGTCGAAAATCGAAAAGTACTCAATCGAAGAGAAAATCATTGAAAAATCATCGAATCAATCTACCCCATGGACTGACCACAGACAAACGACCATACTCCACCGACAGCCCGATTTTCGTTCATATTATTATCCTTTGCACTTCCGTTATTGATAAGAAAAGAGCGGATGTGACGGTCATCAGACACACCACCTATAGGTACTATATAAGTATTACTACTCACTAGGATTGTTCTCGGCTGTGGCGGTATGTATAGCGTTGCAGCTGGCCGGTCCGTTGTCCGAATATTATTTTTACATATTTTTCGGCGGAGACGAAAAGCGGACGACAAACGGGAAAGCGTTTTACTGTGCGTCGATGTTATGGAAATCGACGGGACGCGGCAGGCAGGAATCGACCAGCCGGCGCATCGTCCGGGCCGAGTGAAAATCGGTGGAAAAAATTAATTCGTATGTATAGAAAACGAGTTAAAAAACTACGGACACACACACACACACATACACGAGCGCGCGCGCACACACGCAATTAGTGTGGTAAAATCAAAACAATGGTGTCGGCCATGTTTGCGATTTCGCACGAGTCATGTGCACGGCGAGTCATCGATGAGATCCCCCCACCACCGCTGCACGACAGCGAAGAACGCGACCCGAGAGCAGGCAGCTGCTGCTGCCGCTGCCGCTGCGCGCGCGCCCGGTATTACCGTACGCGGCGGCGTGTACCATAATTATCGTACGCGGTCTTTGCGATGACATTCTCTCGTCGTCATAATATCATTATTATTAATATTGTAATAATATTGTTATAATAAATAATCGAAGCAATGTAGTAGACCTAAACACACGACGACACGTCATCGAGGTACTCGGCAACCCGTCAACAATATCGTTTTTAACGTGGACCTGATCAGCCATCGGCAAGACGACGTGTATCGTTTTCGACGTCCACCGACTTGTTAGTTGCTACCTGTGTTGTGGTTGAAATCGTAACGTTGGCGGTTGGTCACCGGTCGGTCGTATTTTTATTATTTCGTCGTACCTGTCCGTAGTTACCTGTTTTGCTTTTAGAGGTTATGGTTTTGAGCGCTCAAGTACCACGGCGACGGCAACAGCTGCTGTGGTTGTACTTTGTAATAGTAGTGTAGTACGTACGTTTTGTCACCTAATCAAGTCGATCTAAGGAGAAATACGCACAAGCCGACGATTAAATAGGTATTTAAAACCCCTTTCTGGAGGTTCTTGTTAATTCGTAAAATAAAAATCGTTTTTTATCTTACATAAAACAATTGAGTGCAAATAAATTGTGTCCGAAAAAAATATGAGTTAAATTTGGATTGGTGGATTTTTTATTTTTTATTTTTATACCACTGGGCACTTGGACACTGAAACAAGCGGACATTTCGATATTGAACAGTAATACTAGTATTTATAATCAATGGTTATACCCAGGGCTGTATTTACACTTTTTGCGCCTGGGTCAACAATATTTGTATGTAAGCCCCCCCTTTGAAAAATAATTAATCCGTTTTTCAATTGTTTGGTTATAGTTATTATTTGTGAACATTTTGTTAAAAACACAGATCACTATGATGCATTATTTTAATTACTGTCAAAATGTATAACATATACACAATATGTCAATATGTATACAATTGTATACTATAAAAAAAATTACAAAAAGAATAGATATCACTGATTCCCAAAATGAGTAAATGACGCTAAATGGCCGTATCATAGTCATACAAAGCTCAAACAAATTCTTACCAAAAAAAAAATGTTATTTATATAATATACACCGACGACTGGCCGCCCCCCTAAATGTGTCGAAAATTAGCCGCCCGGGGCAAATGTCCCTCCCCCCCATAAATACAGCCCTGGTTATACCTATCTAAATGTTTAGTTAGATTGTTAGAAACCAACCTTAGCAGACATATATATAGTTGAGCTCATGATAAAGACATTAAGAAACCAAATAGTTATTAATAAGTAATAACTTTATAGTGTATTGGACTATGCCACTATGGGAGAACTAACACAATAAACACTATTAGTTGTAATATTAATTTGTTTATCGTTTATGTATAACTGTATTAGATCGATGATTTAGGTATAAAGATACCAATTATTTAGATTTTAAAATAAAAACTGTTTATTCCAGTATAAATTATTTGATTTTTTTAGTACTTTCGAGTTGGTTAAATTTTCTTTATACTATTTCGGTCATAATTAAATATTATGTTTCTATGGTAGTTTTTAATTAGTCTACCTACAGAGTAATTTATTTAGTCATAATATATTAAATATTAAGCTGTACTCTGTGGGCAATAGGTACGAAATTTGAGGCATTTTAAGTGATATCAAAACCCGTATAATTATTTCACGACGGCAACGGTATTATATTAGGCTTAAAACTATATTGATGAAAGAACTAATTTGAAAGATCATGTTCGAGTGGATTATTATTTATTATTATAGCACTATGATGTTTATTGCCTATAAAACGGAAAGCCGAGTCAAGAAACTTCCTGTTTTCTGTTTGTCACGAGTTCTGAACTAATTAAGTGTATTAAATTATTAATTATTTTGTAGGTATACAATAATTTCTAATAATTTCATTCAATTTTTTTTACCGTCTGTTTAAATATGGTCGTTGTTACACTTCTATCAAGGTAAACATTTATTTTATTTAATATCCACATTATTACATGACATACGTCAGGGTATGGTGTTAATAGCGTTAACCGAGATTTGCGTTTGATTTCCACGGGTTTCCTATTTTTTTTTTTAATTCGGATCAGTCAACGGAATTGTTGTTATTTGTGACTTACATAAATTAATTATATTAACAATTGATATAATTATACTACTTAGTACTTTAGAGTTTGGAATCAATAAGTAGGTACCTGCAGTATTTTATTTTCGACGTGAAATGAACAACTCCAATAACATAGGTAGGTAATAATATTATAATTACATTATAATATTCCTTCATTTACTTCGCTTTCGGACAATCGCCGATCTCGTAAACGATATTATGTATATTTGTTCAATCATAAAAAACCAAATAAGGGAAAGAACAGTCTATGAGTATGCTAACTTCCTAATTCCTGTAAACGTAATTTATGAATAGGTATCAAATTATAAATGCAACAAATATAATAAATTATGTTATAATTTTGGTATTACCAAATCAGATTAAAATCACGTGTTCAAATGTATATTACACTTCAAATATTAACAACCAATAATAATAATTAACTCATCTTATAAAAACATGATACAAATGTACATAGGTACTAGCTGTTATTTGAAATACATAATTACATAAGTATAATATATATATTTAAACTTTTTAAAGTATATATATGCATAAAATCATTAGTTGGTTAAAACCATAAAGTTGTATAATAACGTGCATTTCATTATTTTAATAAGACAAGATACTTACTACCTGGCAAATTATTTATAATGATTTTTGTTTGGGATTAAATAAGTCTAATAGTAGATTATATGTCTTTGATACCTAAAAATATTACTTATAAAATCAACAATTATATATAGATGGTGAATTGGTGAGCACTTTAATGGTGGTTGCGAAAGTCTTGTCGAAATAGAATGATACTACTATACATGAACATAAATGGTTCCTATATAACTATAAAACAAATATCTGTAGAGTTTAAAAATTATTGCTAATTATTGACATTGATTTCTAAATTTTTAACTCTCGAGAAACACCAAATATACGGATATATACCTATAGAAATCTTATCATGGATTCTGACCGAATCGTTGGCTAAATTTATTTCGTATATTAGTATATTACACGTACCATAGGTACGACAAATCTGTAAGAAGTTCGTAATTATACGATATTTTATTAGAAAGTTCTTAATTGTATCACACTATAGCAGAGATAATACCTAAACATGAGAATAGAGAATAAACATAATATTATAATCATGCTGAGAAAAATCCCACTATACACAGCCAAGAACTTATTTGTTTTACAAAATACTTTAAATTAATACTAATTAATTTAGCGTTGGATATGTATAGTACGTGGATTCTACAACTATGTATATTGTATATATATGTCGTTTTAATATATGTAAATATGTTTATACTCAGAAGTCAAAGTACCTATATGCGGTTATATATAGGTCATTAAAATGTATAAATAAAACGTAATCCTAATTTCTACGAGAACAATTTAATACCACACGTATAGTGTTCATTTCAAATTTGAATATACAAAGCTATTTTTTTAAATACTCAATATTGGAAAGGGATTAAATTTTGCATCTTGGTTAGTGATTACTCATCTTTGCTCTAATAATCTGAACTTTAAACTTTTAAAATTGACAAAATTTTAAAAACTAAAAATCATATTAAAAGTACTGAAGAAAGTTTGAAACGAATAAATACACGAGTATATGTAATATCTAAAGTTCTTAAAGATTGTTTAAATAAGTTCGATGAACTTTTCTATGCTTGATATAGCGTCTTAACTTTAGCACTAGCTACTGTAACTGTCTATTTTCATTAGTACACTATAACTACAATATTGAATTATGAAATAATAACTAATAAATATAATATTTAATATTTACTCTGATTTTCAACGATTTGCATAAATAAAAAGCGCAATATCCGCACTTATATTTGAAAATTATTATTATAATTGGATTGCTGTATAGGTACTACTGCTGTGACTGAAAAATAAAATTCGAGAATATATGAGTGAATGGCCAATGGATGTCACAATAATTTTAATCATAACACCTACAAAGTATACACTATAGTAGGTACCATACAGTTATACAGATTAAAAAGCCATAAAAGTAATTATATAATATATTTGTATATATAATATTATGAAATGTAATAAACAATATTAGATTCGCTTTAATGTCAAAATAAATAAGTAACAATAAAAAAAACAGTATTGTTTTATAAATTAAATACAGTGAAATCGTTTTTATCTAAGTGAAACTATGAATATAAATAAATATGTACATATTTAATCGATAACACCTCTTCAATGGCTCGTGATTTCCACTTTCAGTGTATGTAGCAGGTATATGTTAACAATTTTTTATAACCATGTATTTTATAATTGATCTCACTATTCGTTGAAACTAATACCTGTATACATAATATTACACAACCAATGAACCAAATAACTGTAATGCTATACCTATTATATTATAATAATAATTGTCGTATCACCTGTATATAGAGACGTAGGTAGGTATATATTAGTCATATAATGACGGGCGTTAGTCTTATAATATTATGTTATTAGTTAAAAGATAATATTACAATTTACAATAGTATTATTAAACTTGAGACAGATTTCGTTAATCTATACATATAAATATATAATATGCCATATAAATACAATATTTGACAGGAACCCTTCACAGATTATTCAAAGGAACACTCGGTAGTCGGTAGAACACTCGATGTTTTCGAGATGTAGGACTACACGCTTTTCTTACGAAGTATAAGAATTCGGTCCTTTCTAGGTCAATCAGATCGTATACACTAGGCACATATTGTAATATATACTTACCTAGGTACTTACTTATATATCGTGACTTTCTTTTTGAACCTTTAACCTTAAGCGCGTTTAAAATTTTAAATAGTGGCATGTTTACGATATATTTTACATGCCTATAAATATGTTTGACGTTAAAGTTCGAAATTATCCGCACGTAAATATTGTGTATTGTATAATATGAACTTCACTTGTACTTGTAATCATATATCTATGTTATAGGGTACATTGTACATGTATAATGTATAATATATTATGATTATGGTCCATAGCAGGTATGCGCACGTGTGGTACTAATATAAAGTTTTTTTTTTATTTATAATGCGTGTATATGAGGTTGCTGTATTACAATATATTAGTTTCAAATGTAATTGCACGTATTTAGGTACGCATTATGTGGTGTAATAAAATAATAAAATAGAATTAATATTTAAACATAATATGTAACCTATCCATACGCGAATTAAATAACCTGCAATGCTGCCTAATCGATATAATAATAATAATAGCGTGCGTATCGCAATTTTCAATAACATTATTTCAAAGTGGTTTGGATTAATAGCGATTATTAATATTCAACATAAAATAGATAAACACAAACTATCATTCTATCAGTTTATAAAATATATAAAACATTGCATACAATTTACTATATTAAAATCGCATTGGTAACTATGACAGTGGATAGAACTACAAGAATATTATACGATAAATTTAACGATTTAATGGAATGGTAAAATAAATATATTTTCTCCACTATTATTATATTATAATATTATGTTACACACTTACACATAATAATACTATATCGATAGCATTCAATTTTGTGCAGGTACCATTACAATATGTAGGACCACGCGATGCCTAGTAAAATGTACTAATACACAAATTCTTACTTTAGTTAGTTGACCAAACTGTTTAGTTTTTCAAATTTATATATTTATTATAGAGTATATATAAAGTACTGTAGGTATACAGTACTCTGATTTGTACCATTATTTATCAATTAATACAGAACATTTTAATAATTTATGCGTATAAAAAAATATATTATATTTATTATAATATTAGAATACATATTTATTTTATTTACTATTTTATGTACACTTATTTCGAATTCGAAGTATGTTAAATACATTTTTAACCTGAAATATAAAATATACAATTAGTTTAAAATTACTTCCTTAAAAGTTAAATTCATTATATTTATGTAATTTATTATAATTGCCTAAAGTAAAATGTATTAATAAAAAATGTTTAAAAATATTTATTTGAAAACAACAAACGAATTTACTTGAATTATTTTTTGTATGATCTAGGAAATGATTAATAAAAAAATGTGCAAGCTTAAATTAAACTTTAAGAATAGCATGTTTAACAGATCAGTCTAATTATTGGCATTGGCAACAATTGAGCCCGAGAAGTCGTTCGTCTTGCTGTAACCGGATACGACAGGAGTATTATCGGTAGTGCTATTTCCGGATACATCCACCTCCTCTTCGGACGATAGGTTGTCCAAATCGTGACTCTGCGAGTTTGACTCGGCCACATCTACGAAAGTCGCACTCAATTCACCCGACAATTTGTTGACCTGATTGTGTGTCACGTCATACATGTAAATTTCCTTTCCATTTTCCTTACCATTTGGCCTGAAATAAATTATAGTTAATTAGCTGAATAACATTTTAATAAAAATATCATACATTGTATATTACTATATTTAATTAGTTTGTGTTTTAATTAATCAAAATAATATTAAAAATGTAAATGTTCACCCCTGACTAATGTTGATAATCAAACATCTTGTAATTCGTCTATATATAATAATATATATCAGCGATATTGGAAATATAATTTTGTGTGTTTGTAATCAAAGATAATGAGATAATAATTAGTTGTTAGTTGTTACAATTATTTAGTAATATTTATATTGGTTGAAGTTTGTTTGTTTGTATATGAAACGTATGATAAAAATCAATGAAGGTACCTACATATTTAAAACTATTTTTATAACTACTTTTTCGATGTTTTTCTAAATAAATATTGAAAAAAAAAGTTTTTATTTGAATATTTTATTAAATTAGTGATAATATTTAGCTAAACAGTAATAATTTAATCACTATACTCACTTAGTAACCAAAAGGACAACTGACTGTTCTTCGGAAGGTGTATTTTTTTCTTTCTCCAACCAGATTTTGAAATTTTCTCTATTTGGGTCTTTAACAAGATTTTTCACAATATCACCAACAACAAAATGGACTCCTTTCACTTTAACCGCGGCATTTCTAGATGATCGGGATTGGTCATCTGATAAATCGTAGCTCACTGGGGATAATATAACTACACTTCCGATGGCTCTGTTTTTCAACAACGGCGAGTCGGGTATGGGGAAATGAGTACCATTAATGTTCAATGGTAAAAAACGATTATATCCGGTGTCGTTTAAGACGACCGGGTCAAGAGTTTGGGATTTGGGTCTGTCGATGTATGTATTTTCGATTTTTCTTCCTTCTTCGGTCGATGGGTCGTACTTGACGACTTTCATTTGGACATCAGATTTATTCGGAGGTAGGACTACCGAAGGTATCGGCGCACTGCCTTGGCCGTATAAATTTTCCAAAGCTTCAGGTGGTAAATTTTCAATTGGTATATCACCCACTTTATCATAGTCTAATATTTGAATGTCGGCGTTGCCAAGAATTCCCGAAGAAAGCAGCTGTTCCCTCAATTCATCAGGAACTTCATCCGGAAGCGAAGCAATGTTTTTGAAATCTGGTTTTTTGGTCTCATTTTTAGTTGCTTCAGTAGTAGTTGATTTGGGAGTCGCCACTGTAACAGTTTGTGTGCTGCGTTCTTTGTACTGCGTTGTTACAAATGATGCCGGTTTTTCAGTTGTTTTTAAGATTGATTTACTTGTCGTGTGTATGGTATTTTTTATTGTACTTGGACTTAACTGTTCTTTGTACTCTTGCTGTTGAACATTAAACGAACTTTGTTGTTGTTTGGATACTTGCCAGGGGCTATTGTCGGGACGAAAATAATTTTGTTCTGTTTGTGTATCTGGTTGATACCTATTATATGTTTCGATAAATTGTCCAGATTGTGCTGGTTGCTGATTTGGTTCGAGTTCAAAACTATTTGATGGAGTTATTTGGATTTGTGGAATTTCTGACGGTTTTAATTCGGGAATAAATTGCTGTTGTTTTACTGTTTGGTACTGTGAAATTTGAGGTGATTTCACTTCTGGTGAATATTGCTGTTGTTTAATAATTGGCTGTTGCTGGAATGACGTTGGATTATTGTTGACTAGTGGACGCGTCTCAGCAGGCCTAAACTGTTGTTGTTGCAACTGTTGTTGTTGAAATTGCTGTTGTTGAAATTGTTGGTGCTGCTGCTGTTGTTGTTGTGGAGAAAAGGCCAAATCAACTGAATGTTTCGTACCTGTTGGTTGAGTTTTAAAATTGGATGGATGCGGCGGTACTGGATTAGTCGGTCGTTTATCAATCGGTACAAATGATGGATTAGGATTTAAAGGTATATTATGTGGCGTTGGAGGCTTGCTTGGCCTGTAATTAACTGTACCTTGGTTTTGTCTATTATCAAATGGTCTATTTTGAATTGGCCGATTCTCGAAGGGTCTGTCAAATACTGGCCGATTGTCAAAATGATTGTCTAAGATGGGACGACTTTCGAACGGCTTGCTATCAAATGGTCGATCTTGTATAGGTCGGCTTTCAAACGGTTTACTTTGAGATGGACGGTTTTCAAAAGGCTTACTTACAAATGGTCGTTCATTATTTGTTTTTATTTGTACAGGTCTTTCTTGGAAATTACCTGGATTTCTAAGAGGGGGGTTCGATTGGAAATCTGATGGTTGTCTCGGTTGATTGATGAACTGTTGATGATTTTGTTGATGATTTTGTTGATGATTTTGTTGATTATTTTGTTGGTTGTTAAATTGTTGGTTAATTAATTGTGGACGATTTTGTGAATTAATTAATTGTTGGTGGTTCTGATGGTTATTAAATTGTTGATGATTTTGTTGGTTTGTAAACTGTTGATTGTTTTGAGGGTTATTTAATTGTTGATGATGTTGTGGATTATTTGATTGTTGATGATATTGTGGGTTACTTGGTTGTTGAAGATTTGGTGAGTTATTTAATTGCTGATGATTTTGTTGATTAGTAAATTGCTGATTATTTGGTGGATTTGTCAACTGTTGGAAATTTGGTTGGTTATTTGATTGCTGATAATTTTGTTGATTCCGAAAATTGTCTTTAAACTCTATAGGCCTTTGTTCAACAATTCCTTCGAAATTATTTTGTTGAGGTTTAAATTGTTGATTTATGATAGGTATTTGACCTTGGAAGTTTGGACGAGGATTATCTTCACGGAAGTAATTTTGTACTTGCTGACTAGGTTTTTTCAACTGCTGTTGCGTATGGTCAATATTTGGTTTTGGAGTATTAAATCCATTAAATTGAGGTTGATTAGTAATATGTGGAGTTTCAAAATTATTGTTACTTCGTTGATAGTCTGTGTGCTGTGTGGGTTGAACAAAGCTTCTTTTAAACTCATGATCGGTCGATTTTTTAACTTTATTTTGAATTTCACTTGCTTCACTAATAGAGTCTCTTTTTTGTGCTTCATTTATTGACGGGTTCCAGTCCGATTCAGTCTTTCCAAATGTTACTTTAAGACCCGTTCCGTGATAAATTTCAGAATCTGGTTTTATAATGGTTCTATACGTAGTACTAGGAGCCGGGGGTCCAGTAACGTAATTATTATAATTATTATAAAGAGGAGACGATTCCGTAGAGATTACCGTTTCACTTTCACTGACGGCCTCGGTGCTAGGCGTTATTGCAGGCACAGGTGCTTCATATATGATATCTTCTTTATCACCATATGAATTTGGATTTTTTTTATATTTCACGTAAAAAACTTGAACTGGTTCTTTCTGTGGTTTTGTTAAAGGAACGGGTGGTGGTGTTGGTGGCGCTGGAAGTGACTCGTTAGATTCTTTTATAATAATTTCAATAATTGGTTCCGGTTCCTTGTAATAGTCTGGTTGGTACGGTACACCGTACACTGGGTTAGGTGGACCGTAATTTGATGTTATTCCAAATTCAGACCCACTTGCGTGACTATCAAAGTCGATTTTTGCTGTGGCCGAATGATTTGCATTTGTATATAATGGATCCTGTTGCGAGTAGTGCACCATGGGCTCCATTTTTACGGCATATGGTGGAACAGAACTTTGTTTGTTTTTCCATAAATTTGTGTTTTTATCCCACGGTGAGGGCTGTTGGTGTTTAGGCCTATCTGCTATAAGTCTTGTCTGGTCGACATTTCTCAAACACAGCGCACTGACTGAAAACGTGATCAGCAAGCAAACCTAAAAATGTGTTATATAATTACGTTATTATTAGGTAAAACAATAAGTAAGAGAAACGATTCGAGATTGACGCGTTAATTATATAACAGATATTTTAACGGTCGTTCCATCGTTTAAACGACCGATTAAGATTATCCGGTGTAGTAACTACTATAACAAGGGAAGACCACGAACAATGGTGATCTATAGTGTGAATGATGAAAAAAATTCCTTAAAAAAAGTGAGCAAAAAGACAATGAGAGAAAACCGTGCGAATTCTTTACAACTCAAATTAACAATGGTCAAATTGTTGAAGTCCTGGAAAATATCTCTGACATCACTTGGAATAGTATTTCCCGTATTGTCATGATGGTGTAATTTTGATGATGTTACATTTACCAAAAACTGGACATAAATACATAATGAATTAAATAAAAATAGAAACAATAGAAAAAGTATCAGTATTTTTTTTTAGTCGTTTAAATATTTAAATAAAACTAACTGTAAGTATTCATTACGTAAGTGAAATATTTTGCGAATAATTGCAATTGGAAATTTGTATTTACACATTTTTATTTATAACCAATAATTTAGTCACGTTCCGTAAACTTACGAAAAAGATAATTGTTTTCGATACTTTTATTATGCAACAACTATAGTTTATAACACAATAAAATACTATATTTAATTTATTATTAATTTCACACATTTTCTTAACGTACATATTGTTTGTGTAACAAACTTGAACGATAGCATAATATTATTTAAAACGAAATAAATAAATAAAATTACATTTTTTCGATGTTTTAAATTACTTAATTGTAACTTAGTAATTAAATGTATGAAATTCACCGTGACTTTTGGCAATATTTATAATTACTAACTATCCCTACCATCTCTTGTTTTAATTTATCCAGTATAGTATATACAATACAATTTTTAGTTAGTTATGTATGTGAGTTATCACTTATCATAAACAATTAGATACTCAGTATTTATTATTTATAATAATAATATTATTACTAATTAGAAAGAAGTTTCTTTTTATTATGAAATGTTATCTTATGAAACCATCATCTTCAAAAGTAATTTATGATCTATTAAATATGTTATATTATTTTTAGGAATGTTTAGGCTACCATGTTAATTTTTATATAGGTAGTTAATTTATTTTATCCTGAAATAACATTTTCCTAATCATGCTAATATGCATAATTTATATTATAAGTTAAAAGTTATAACATATTATATTATTAAATTTAAAAAAAGAAATTGAAAATATATTATATACATTAACACATTCATATTTATTTTATTCTTAAATAACATTTTCCTAATCTTACTATTATACATAATTTATATTATAAGTTAAAAGTTATAACATATTATATTATTAAATTAAAAAAAAGAAACTGAAAATATCTTGAAAACATCGTTTAAAAGCATCACTGTATAATAAATTATGTACCTACCTACCAATTGCCATAAAAGGTTTTTAAAGTTATTTTACAGTTGTACTTACTTGCAGGAGTAGTTTTGGCCCGGCCATGGTTAATAGATCCAATGATTTGTCAAACTGATTTTAGATATTCCTTAAATGCATTATTTTCAAAATATAATATTATGAAAAAAAAAATTTAAGGTCTAAAGCAAAGAGAACATCGCCCGGAACGCAACCGTTTGTCGCAATAGTTGGAAAGTGTATACTGTATATACGTAAAACAAAAACACTTTGTACGTATGTTTAATAATACCGGTAACACAATTTGTTCACGGAAGGAGTTTTGACCTGTGCAACCGACTGTCGAAAACTGGCCACTTTCTTCTTGGGCGCGATGTTCACACCCGCTACTATGAGAGATGTCCATGGTCCCCTACCTAAACGACCTACACCATTATTTTGATTTTTTTCATGTATTGGATACTTTCGTTCGGAATGTTCGTGGCTAATCCTCGATATTGTTTTCGTTCTTCTTCTTTTTCCCCTTAACAGCTGGTATTATCCGTGTCGTAACGTCGGCGGTAGCGGTGGTTGTGTTGGTGGTGGTGGTGTGGTGGTGGAGGTGGTGGTGGTGGTTGTGGTAGTGGTAGGCAGTGGTTGTAGGTGGAGGATCTCTACATACGGATAGATAATAACACATGAATGTGAATCTTTTTTTTGAAAGGCGAAGGGTTCGATTACTTTGTATTATTACACCCGATTGTTTCACTAATATCATCATGTCGTCGTTGTTGTCGTAAACGATGCATTAATGGTCTTTCACTTTTTGTTTGGAACGACAATGCCATTCGAATCTTTCAATCATTTATCTTCTGTCTAAAAGAAATCTTAACGATTGGTATTCCGTTGATTTATTATATTAATTCTTTTGCCAGCGACCGTTCGGGGGGGAAGACAATAATAAGTCGACGGAATTCTCTGATGTCAGCTGCGCGTAGCTGCTTTCAGACACTATTGAAAAAGTTATTAAGACTCAAGATCGTATCGTTGTATCTGTTAAATAGGCTTTGAGTTAATTAGAAACATAGATCAAAATAATACCAATGTACACTTTCTTCATAGTATCACCATTGTAACAGCAGATACATATTCACTATGATATGTGTATTTTATTTGTTATAGCTGTTATAGATATTATTATAGGTATTAACCAATTGGCTTTTGGTTTAAATGTTCATTATAGTTATATTATGTATATATACTTTAATGAATACGTTTTATATTATAGGTAGGTATTTGCAATAAACATACGATTGATTAAATAATCGCCATTGAATGCATTTCTGTCACTGCGACGGGTTGCTGAACAACTGCGATAAAAATATATAAATTAATACAGTATAGGTACTTTATAGGTACCGATAATGTGATAACTTTCAAATCACAAAAAAATATTTATATAATATTGATGAACGTAGTTTTACGTAACAATTATTACGTTTTAGTACAAGAATAAACAGTAAAAAATAAGTTTGTTTAAATTATTAACAGTACCTACATATTAATTCTATACTCGTCAAGATGTATGTACATTATAATAATTTCAAAACGTTTTGAATATTAATTAATATAAATCAAAAAATTATTGAAATCTACTGTGAAAAAATCCTAAATTACAAATATATACCGACTAGTTTATTATAGTCAAATTTATAATCAAAATTACAATCTTTCCGAGTAAAACCGCAATTATAGAATGCACGCTTACAAACATATAGTACCTAGCACCATACCTACCTATATGTCGTGATAGTGGTGAAGAATAAAATTTTGAAAGCAAGTAAACACAAATACGCACAATAAAACCACATCGTAAATGTTCAAATTGCCGTCTGATAGTATAATATTACACTGTCTATAGACTATAATATGTAATATAAATGTAATGTATATGTCTGCATTTGAACATGCAATAGCTTTATAGTGTGCTATACACACGGGACACGGACAGAAATATATAAAAAGTGATCAGCCATACCATGTCAAATACTCACCTATTGAACATCGAGGGATAATATTATACCTATATGGTGTAGGTAGGTACGTATTATTATTGTTATTATTATGAAACAATCTATTAGACGTGTCAAAATATTATTATCGCGCCGAACGAGCACCCAAATTACATCATTATAATATTATATTATAATAATGATTAAATTATGATTATGGCATCAGACTCTTATTATCTGGATATTACGTATATGGCCTACTCAATTATTTTGTCTATTAGTATCTATATTATTATTATTATTAACATAATAATATATAGTTATATTAATATGATATATGGAGCTCGCTCAGTATAACAATCCACTTTACACAGTTGCTCAACACATAGGGTGGTGTGGGATTTGGGGGATATAAACACTCCTTTTGTTGGCCGTATCTGGTTTTAAAATATTCTGTGAGTAGCTATACAATAATGTTGCAGCCTGCAGGGTACGAGGCTTAAGGGAGCGCTGAGACAGCGTGGCTCGGAATGCCATCAGAACCATCCACCATCAAAACTGTATAAATTGCGAGATTATGTTTTTTTTTAACCATAATTCAAAATTCAAATAAATATGTAAATAAAGATACCTTCTACCCAGCTATATTTTATGGCAGTCAAAAAGTTGACAATGAAATTTATTTGCAGTATAGTTTTTATTTTTATCGTGACCAACAGTTTTTAGCTGCCATAATATTGTTGAGAATACTTTTAACGCGACTACAAATAATTTTATTGAATCGTTGCAGTCATTCAAATATTCCATAGTCCATACTATTGATTAGTTAATTGAATAATTTGTTGGCCTTTATTGTGTTCTGCTTCTTGCTAACAATTTTTTCTTTTCAATTAAATATTCGATACGATTGTTGACTTTATATAAAGGTTTAATTTGTCACAATATAACAGGTCAGAAATGTGGTGCCGCAGGCTATAGCAGTCATGTCCATCAACGTGATAATATGGAATACGTCTATATCGTCACGTATCTATTGAAAGAATAATATATTTATAAAATATTGAGTACGTAGCTTCCTGGGTACATATTTTAAATAAATTCACTGAACTGAAACGAAAACTGTAGGTACCTACCTAATCATCTCTAGTACATCACTAAAATCGTAGGTCGTAATTTCTATAAGTTGTTACTATTATCCTTATTATAACTCAACCTATCGAAGTACGTACCTATATATAATATACATGAACTTATAATTATTAATTATAATACATAATTAAAATATGTATATTGTATGTTAATTAATTATAATTTATGGTGCAATTTTGAACACAGTTTCAGTCACGGTTCCTTGGCTCAATCTCTATATAACAATTATTATTGTTGGTTATACAACGCTGCTTTTTTTTTTTATAAAAGGCATCACAAGTGGAAAAAAAAAGGTTATTGGTATAGGTAATCGAACACATTCTTGACCGAATCTGTATTTTAGGAATGTAGTTTTTTTAATTTTTCCAATATAATTTAAAAACCGCACATACAGAAAACATGCACATTTACGGTACACTATCGCTTTCAACAAAATCTTGATAATTTCAATCAACGATTAGCAGTATCGTATTTTTAATGCGATAATTTATCATTCCGTTTTAGAACCCGAACCTTTTAAAAATAATCGAACCGGAATTAACTATTTTGATTCTGAGATCAAATCAAATTTATAAAAGTCAACCACTGCTTTCAATTTAAAGTTTAAAATATCTTATTGAAAAATAAAAACTCAGCATTTGATAGCCTGTAGCTTGTACCGAGTAGTGAGAAGACGATACCTCCACTGATTTTAAACACTAGGTCAGTGGCGCAACGAAATCTAAGATTTCCTCGCTGTACTTTCATGAATGTAACAAATAATTATATAATATTATTTCTTTTAAATAAAAAATATGTAATTAATGTTATACCAATAATAAATAATAATTAACGTTGGAGCTTATGTATAGGTGCCTAGTTCACTGCGTTTCCTTTATTAAATGTATTCCAGTTGCGCCAGAGTCGTGCTAAGGGGGGTGGCAAATGGGGCAAGTGCCCTAGGGTGGCCAAAATTATAACATTTTAAAGGGTGGCAAATGTTTAAATATGTATGTTTATTAGGGGCGCCAAATATTATTGCCCTGGGGCACCAATGAGAGTAAACATGGCACTGAGTTGCGCCATTGAAGCAGCAGTGTTATAACTAGTTAATAGTTATAAGTATTTAGTATATACTATAGTACTATACACACTATACCTACATATTAGCATAATGCAATGTGATAAAATGCCTGCACACTCAATAGATAGATATATTCCGTACATAGACCACAGTGTTTGATTTTTTAAAGAAGAATATTAATTTTGTAGAAAAATATTGATAAATCGTTATACCCATCGTTACAGTGGCTTATTTAGGGTGGTTGAGGGATTGTTACTACTATTGTAACAATGTGCGAGGGGTCTTGTATTCAATTTTTAAGTATTTTTACCCAACAAATAAAATTGTATTGATATGTATAGAAAAAAAATTAAAAAATTGAAAAGATCGAATGTCCCTAAACAGCTCAAAAAGAATCAAACTATTTTGAAAATGTTATCAAATATAGAAATTGTTAAAATAAACACATGGTGTAGTATAATTTAAAGTATCTACAGTTATTCGTTTTTGAATTACAACAAAATAAGAAAATCGTTGTATGAGAATTTGTTAATTTACGGGTCAATATCCAATGCATCGCTCATGAAAATGTAATTTTAATTTCCGGTAAAGTCATTTTTTATGTTAAATGTAGGAAAACTTAAGGAGAATGTTGTATTACATTTTAAAAGCTTTGATTCAAAAGGAAACATTTTTATGAATATCTAACTCAAAATAATTTGTACATTTTCGTGATTTTTAGGTATTTTGTCAACATTTAAACATTTATTAACTAAATACTTATAAAAAAAAATTGTGAGTATCTATTGTTAATTTTTTATAACTGTAATTATAAAAATTTATTATGAGCCTTAAATTAAATTTTCAACCTTTTTACAGCTTTGTGAATCTGTTGGCAGGCGCGTCCCCAAGGGGGGAAGGGACGTTCGCCCCCCACCTTAACAATTTTTAATGTATAAAATTACTCTCATTGTCAACAAAATAATAATGATCAACACCTTAGCAGAAAAACTAATCACCACAAAGATGATAATTAATGTTTAGATAAAACCATTACTGTTTAGATAAAGATAATAAGTAATATTGTCCTTAATTATATTAACAACACTAAAAATTAAACATTAAAAGTGAATTCTTTGTTACGTAAACTTATTTGTAATGTAGTCGCATTGAATAAAAAATAAAGTCAGTAAAATTGACTTAAGTTTGCCAAACTATTGAAAAATACGCATAGGGTAATTATTAATCAAAAAATAGATTCGCCCCCTCCCACTAGAAAATTGTCTGTTGGTGTATATTTAAAACCACTCACGATATTCCGATTCTTTATGAGTTATAACTCATATACAATATTATGCGTCTAATATAATATAATAATAAGTATATTATTGTGATGACTTTAATGGTAGGTATGTGTTATAAATTGCGATTCACACGAGACGTATATTATAATAATTACTCACCGGTCACCGGGCACACTTCGTAACTATTATTTAGATTTCTCACTATAACGTTCCTGCAGACTTTACTTGCAGCTATTATATCATCAATGCAATACCCAGGATGTTTCAAAATCTTTTTTCTTCCCGGACAAGCTTATCGAGTATTATTTAATTACTTGTCCACCCGTGTTTCAATATATTATATTATAATTTATAACACAGCATTATATTATATTATTACGTATTCGCGCATTACGTGTTTTCATTATTCTGAAGAGACGCGCATTATCCGTTTCACAGGATTTGAGTTTGGAATAAATTTCGTACAAGATGATGTCCGTGTAGTATATTAAAAAAATATATATAGAACATATTATTATAACGACTGTTTAGAAACAAAAAACAAAATCATTACGTTCGTGTATGGAAACAATCGAAAACGAAACTTATGAAACGTTATAGTGACAATTACATTAATGAGGACACGGAGGTCGTATTACAACGTACGCAAACAGTTCAATGAATTAAGTGTAACTGCCCTGTATACCTGTGTATTAATAGCGTACGGATGGTACCTATATAATGTTATGATATACCTACAACATTTAGGAACGTTTATTCGCCACTCGCGATTTCGCAATACTCGGTTTTATTATTTTTTTTTACTGTTTCTTTAGGACAATATGACGTTTCTAATATAATAGGACACGACTATGGTCTACGATGATGACCGCAGCGGGTAATTCGTTCGCACTGCAGTTACGATGAAATGAGTAAGTACATAATATATAGCGATCCGAATTAGTTTTTATATATTCTACACGTACTATCTATATACAGAAATATGCTGTATCTTAGATGCATTATAATACATTTGTATCTAGTTTATCTATATCTTGTATCTTTGATATATTTTGATTATATCCAGTCTGATCTAGAGATTCTTCAAGAAGAGATAATGGGCTCCACTGAATATGTTCGTGTCATGTAGGTTATTAAAATGTTAATTTATAACATGAACAAATCTGGGAGTTCTAATTTCAAATTCGCCCAAGCCACCACCACCCACCCCCCCCCTCCCATGATATCTAAAAGTAAAAATATTTAGCTTCTAGTGACTATATATAGTACCCATAGTATCTTTTGAATAATATTAAATGTTTATCTTGTGTCTAGAATCTAGATGGACTTTTCAGAGTATCTTGCCCGTCTCCGCAGCCCACACCTACTATGCGTGCTGCCGCACTCCACATCTCCATTCACTCAGTCACTATATATATATGAGTGATTGGGATACAATCTTATACCTAACTGTATAAATATATAAGATTGTTACCAAGTAAACGTCGCGGGACATTATCAAATCGATCGACGTAGCGATGACGACTATTCTTATACTGTCAAGACGATTACATCGACGTATAAGCGACGGATATTTAGGTGCACGTATATCGCAGATGCCAGATGCTGTGACGTAAATATGTGCGATAAATGCGTTTTACGATCGGCGGAACGCTGTCGCGGACGACTATAATACGCGAAGCAGCGGTATAGCCGACAGTGGTGAAAGGGGAAATAACATCATAACTCACAATACGTGCCGGCCGCCGCGAGTGTAAAGAAGAGCACCAAGATTCTGGGGAAAAAAAACCGTGTACGATTGTGTGTGTGTGTGTACGCGTGCGGTGCGTGTACGTGTCTTTTAATAATATCATCGCGAGTCGATTAAATGGTCGTCGTGTATATAATATAATATGTACGAGAAGAGAAATGAAAGTATTAAGGTCGTCGGGGTCAGCCGTCGGTGTGTATATATTATATTATGTGCATTTCGTACGGTCGTTCGGCGTGGGTACGTATAGCTATATGTACATTATACATTTATATGAAAACGCAAACAGTCACCGCTGCTGCCGACGGGAACCTCGGAATACGATAAGAAAAGTGTGCACGGTTCCGTATATAATAATAATAATATTATGTGTACACGCGCAAAACGGCAGATTCTGCACGCGTTAAGACGAAAAAACGACTCGGCCGACCGCGTTACAGCGTTATATATTTTACTACTATTATTATGATATATTGTTATACGCAAAATTGGCGTATTACTCGACGTCACGTCTGTGATCTGGTTGTCCGATAATGTGTACCACCTCGTGCATATATTCACATTACATATATATATATGTATATTGTATATGTAATATGTATTATGTATATAGGTACCAGCTTTACATCGTGTGCCTCGTAGTTTTTCGTGCATAATAATACGAGTAGTAACAGTTGTACCTACTGATAAGAAAATATGTACAATTGGTGGGCTAGTAGGAAGCCCACGCATAGATAATTTATGAAATCGGATTAAATATGATCATATTATAAAAGGGCTGTTGCGAATATTTTTACACCGTCGCGTAATAATGATCGCGAGTTTACCGTGGGACTTTGACCGGTATGCGCGACGAAATGGAAAAAAAACCGACCTCTACGGGTCACGCGGTGCTTCCGATGTAATAATATGTATATAAACGATGTGTGTGCACGAGTCGCGATGACGGGCTGAAAAAACATGAAATATTAAAATGTAAAAACGTAGACTTTCACTCGTAAAACTATACATACTATATATACAATACAAACGAATCGATTAGTCCCGATGTCCAGCGCGTCCGTCTATACCTATATAACTTATAAGTACGCATATCTACGCATGCACATAATGTTATTGCGATGGCTACCACACGCATGTATGTTTTATATTTTAAATATAATATGACGCGTGTCTGTGCAAACGCGAGTTGCGTCGTCACCGGGACTCGGCAACAGGTGGACGTCGCAGAGATCATCGTCACCGCATCTTCCACAGTGATGTTGTAATAATAAATTGTTATCGAACGAAAACTACTAGTAAACGGCATGTAATATGTATAATATATTATATTATGCAGCATTTCGTATTGTGCCCGCGTATACGGTCCGAGTACCTACGTTACGATGCTAGAACGTCCACTCTCAAATACTGCAGTTTTTTTTTTTATAATTCTGCATGCAGAGTGTAACGGGAAAATATGAAATAACTTTCAAAGAAGTAAAAAAATGTATTGACGAAACTTTTTTTATTGAAAACTGAAACTAAATTATACCTATGCCGTTAAGAGTCCAAATGTTAAAAATCTCATGTCTTAAAATACAATATTTCCGTAATATGGTGCCCATTCGTACGTAATGTATACATTCCTGAAATCGAACGCTGACATTGTGAATGCCTATTTGCCCTATTTCCATTATCTCTCTGAGAATCACAGCAACTTCTCTTTGAATATGAATTTTCAACTCTTCAATATTGTCGTTGGATGAGTGGTGTACACTTTTAAGATAGCCCCACAAAAGAAAAAATCACTCACTGTTAAGTCAAGTGATTTCGGGTATTACCAAACCGAAAAATAACATGATATATGTACGTATAAATGAACACCATCTTAAGGACGTTAATTTCAAGTCAAGATATTTTTAACTTTTGAATTTTAATGGCATATTATATGATATAGTGTAGTTAATATTTTAAGTAAAAACATTTTGCGCGAATACATTTTATATACCATGTTCAGTCCCATTTCGCTTTTAAGGCACCCGTGCAAATGTAATTTTGTCCACAAAAAAACGCTCTACGGGAATAATGATCCTGTTCTGTAGAATCAACCAAATATGATCATTTTTAGAATTGCGGAAAATTTAAAAAACTTGCACCGGGCAACTTAAATAATGAAGTTATTTAAATTCTGATTTTTAGTATTTTTAAAAATCTATATTTCAGGACCACTCTTGACCATATTTTGAAAAATATAAATTTTTATTTTTATATGGGGTATTATATAAACTGCCCAGCAATTTTAAATTTAATTGGATTAAGAATCCCTAGTAGATACCTATGCACGTAATTCTGATTTGTTCCATACACCTAATTTTAATGCAAATAGTGGAAAAAATTCTTTTTTTCAAGAGCCATTATTAACTCCAATAGAATCACCATATTCTTAGATTTTTTTCATTTTGTCTCGTCAAGTATTTAAAGCTAAAACTTTGTTGTTTTTAAATCATAGTGCCTAATTATTTATTTTATAGTTTTGTTTTATAGACTAAAATTTTGTCTTTGTATTTCTTGTTATTTTTACTTTTATTATCACTTGTCTATTAATTTGCATACTGTGCCTGTCATATGTAAATTGTGTCATAAATAAAAATAAATATGTGGCGATACTAATTTCATTGTTTCAATTAGGATCACTCTTTTTTTCTGCTGCTTGTTGTATGTAGACTACTTTTTTGAAAATGTGTATATACCTATTTATCTAAATTGAAATTCAAATAAGTATAGTTTATTAGGTATGTTATTGTATGTTTGCGTTAGTGTAATAGGTCACTTCAGGGCCGTATTTAAGGGGAGCTACAGGGTGCTTTTGACCCGGGCGGCTAATTTTTTTATATTTCCAATATTTAATGATCTCATATTTTTAAAGTGAACTTCTTTACAAATACAAAGTGTATCAGAAAAAAAAATATATCACCAATCACGGCGTCACGACACAAAACACACACATACTCGGCAACGGTCGAGCACTGTCGATAGTCATGTTATCTGATTTGTCTATCGGGAATTCCTTGGATAACTGATTAACAACTCAGATACCAATGGTACTTGATTCTTTAAAATTAATGTGCAGTCATTTTTTTTTATAATAAGATAAAAATTAAACGCTTATAAAGAAATCATTATAATATTGTGTTCATTTTTATTTTACTTATACTTTTTTTTATAAAACTATAATATGTTTATTTAACATTGGTTCTCCTATAGAGATAAGAGATAACTAATAAATGAAAATATGAAATATTGGAAGGAATGCAGTTTAGCTGCAAATCGATTTTCGTGAATTTTTTCTTCAAAATACGTGTTTCCCACGCTTATAATGATGGTACCTACTATAAAAAAGTCGGTACAATTTTCTGTAGAAGTTATAAGATTAAAAAAACTTCAAAACCTTAAAAAATCTTATTATTAAAATACCAAAAATTACATTTTTGATTTTTTTTTTTTTGTAAATATAAGTTTTTTTATCCTTATAATTTTAGTGAAATCAGAAATTATATATTGCACTTACTGTATATTATATTGTTAATTAAGACATTTATAAAAAAAAACCCCCGACGGATGGGAATTCGCAAACTCTTGTATAACTTTGAAACTAAGTCCTACCGACAAATTCTGTTTACATCACTGATTGTTCTTAACTTATTGCAAAATAAATGTTTTCAAAAAAAAAAATTTTCAAAATCTAACCACATTTATTAGTCATACATTACGACCCAAAATAATAGGTACCTTGCATTTTAAGAAATAACTTTTTGAAGGGTGGAAAAATATGTTACCCCGGGGCGGAAAATGTTCAAAACGGCCCTGGGTCACTTTGGTAATAGGTCTGGAAGAAAAGGGGTCCATGGTGGTTTGATAATTATATATTTATATAGTAGGTAATAAATATTTATAAAAATTGAGTTTTTGCCTATACAATAATAGTACTACTATAGGTACTAGATTAAATATTTCGTACGTTTTATATTTTTGTAAAACCATTTTAAAAGGACTATTATAGTCCTTAGTATGAATATTTTAATAACTCAAAAACTACTTGTTCAAATTTTAGTTTTGTGACTTAAGCAGGCACCTATATCAACATTTTCAAATATCATCTGCTTTACAATAATTTGTAGTTAAAAAGGTTGGTATCTTCATCTGAAGTAACGAAGTTTGTATCACCGGCAAGACACTTCGTATAGGTAATTATAAATTAAAAAAATACCAGAAATAAGAATTTAAATAAATTCATAATACCTATATACAAACAAAATGGGGCTGAGTATATTATGGGCACATTTTATCATGGTGAATCATCATCGCCCTATAACGTACAGCGTTCGTCAGATAATATATAACTGCACTGCAATGGCAATATAACGATCGACCGTCAACAACTTCACACGGTTGATGATATATTATATGTACGAATTTTATCCGAACCCGGGAGATCAGACCTACCTGTGTGAAATCTCGGCGAGAAAATTTCGATTCGGTCGATTTTCATGTACACCGCGGACAATACTACGCCGCTCGATCGGTATAGGTATATACCGATACTATGGTATCTGTATAGTGTATATAGTTATACTCGATTCCGGGCGTTATATAGGGAGTGCCGGACTGCAGCTGCAGCCACTGTTTGTTGTGTAGTAGCCAATCTAGAAAACAATTACGTAGGTGTGCGTCATTATATGTGTGTAGTATAGAGATACGATTTTTATTTTTTTTCACTTTTACGCGGCGGCCGACCAGACCGTCGCCCGCCGTCGTTGCCACATGCGTGCTCGTGATGACAAGTGTGACATATCGGACGAAGCCATTGTTGTGCCATGTTGTTGTTGAACAGCGTTCGAAAATTAATAATTCATTCACGTGCACATATTATTATACTTTGCAAGAGCACGCACACACATATCGCGCGCGCCGGCGAACAAGAGAGAAATAAGTAATAACTGCGAGCCTGAAAACGAATAACTATATATGTAATATACGATGATGCGTTATTATTTTTTTGTGATTTTTTTTTTTTTATATATATATTTTATTTTTGCTTTCTTGCAAAACAATCGTTTTCACTTTCAAAACGACGGCCACTACGCCCGCGTCAAGCGCGGAAGTGAAAACCGAATGGCTCGCTCGCGGAGACTATATTAGACGCGAAAAGTTCGATACGACTTGCACGCACATATACCTACGCCGTGGTTATCGGAAACTCGGCGAGAAGAGAAAGGAATTCGGATAAATGGCCGCTAAAAAATGCGGCACATGCGCATATACCTAATAACTTATATTATGTTGATGACGGGCGACGGTCATTATGCCCATCACGGTGGAAATTGGCGTATTACCTACACTTGCAGAATGCAGAGGTATGACCCGGGTCATCATTCAGCTGCACCGTAATTATATTACAACGTAACAGAGCGAATGAAGAAGAACGGTTTTCGTAATTGTTACCGGTCAACGCGAACCGCTACAATATTAAACGATCAGTATACCTAATGATAATAATAATAATGATACTATTACGCCTGATGAATTCGATGTGTTTATTATTATTTCGATCGTAACGAAACAAAAATAACAGAAATCAAATTGATTAAAGTGAAAGTCGAGATGATCAATTATTATTATTATAATATTGTGTTCTATTGACCGTCGTATTTTTCCCTTTTTTTCTTGTCTTCCATCACACGTCATTGTTCGGTACCCATCATACTACCCGTTTACCCATCATATTGTCTTATACATAATATTACGCGCAATAATGATAAAAAAAAAATTGTTCGTTTATACGCATGGAAGGGCCCGGAACGCGTTAACCGAATAATGAGCTTCACAAATGACTTTAATTTCTTTTACATTACAATAAAAACGAAAACAGAATTTATTATAAGTCTCATAATAAACAAAACATTGCCAATTTTTAAAAACATTATCCTTAACTAACTTTTTAAATAGTAACTGGAAACCATTTACGTACCTTATAGTATATATGTATTATGTACAGTTACCCGCTATGTTTCATTTAATTTTTTTTTAATAATTTCTATTATAACAGGTGTTTTCATATCATATTATTATGTAGCATACAACCTACTAGTATAACGGACGCTTTTCAATTAAAACAATTTTGTCGATTGCTCGTCCGATTATGTTGAGTCATATATTCATTATTCATATAATGGTCAGACTTGGTCACTAATAATAATGGTATGTATGCAATACGGATCTATATGCGGCTAAAATCGTGAGTATAGCAACGGTTTATTAAAAAAATTATTAAGGATTTTGGCATACATCAATCGTAAATTGATAATCATATATTCTTTGGTCATATATTATTTTTCGGCAATGGTTAAATATATTTTTGATTATTATTATTTGAATTTCGAGGTAAATGAAAGTTTTCAAACACAAATCACTATCTCTTCGTTTCTTTAATTTCCGTAAATACATTCCCAGTGTTGAAATTATTTACACATCATAATACATATATATATATATTTAATATCCCATAGTTCGGTTTCGGTTTATGTGAAATGTTAAGCTTGCTAATTTTTCGAACGTAATAGGTTATCATCATATTAAAGTAGCTTTTTTTTATATACCTATAGTATAATTAGGTACCTACATTCAAATGCGTCATAGAAAAAAAGTCTAATGTTAGGTTTAGTTTAGTACCTATCTACTTATGTATTATAAGTTATAATACTATGACGTATTCGATTTTATTTTTAATCGAATAAAATATTATTTAATTACTAATTAACGTTCGTTGACTTTGAATTGACTTTTATTATTACTCAAGATGCATAGACGTACAGTGTATATTGTATAGATATAGTTAATGTTATTATTTCAACATTACATTATGCACGTGAGTATAAAAACAACATATACATTATACAATATAATAATTTGTAATCGTTAAGGTCTATAAAGAACCGGATGTAGAGTGATAAAAAAAAATCCAAATGGGAATAAAGAAATTTTTTCAACACATTTTAAATTCAAAAACATATTCAGTTTTATTGACGTAATTTTGCTGACCGTATTTTTTCTATTATTATTGTTATTATTATTAATATTATGCAAATGCCATTTGTATTAATGCATTATATAAATTCATTATAAGTACGTATTTTGTCCTCAAAATATTTGGTAAATATTGTCGTTGTACGCACGTACCTATAAAATGCAATATGTCCAATAATAATCTCTAGCTTTAATATAAATTATATTACTTTCTAAAATGATTACTATCCATTTTCATTAATCCAATTATTTATTATATCATGATATTTCCTTTGTTCAATGTTCTTTTTAAGTTATTTTTTTTCTACCTAGCCCATTTTAATTTAAAAAATACATTTTTATTCATCGAGCTGATACCTCGTACCTATAATAGTATGATAAAATACTATTGAACAGTACCTTACTAATATACAAACAAAACGTTATTCTGTATTCACCGATTAATGTAAGGTATATAAAATATATGACAAATGTTATTCAAATATAGAAAATATAATTACCGTTATATCAATGGGAACTATACATACGATTTCATGTGCCTGCATATTTGGCTATAATACGTATTTGGTTTGGTTCCAGCTCGCATTATAATTAATTTTCTGAACGGATCAGCTGAAAGCTGAGAAAACTGATGCTTTGGCGATTATACAAACATGGACATTATACGTGTACTTAATTTCTAAAGAGTGAAGACATTATTTTTTCGAAACGTTAGGTTCCTATATCTATATGTGGTTTGTGTACACGTGCTCCGATCCTCAAGCGTTGAGTCGAAATTAATTAAAACGAAATATTACGAGCGTTAGTATTACTGAGATGATAGTTATCGAAATTGAAAAACACTCTCATCACTTTTAAACAAAATTACAGCAAACGATGTTGTTAGATAAATTCTATTCGATAACATTTCCATCTATTTTCCGCTTGTATAATTCTTCCCAGTGTAGTTTATAAGACCATAGAAAATATAATAATACGACATGCGCCCAATCGTGCTAAACTCTAACAATTCTTTTTAAAACGACGCGATTGTGTACACGGTCTACGGTATAACAGCGCATGATGGTTGGTGCGAATTCCCGAAGATTAATTGTTTTTAAATTGTACACCGGCCAGTGCGATAAATTGAATGGATCATTTTTGGATCTCGACACATGCAGGACGGGAGATCATACGTTTAGAAACAAATCTCGAAAACCGTGAGAAAACGCATTTTTCGCAGACATAAGTATCATAATATGTACACGGCATAAGTAATAGAGTTCTAGTCTCCGCGTATTTTAATAATGTATATGGGTGTTATACACTTACATATAGTTCAACAGTTGTATAATATAATATGGAATTCTCACAGAATATACGAGATTCGGTTTGATTAATACGGGTGTTATAAGATAATTGTTCCAGCAACACGTAATGAAACACATAATGAACGCTCATTATAAATTTATTTTCCATTTGGCGCTGCAGAATCGATTTTTGTGAGCGGTCGTCGGACGCAAATTTCACTGCAACTCAACCACTAACCGTGCAGTACCTACCAGTACTACAACACACGCACACATAAAGTCATCAGTGCGTAAGTCACTCACCCTATATCGGAGGCAAGTACACGATCAATATTGAAACTTGTAAAGTTCGCACGTCACAAAAAACATTTATAAAACGAGCAAACTGCATAGGTATTGGTTCTCATAACATTCCTATAAAACGCAGTAATGTTGAATATTTGTATATTATACCTACATAGAAAATATAAATTTGTATACAAAATACCTATTGTACACTAGGTATGCATTAATACTCGATTAGTATATAAGCACACAAATGTTGATAAATACATCGACGATTTCAGAGACATAATAATATAATAATATTTTGCCAGGGATTGTCGATTTCGTAAATTGTTATTAAAAAAAAAAGGTAGGTGTAAGTTATAACATTATACAACTCGTATGACACATGTCATTATATTACTTGCAAGATTACGTATAGTTTTTATGCATTTTTCAATATTTTACCCAATGGGTTATATCATTTTATTTTTTATACTATTAGCACATTGTCGTATACAACCGTTTTATTTTTAAAAATGAAAATCTCACATAATTTTTAGTCAATAGTCTACTTCTAATCTTGCTGCAGATCTAAGTATAAATGTGTATTCTTAATACTTATAATTAGTAATTAAATACGTGTAGTACCATCTACAACTGTATATTTAATAACTTTACAATTTCACTGAATGAATTAAATATAATTTCTATATTTAGTTTAGCAATTTAGCTATAGCAGCCTGCAGTATGTACCTAATTATTAAATAGTTATACATTTATATCAAATATTCTCAATTATTATTTTTGTATACTCCGGTATATATTGAAGGCCTTTTAACATTTTAAAGTGTAACTTACATTAAATGAAAAAAATGTAGGTACTGTTCAAAAAGTATGGAATAATTTACCGGAAGTTACAAAGTCAAGATCCACAGAGTTGATTGCTCTTCACGCAAAAAATATATGATAAAAATGAAAGGTAATAATAGTTCACGTCAACCTAATACAAAAAGCATACAATTATTTTATGATATGGGCTTTTCTATTTTATTTTAGTTTTCTAATAAGAGATAATTTTTCTTAAAAATGAAAAAAAAAGATTATCCTAATGCAAGTTTAAATTTATTTGAAAAGTATTATTATAATCCTTTGTTTCTTGAAAATTATTTACGATATAATTTTAGATTCTGAGTGAAGCGATAAATGTATTGATTTTATAATAATATGTGTTTTTTTTTTTATTTTTGTGTCTGTCATCACCTTTTAGGACAGTAAAAATGCTTGGATTTTCTTCAACAGTAACTTTTCTGATAGAAAAGTGAATCTAGTTGGTACTTTGGAAGGTCAAAAATAAATATTCCCCAATAGTTTTCAAAAGCGACGTGAAAAACAAAAGAAAAATTAAGGAAAAACGGGAATTTTTACGCAAAATCTGTTTTCGAGAAAATCGATTTTGGTTTTTGGTACAACTCTATAACAAATAACCGTAGGTACATGAAATGTTGACTGAATGTTTATATTAGCATTTTCTATAAACCATAAAATTTTCCAAATATTTTGATTTATTTTGAGCTGTTTACGGACATTGTCAATTCCTAATTTTTTAGTTTTTGTTTTCTATAAATATCAATACAATTTTATCTGTTGAGTAAAAAAGCTTGAAAATTTAATACAAGGCTCCTTCTATATTGTTATTATGATATTTGAAGAATATTAAAAATACTTAGTCACAGTTTTTATCTTGACAAAATACGGAAAAATCATGAAAATTAGCAAATTATTTTGAGTTGAAAATTCATAAAAATTTTTCTTTTTAAATCTAAGATTTGAAAATGTAATACAAGATTACCCATAAGTTTGTCTACCTTTATCAAAAAAAAAATGTCTACAAGCAAATCAAATTAAATTTTTATGAGCGTTTGAAGTTCATATTTTTACAACATTTGATATTCACTCAATATCTCATGTAACGATTTTCTTATTTTGTTGTAATTAAAAAACGTATGACTGTAGATACTTGAAAATTTCACTGAATGTTTATATTAGCATTTTCTATACACGATAAAATTTATAAATTAGTTTGACTTTTTTTGAATTTTTTTAGTTATTTTTTTCTATAAATATCAATAAAATTTTATTTGTTGGGTAAAAAAGCGTAAGATTTAATATAAGGCTCCTGATATATCATTCTAATAGTATTTGAAAAATATTA
Organism: Sitobion miscanthi; assembly: GCA_008086715.1. Taxonomy (NCBI): domain Eukaryota; kingdom Metazoa; phylum Arthropoda; class Insecta; order Hemiptera; family Aphididae; genus Sitobion; species Sitobion miscanthi. The sequence continues at coordinate 23,163,181 of CM017798.1, read as the reverse complement.
AAAATACATAGACACAATTTTTTTTTATAAGCATTTAAAGTTCGAATTTTGACAAAATGTATCAAATTTAAAATTTATTAATTATTTTGTAGTTAAAAATTTATAAAATGTTCTACTTTTGTAGCTAAGGATTGAAAATTTAAAACAAGGTTCCATGTAAATAGGTAAATATATAAATTACTTTATTCACAATAATATTATCAAATAAACTTAGTAATATCATAGACTGACTGACCGTTTTCACTCAGAATCGTTTTTCTTATACAATGAAATTATATCATTGAATTAATATTTAACATCATCCCTTACAGTGACCCACTTGTCACCTACTGTACAGCATAGCGACATCCACTTACCCACCTTTTTTTAATTAAAATTAATTTAATAATATACGAACATTAAATTGTATGTACAAAAAAAATGTATTACAATAGTTCAGAACATACCAAGAAACGCATTAGTTTTATTTCTTAAGTAAATTATTATTTTACCTTCTGAAAATGTTCACCATAATAAGGCCTTAGCCTTGTACGACTTGTGCATGAATGTTAAATTCTTAAAGAACATTTTTAACTCTTCCTAACCTTTTATTTTATTTTATTTACGTAAGAATTATAATGGTTTGGGTACTAAAGCCAAATACAGATTAATAGGACTTTTATAGTTGCAAAGTTGCATTATTACATATTAAATGGATACTATATTCAAAAAATTATAAACATATATAAATGCTATAAAACTTTTGATAATATAATAGGATATAATAATCTTTAAGTTATATTTTAATAAAAACTATTAGACATTTTAACTTAGTTTTTATTAAACTTGCAAGTTTAAGTACAATAATGAGCTGAAGTCTTTAGTTGGACCGTTGTACAATAAAAAAACAAATTAAACACCATACAGAAAACAGAAAAATATTATGAATGTGTCTTGTACTCCCTCACCTAATAATATTAATAATTATATTTTTGGATTCATGCCTCGTCTCAGCGTTTCATATAAAATGTTCTCTATGTGAGTGTGGATAGTTTAATTTTAGATAGTATAACAGCTAATAATTACGATATGAAATAAATAGTTTCTATGATGAGAATTTTTTAATAAATTTAAAATTTGAAAGGTTGATTACTATATTTTAAATAAGTACTTACATATTATATTTATATATTAATATATTAGAACCTACTAACACTTTCACAGTTTTAAAAAAAAATTCAGCGAAGTATTGAGATGAAAAAGTAAAGACTTATTTAAACCTCATAAACGGTTAGTTTTATTCAAGTAATATAATATTATGTTCAATCAAAACCCGAGTTATAAACTTTCTAAAAATGTATGAAAATAAAAACTAAAAGTTAACCGTGTCCATGTGATTTATTGATAATATATAATATATAGTTGGTATTATCGTAATTATAATCTTTTACAATTTTACATATTTGATTAAGTAACAAAATTAAATGATACATCATGCATATTATATAATTTTAATTTTAAAAGATGTACCAGCTATTCTATTTATAGCTCAACATTTGAAATAAAAATAATAACAGTAATTTACGCCGGTCGCACCTATATATGTAATAAACAAATTAGATCTACACGTCTCGGTAATTTTACAGCATTCAAGTCGACAGCGCCCAAATAATACAGAATAGGTACCAACTTTAATAATATATATAATGTGGTTAGCATTTTCGTGCCTCCCATCTATAAGGCGACTACTGTTACATAATATTATAATTGAACAGATTAGTAGTATAGGTCCCATACTAACGTAATAATATATTATACCGCTGTAGGTAGGTACTATGATTTATGAAATGTTACATATATTTATGATAATCCGTTCTATTTAAAAATATACGAGTATAAAATGAGTACATATTACCGATCTACAATACATATTATTTGCACAAATGAACGCAGCACGCCGAACTTGTAATAAATTCGAGTTATTGACGATTAATTATCTTGGTTTGTTTATAATGTGTGGGCGTATCTTAGGAGGTTAGATTAATAAGAAAATAGAATACTCAGTCCTACTAGGGACTCGGCCCGATCCGAAATCGGGTATTGTGATTGTAATAGAAACTCGGTTGGGACAACCACTGTTGTCAGGATTAATTCAAAATTGATATTCGAGTCTGGTCATAAATTGAACGACCCGTAAAATAATTTTGGACCAGATTAGGTAAAGAATATAGGCACTGGGCTATTATACAAAATTCATTATCGGATCGGATATGATTCGAGCATACCATAAATAAAGATGTGTACATTTTTTTTTAAAAAAAAAACCAATATTACTTGGTAAATGAACCGCCTATTTGCCTTTAAGCCAACACACAATCTAAAAAACATGCTGTTGATAAAAAAATGTATGACGTAGCTATAGTGGCGGCGAACTGTCCAGGATGTGCTTGTGTGCTATTCTGTATTTCTGTAGGTGTGCTTGTGGGTCGGGTCAATATATGGGGCGCGTGGGAGGGGGCCCCCCGAACGGTTGAACATTTGACGTTATTAATGATACATTTATTTTAAATTCCAAACAGTTTGAAACCACGAATATTTTTAGCCAATAGGAATAAATACGATAATTGCATGAGCGAACCAAACAGTTTATAATATTATACCTATAGGTACAGTAGAAACGTAACATGAATTAATCAAGGGTACATCCATCATTCATATTTTAATTAATCCGTCATCTGTGATAAATGATAGTAATGTAATGAAATGTCCGATAAAAATAAACATATGTACGGACTTCAGATTTAATGAAAAATGCTTACTTACAATATGCTCCGTGAGTTTGCAATTTGTATATTTAAGTACTTATACCTAGTACATTATAATAAATTGTAGTATATATCACTCTAATATTATTGTTGAACTATAATAGTTATGTAAGTAGGTACTAGAAGCTAATTAAAATTAAAATGTATAGTATATATTATTACTTTTTACACCTACTATATCTTATTTACTACCTATACATAGTATTAAGAGGACGTCGCACCCGCATGTGTTGTCTCCGTCTTACACACGTACGATATAGACAAAACGCGTTTACGCAGTCTGAACATAAATCGCTCAATTTTGGATCTAAGTATAGTAAAAATACCTATAAAATATTAAAATAGAATCAATATAAAATTGAATTGTGACAATATTCCTGAGGGTAAATCGTTGCGTTTTGTCCATCGTACCTAATATTATAACGTTCATTATATCGTTTAGAAATAGCAAAAATGTCAACATTTTCAAAATACTTTTAACTGCTCAAAATTTAAATTTTTTTTAAATAAAAACCAACGGTTTGCCCTCCAATATATTGCCATCTTTTAATTTTGTTATAGGTGTTTTTATTCTAACATCAAAATTGATTGAGTTCTACTCAGACTGCGTAAACGAGTTTTGTCTATGTCGTACGCGTGTGTACAATGGTGACAACTCATGATAGGGTGTGGCTTCCTCTTAACTAGGTATATTTTATAATTCTTTATTTTTTAGAAAAAATTTGATTGCTTGAATAGATATTTTATTTTATTCATAAACCTGCAGGTATCTATTATTTTATTTTTTATTTTGGAATGATTGAAATCAACAGTACTAGTTTTGAATATTAGATATATTATAATATAGCTTATATAGTCACTGTTATATAATTATAATTTCTACGTATACTTGTATAGTTGGATATTTTAAAATGTCCTACAAGACGTACGAGCGTATTATAATTTATTGAAATAGGTGCACAATATACTATTATACTGATCAAAAAAGGCGGTTTCTATAAAAATATCTTTGAAAAATCAATAGATAAAAACGTCGGTAAAAATGGATTTGTGACGTTTTTTGTAGTAAACACTGAGCCGTAAATCTCTCAATAGTCCCAATCCTTTTTCTCATCGGTCCACGTGTAATTTTTGGATTTTCGTATTGGAGTTGATCGGGTAGAACTTTTGTCGGATCGTATCTATTTTTGTCGACTTGAGAGCCTGTGCAAAGCTTTATAATACTTGATAATACCTTCATCCTTTGCAATTTCGATTTTATGTATAAATATAGTAATTCATATATTGGTTATTTTAAACGAAAACGATTGTCGTTTGACTCTACATAGTGTATACATTTTTTTATAAAGCGAATACGATATATAAATAAATAGACATAAATAAAAAACAAAAATAAAGTTGAAAATTTAAAAACCTTAATAGGGATCACAAGAAAGAAGAAATATTTAAAAAAAAATATAGCTAATACAAATATTTGGTGTAAATTAACAAGTCTGAACAGTTTCATTTTCATTTTTTAATTAAGTACCTACAACAAGAACAAACTGATTTTATCAAGCATTGGTTTGCGTAGAAATTCCAGTCTTTCCCAAATTGTTTTATTGATTTTCCTGATTATTCTTAAATGTAATAGATTTTTTTCTTCTGACCTCCAGATTTCCAACTATAGATTCAATTGGTTACAAGTAACCATCCTCAAAATATAAGTTAAAACATTTTTACAAAGCGTCAGAAAAATTGTTTTAAAAATAATTAGTTAAATTCTAATTCGACACACCCAATAACAAACAACATTTTTTTAAATATATGTGACCTCCCGATTGATTATTGATGATGTATTGATGTATTTTGTGGTACCTAATGGATAACACGGGGTTGATTTTTTATCCAGTGACCAGTTTTTATATTTTCACCTAAACCCAATCATCCTTCGTAGGTAGGCGCGGATCCACAGAAATATCTCCGGCAACACATTTTATTTTGAGGATAATGAGGCCACCACCGATTTGAGAATTATAACTAATGAGCTTAGTGTGGAATGAAATTTGTACCTAATAAAACTTTTATTGCACTCGACCTTGCATAAACAGCATTTTATTTAATAATAATTGTAATTAAAACAAACAAAAAATTAGTTTAATCGGGAGATTGTTAATCTCACCTTGTATGCATATTCTGATCGCGCGTGTCTAACTGATAGTTGTAATTTAAAATTCTTTAAAAATTAGAGATAAACGAACACAATAGAATAGTAATAACGTATAGTTACACTTACAGTTCGACGTACCTGAATAAAATGTTGGTCAGTCTGGTCAGATAAAATTAAAAAATATTTAAATGATTGCCAAAGAAATGCAAGCTATGTGCCCACCAATTGGCCATCGCCATTTTTAAAATCTAGGTATGTATCTATCTACTATTATAGTATAATAGATAGTATTCATAATACGTTGCTCGGACGGAGGTGAGAAATTAGGATATTTTCGTCAATGTTTTTTCCTGTATGATATAACAAGTGGATTCTGCGAGAGGTATACAAAAATGTGTTCCCATGAAGTAAAAATAATTCTTTTTGAGTTTTGCACTAATGAAAATTAAAAATTGACCTTGACTAGAACGGAAATAGTAAATAAGGCAGTAGGCCGGTGTCATGAACTTTCGTACAATAATAATAATTGTATTACATTTCTACAGTACTTCCAATAAGTAATATTATAATATTATATTTGTACATTTTACCATTTTAGTATACTATTACTGGCATTTTCTCTTAGATTTAAGTAACAATTTAATTCATAACCGTTGAGCAATACTATTCTTAACTAACGCTTTAGGTATTGCTGTGAATTTTAATGTATTCACATGGTTCTTTTTGTTACTTTGGTAGAAAGAATAATTACGTTCAGACAAATTATGTTTTATATTCCTAGTTACTATAGAATGTATACTGTTATGTATGTACAAAAATGTATTTAACATATTTCAGGTTTTACAGGTTTTCAGGTCATTACACACGTGTAATTAAATATCTATATTTATAGTTTAATGAAAAATCTGGAAACTAAAAAAGTTTTGATTTTAAATAAACCAATAAATTTTACTATTGTTTTCGAAAATCAAATATTTTTAAGTTGGTGTTTTTTATAGTATCTGTAGGTCAATGAAATAGATAAATAAAATAATACCTATATGGTACTAATTAAATGGCAATACAATGATACTAAAAAATAAGAATTACAAAAAACGTTATCTTACAAGTATTTGCTTAAAATATATTTTTATTCATATTTTCTTATTGGAACTCCTAAAAGAAAATGCATGTTAATTTAAGTTTTTTGTGCATTCGATTCATAACGTATATTATATACGAATATATTCATAATTTATAACCATCCCATGAGAACAGAATTTTTCGAGAATAATAATATATTAAAAAGTATAATTAGCATAGTAAACACTTTTAAAGGTTTCAAGTTATTATTAGAGTTAACATTATTTTTGTTTATGTCGAGGCCAACTTTTTATTAAAAATAAATAATAATATTAACGCTTTCACAGCATTAAATTAACAAAACAAATATTTCTTTTTTTAAATAGTAGATTCATAAAATATGACGTGTTGATTGTTACTACTATTCTTAGATACACGAAATATATTTTTCATACTAAAAATTGTGATTAGCCACATTTTTAGACGCTATATGAAAATACTGCAGCACATATTCGTATAATATACACAATGATATGTTATCTGTTAATAGTTTATTCGAGTTTTGTTTCCAACACTTAAAATCTTTTCTGTACCTATCTCTTTGTCACTGAAGACTGAAAGACCCTTTCAGTTTATTTAAAAACACTATTATTTAAATATCTACAATATAAACAATAAATAAATAGTTCTACTTAAAGAATTGATTATTCATATAAGTTTAATTATGATTTTCATCTTCCGTATTATCATTGTTGGCTACTCTATTGAATTTAAGAATTATAAGTTTTATAATGTACTACTACCTACACTTGTTTCCAAAATTTGATAGTCATCAATTATACATACGAATCCGATTTATTATTAATTAATCAACAATTTGATGACTACCTAAACAAAGCTTATTATAATTCACTTAATCCAACTCTTCATATTTTTACCATAAATTTTAAAATCGTCATTTTTTAATAAATAAAACCGTCCTGCATGTCAATACAATTATTAAATATGCAAAACTTATTCGTTTTAATTTTCAATATATTAAAAATAAACGTTTATAAAAATATATAATATAATATTAGGTAAGTAGGTACTACTTAATAGTATCATTCTAAAAAAATACATTTGTGGATGGAAAACACAAATTGTTTTTAACTAATAAGTTTATACTTATAAACCTTATATCTTGGGTAACACAGATGGACGCAATTCGATTAAACGAGGAGATACTGTGCATTTGGTAGCTAAGCCGCCATCCAAGTGCACAGCCTTTGTTCCAAGAATTGCGTCTGTCACATAATTTGTCCACATGTAATGCGTATGATAATGATAATGATAATAATAATTATAGTAATAAATTAAAATATTATGTAAATCATCCATACACGATAATAAAATATAAAAAAAATTACGTTCAAAGTCACATTCACGACAAAAATAATAGATTCAGTCTTATATAAATATTAAAAGTTCACTAAATTACACCAAATAATGGATATTTTGAGTGCTAATGAGTGAAATGGAATAATTTATAGGGCTTCGGGAAGATCTTTAGTTCTTGAGTGATGTTTGATTCCTGTACGATTGCAAGAATTTCATGGGTTTTTCTTTTCCGGACAACGCTCTGGCCACTTTAGATTCCGTACTTTTTCCCAGCTCCTCGCAAATATACCTGCCAGCACCCAATAACAGTTCCATGTCCACGCCAGTTTCGATACCCATTCCTTGTAGCATGTACACCAGATCTTCGGTGGCCACGTTACCGGAAGCACCTCTGGCATACGGACAGCCGCCAAGACCGGCTACCGACGAGTCGAATACAGAAATACCCATCTGGAACAAAATAAAATAAAATTGTGTTATATTGAATGATACGTTGTGGAATGTAATATTGCTATAGCCATTGTCATTCCCGATTTCCGTGTGTCTGCCTATTCCTTTCTTGCTTTAATGTCAGGGATCCTCCCCCCTCCCCAAAAAAAAACCTGTGGTATCCCATGTCACTGAACGAATATCTGGTGTGATAATAATATATTAATATGATAATCAATGCATGAATTGAAAGCAATAAATAACCATAAAATATGAACTAAAAATTCCAAAATATGCTAAATTAAATTTCATACTTGTAAAGTTAGAACGGTCTTCTATTTATATAATTCAACGCACAAACGGGAAATTTTACAAAATTACATGGAGATACATTTTAACATATTTAATAAGTTCATTAATGGCCAAAAAACAAAATATAGTTTAAGCTAAGTAATTATTACAATTCGTAAGACGCATCATTCGGTGGAGTGGGTGATTTTATCCCCATGAATTTGTGTCTTACTTATTTTGAATTAAATTTATCGATATGAAAATTAATTTTATCCCTATTGAAAATTAATATAATTCCTATATTAATATTTATTTATGAGCAGTGTTATTCCAATAATTGTACAAATCATAGTCACTTAGAAATCGAAAAAAAACACTTATTACGTATGGTAAATAGGATTTAAAATATGTCAATAAATAAATAATATAATTTTCATATTCAAGCGTTGTAATAAGATATATTATACAACATTTAAGTGTACCCCAATAGTGTAAATGATAAGATAGATCAAGTCGGAGTATTGGAGTCAAACTTTTGACTATTTTCACCGATTCGAGAAAACCGGGTTTTTGTGCGTACCTCCAGAGCAGTAAGTATGTTAGACAATGCCTGCCCATAAGTGTCGTGACAATGAAGAGCCAAATTTTCGACAGGCACCATTTCCATGACTTCTTGTAACATTGCCCTTATTGTGCCCGGTGTGCCGATACCAATTGTGTCTCCAAGAGAAATCTCATAACAGCCCATTTTGAAAAACGCGTCGGACATCTAAACATTTAGACAGGTAAACACAATTTTATTTGTCAGATACTCATATTTATAAAAACAACAACTACGTATGCTTATTAAATTAAATAATAACAATATATTACATTGAATGAATAAGGACTTTCTGTTCAAATTTATCAATCCATTATTACATTTATATGTAGGGTAAAAAAATTTTTTTAAATTTTTAAAATGTATGAGAATTTTTCTAAAACCAAAAAAATATTGTTTATACGATAGTCTGATCACTCATATATAGTTAACTTTTAAGCATAAGCATTTTTGTGTATTTCTGTCTAAAAAATATAAAAAACATTCTGCATTCATGTGTGCACTTGTAGTAACTAGTTATATGTGCATTATACCTTAGCGACGTCTTGGGGTGACACAGCGCCGTCATACGGACAACCGCACACACAGGAAATGTACCCGCGAACTTTGATGCCGTGGTCCAGAGCTGTGGACACTACGTCTTCGAACCTCTCCAGGCTCTCGGCAATGCTGCAGCCAATGTTCTTCTGACTAAACCCTTCGGAAGCGGACCCGAAAACTGCGATTTCTTTTACGTCGTGCTGCATCTGAAAACGATATCGAAACATGAAACCAGGACGTACACAATGCGTGTGTCGAGTAAGTCAGTAAGTATACACGTACAGCCGTGAGAAGACCTCGCATGTTCGGCACCAGCACCGGATACGACACACCGTCCACTTTGTCGATCTTGCTGTACACGTCCGAGTGGTCGGCCATTTGCGGCACCCATTTCGGCGAAACGAAACTAAAACCAAAACGAACCACAGATAAAGTAATTTATATAATTTTTTTTAAAAAAAAAAAAAAAACATAATAGCCAACAATGAATAGTGCTATCTATATAATACTATAGCATACGTTATAATAATATACGATAAGTGCCTTTAGTGGTCACTGCGGGTTACACGTAGGTAAAATTATAACGTTGCGGTCTACACGATGACCATTATACACATTATTACACTCACCTAGTAGCTTCAACGTTTTTAAGACCTGTCGCAGACAGTCTGTTTATGAACTCCACTTTAACATCCGTCGGTATGTTTTTCGATTCGTTCTGTAGACCGTCTCTCGGTCCTACTTCGACGACCCGAACTTTTGTCGGATACTTTTGAGCGCAATTCACCGCATAGCTCTATAAAACAAATTACGGTTAATTTCAAGCTTATTTTTTTTTCAATTCAAGTATAATAATACGTAACGAGGAAATTAAAAAGGAATTTTATCGAGAAATTCAGATATTTATTACTGACACATAGGTCAATTTAATATCTCGTCAAATGTTTAAATTCCAAGTAATTGATATTAAATACTATTCCTACATATAGTTAACATGATATCAAAAAGAATAATTTAACAGTCACTGACACATAAACCAATTGTGGAATGATATTACTTACAAGACACGCAAATAATGTAACAGTACTTATGCATTGTAGCGATTGCCAAACACGAGGAACAAACAATTTTTATATACCTACCAATTATATTAGAAATAGATATCGGTGTGTTGTTAAAATGAAAAAGTCATGGACCCTATCAGGGTCAACAGAACCTTAAGAAATAAATATACCTATATTTGGAGGTCACGTGATGGTTCTGTTTGTTGTTGTAAACTAACTGCGTATTAAGACTAACAGTATAAAATATCTTACTTTAGATGCAGGAATTTAAAATACCTATATAATGTGTATGCTATATTATATCTCGTCTACTTTTACCTGTTCAAAGAACGTTGCACAATGGCATTGGTGATTCTGAGTGAAATAAAAATATAATTACAGCTGCTACCATCATGGTCGCATTTAAATAAATATTTCCATAAAGTAATGTTATTTTCCTTTACAAATATTCATTTTTTTTTTAAATTTATAGGTTTCTAACCTATTATTTGTTGGAAGATTTACACGGTATATTTAAAGATATCGAATTTGATTTTATCGGTCAATATATATATTTAATAGTTTATGAGAAAATTATTGTACATTAAAAGCGTAGGTTCTGCACGGGAATTAGTAATAACTAATTGAAATCCTGATTTTATTTTTTATACTTCCAAGGTACGAGGTAAATAATACACCATAGTTGGCTATAGTATTGTTCAGGGTAAACGAGATAGAGTTTTTCGAGGTTTGATAATCAACAAAATATATAGATACACAAATAACTGTTATATATTCCCCAGTATTTTATAAGAACATAATTAAAGTATAAAATGATGTGGTATACTTAAGTCCAGTACCTAGTTTGAAGATAATATTATTAAGGTTGACATAATGACATCCGCCCAAACACGAAGCAGTTGTACCTTATATTAGTACCTATTACCTATATTTATACACCGGCCCACGAGAGAACATTACCGTGGTCCCGACCAAAACGCGTTCGATTCCGCGCATCCCCACGTATTGGGCATACACTGAATGGCACTAAGTGGGGGAATACCGTCGGTCTACATGCGCGAAACGGTAATGATCTCTCGTGGGCCGGAGTATAGTGATAAGTTTTATACTTCAGGTGTAGATACATCTAAAGACACATACCGACTAGACGCAATAATAGGACACGTTTTTTTTTTAAATCAGCAATGCTAGACGAATGAAGTTAAGTAACGTGCGTGTCCGAAAATCGATTTTATATTTTTACATTATGAAATGTAAATGGATTGTATGGATATATAATATTATTATGTTGTGCGGACAATGCCGTAAGCCCGTAACTAATTATTGAATTGTGTGATTGATAATATTATAACAATATTAACGACACGCTTTGAATACATTTTATTTATAAGAATATGAAATCATAATAAGTTTTACTAGAATGAGACTGTCATATTTTAGTCATTATATTATAATAATATAAATGACACCGAATACAAAAATAATATAAGTGCCTATAAATTATTTATGTTATGATTCAATTTTGTCAATATTCATTCTCGCGAAACGTTATAACTTATAATATACACCATTCTTGAAAATATTTATTTAATCGTTCATATCGATCAAGTAGGGCTTCTGAAAAAGTATAGTAAAAGGATTAATCGTTAAGTTTTTATCACTTCAAAGTTCTAAGAATTATTGTTAATTCGTAATAAATGTTGGTTTTTACTATGAAGTCGAAAAGGTTATCTTGAAAAGCATGTTTAGATACAAAAACTTCCGCTTAACTTATTAATATTATCACTCATGTAGTCATGTGAAAAAATGATACTTCAACAATTCATGCCTTCTACTTTGATAATATTAGATTAAACACGCGGATATACAAACCGATTTCGATCATACTAATGAGAATTTTATTACCTAAATCCTCAAAAGCAATTTTGTACTTGTGAATTGACACACGATGACTTGTTAATTACGACGAATATCACATAAGAGCTCTCGTAGTCTCGTTATAAACTTATTAGTAAATACTAATTGTATACGAAAAACGCGTATGACGTTATTCTAAATAGGATTTATGAGTTTATCACTATTCAACGAACATGACAACAAGAGAATTGTAATACTTAAGTAGTCGACAAGAGCTTGTTGATTGCAATTGCTGTCACTATTATTCTTAGTAGGTAAATTATGTCTACCCACTACTAAGTAGTAAATCTTTATGCTATTTTTTTTTTACAAATATAATTAAGTAATATTTGCAATTAATAATAACGCATAATTCATAGTAATTACAAATTGGTAAACAACATAATAGCCAAAATTTATACTGCCTACTACCGTTCGAAATTAGATAAAATATTATATTCTATAAATGTGTACATTATTGTGTATAGAAAGTGTTAAGAATGGAAAGAAACATCGTATGATCACATTTGACGATTATTGGTATCAATAGTTAGCATAATATGCTCTCATAATACAGCATTCTGTCCTTATGTCTCAACAATGAACCTCTAAATATCAACAGTACACTTAGTTTTATAAGAGACACTAATTTACACAAAACCATTTAACCAAAAATCTAAATAATTTTAATTTTTTTCTTTTTTTTTTTTAACTTACTACATATTTATAATTATTTACTTATAATGTATTATTCAGTTTGTAATCTTTAATCGTGGCCAATGACCTATGCAGTCGAGGCCTTGTTCTTTATAATAAAAAAAAAAAAAAAAATTGTATTATAATATTTTATAATCCTTATAGTCCCTACTATTACCATAGTACTACACATTTAGGGTTTCAGAAACCTAACTTAATCGTTCTACTTTTTAGTAACACTATATAAATACTGGACTTTATTACTCAGATAATTATCATTTTATGGATTTCAAAGATAATTAAATCATTTGTATGATTGAAATAAGGTTATCCGTAGACATTGTCCACGGGTGTTCGGATCTTCGTCGAACAATGAAATTAGTATTCTTTAGGTGCTAAACACAAAATACATAATATTATCTGAAAAAATTAACTGTCTGACCAAGTATATGGAAAAATACATAGCATTTAACTCGTTGCAAATATTTAATAAATAACAAAACCACGACACAATTATTATATAAATGAAATATAGTAAATATGTTTGAAGAGGAAATATTAAGTCGATTCTGTCTGGATTTCACACAGAGACCGGTTTTCGTTTTGTTCTGCACTTAAAAACTATTTATATTGTCCGCCTGTATTGGGAAAAGTTGAGTTTACGTTTTGATTTGTTTTCTTGTCCTGTATAAACCCGGCAGAGCGAAAGAAAAAACGAAGACGAATATTATACACCTCATTAGCGTAGTTAGGATTTATCTTCAGTCTTTGACGAAACCCATTATCAATTTGAAACATTTCCAAAATGATAAACGTATTATTTGTGTTTAGATAGTAAGAACAAACGAAAAGTGTAAGTGAATAGCGCACGACATAATTTGATAAGCAATCCTGCGCACATATTATAGCCAGTATAGAAAAATATACCAATTAGCTATTATAATATGTATATTGTATATTATAAACAATAGACTGTCTTATATAGTATTTTGATTAGCTACCTATTCCGAGGGTACCTAGTGTCTATGTTATTTTATTGGTAATGCACATAACAATGTAAATGTGAAAATGTATAAACGACAAATAATTATTATTTATTATATGCTTGTGTACATAATAATATAGGTACATCGGATGAGCATAGGTCGTAGTTCACAATACTGTGAACAAAACTACTGTCTAAATATGCAAAGAAGGACGAATATTGTGCACATATAATTGAAATTTACGAGATTATATTATATTATCAATGATGCTAATGTACGGCTGTAAATTTAAAAAGAACAATATAATATGAACATAATGGGCTCTTTTTTTATTATCGTCTGAAATGATACACGCACAATACTAACACGAATTTTATATCGATCTGTCAAGGTTCGCATAAATTCTGAATAATTGAATCGTGTTCACCGGTGGCCGCGGCCCACCACCACACCAGCTGTATAATTACTATTACACCTATATTATCATTACCTTACACTCTTTACCAAGGATTTATAGATACACGCGCAGCAACGTATCCATTATTAATACAATTATTATTACGATTTACGAGTCGGGTGATCTTGAGCTACAGTGAGACGACGTACGTCTTATGCGAAGGAGATTTAGATACACATTCGACCTGTGTGTAGAGTTCAAATCCAAGGATTATAGTCGAGCGGCTGTGCCAGCCGAATGCCGATGGGCTCGATAATCACAATATCATTCTATATGCCATTTTATAAAGGATACGTCACGCTCGAGATGAGGCGTATAACTACAATCTAATAACAGCAATAACACCGTGTGTTCTATATACAGAGAATAATAATATTATTCTCAGATCGCGTACGCTACATGCCCGTATACAACTACTCGTATCGGACGTCGTGTAAATGCACACACGTTTACGTGGGCGGTTTGCAAATGGACGGAATGAATAATAATGATTATAAAAATTATTGTATAGTCACAACTTTATGTGGCTTGCGCGCGGCGAAATGCAGTGGCGGAAAAACATCGAGATAGTCGTCGGCGAAAAAGAGGCGTACAATAATAATAATAATAATATGATATTATAATAGTAACCACGATGACTTACAATAATACTCGAGGTCTGCGTACCAGCCGGCAGCCATTAGCCCCGTCGATGGAGGCTTTCAAATAGACTGGTTTTGTTATTTACTCGTGTCGAATAATAAATAAACGGGCGGGTAAGCTTTTTAGCCGATACGGACAAAAGTCCAAAAGCGGCCCAGTGCAGACGTGCACAAATGTTCGTAGGTCGTACGAAAATCAAATCCTACAGTGAATCGCGTCTCGGTCTTTTAGCAAAAAAATAGGAATTTATGGGGTCACGCGGCGAGATACGTACCCTAAGCCTGCTCGATTCGTTCCTGAGACTGCTGTAGATGAACTTTGATACGTCGTTGACGAAATGCATCGCGGTGTGTACGCCTTATGTTTTCTCGCACCGGGTGGCCAAAATTCTGGTTCGACGACGATCTTTGTGTGTATATATATAAATACGATGCAGGTGTATACACCGACAACAATGACACTGTACGATATTTCGCTGTATAATATTATAATATCGTGTACTGTCTTTTAATATGTATTATTATGTATTAGGTGGATTATATTATATCTAACACACGTGCACGCACACAGTCAGTCGGTAAACACACCGGTGGAATAAAACAAATGAATAAACTGTTGCAAAATACAATAACAGCTAAGCAAGTCGGAATTGGGGCCGTGCACGAGCAGCCCCCTACGAAACTCGACCAAGCGAAAACTGTTACTGACTGCCGGTCGACCGGCCGTTAGGTCTATAACGACGTGCGCCGGTACGTCGGCGGTGCGCGAGGGCGAAGGGGACGCGTCGTCGTCGTGGGGAAGGGGTCTCGGCGCCGTCGACGAGTTTCCGCGGAATATAATATACCGAATAATAATAATATTGTATAATATCGTAATGCGGACAGGCAGGTAATAATATTTATATTATTATTAATATTTTCGTATAATTTTTAAATTCGTGTTGTACGCGTATTTGTGTACGGCGATGATAGTGATATATTATCATTATGTCGTTGAACGGTATACGCCGACTCTGTTAGAGCTCGTTGCGAACACCATCCAAGGTCGACGAATCTCTGGACGAGAATAATAATGTAATATATTATAAACAACAACAATAATAATAAAACACAAAGACGTGATATTATTATATTATAATATTGCTGCGTGTAGGTGCCCGTGTCGTCAAATGAGGGAAAAATCTATCTTTTGGACAACGTCTGGACAACAATATGTTTTAAAAAGTAAATAGTCGTTTTTTTAGATTCTGAGCGTAGCGTTGAATGTGTTGTATTTACAATGATGTGTTTTTTTTTCGGGAAAAACCTAAAAATCTTTTTAATTTTATGGTATAACGCAAATACTAATAACTGTAGACACTTGTCTAATAACTATTTTCACCAAATATTTATATAAACATTTTCAATGTATGTAAAAGATTTTCTTTTTATAGCTAACATCAGAAACTCTTTAGGAGATTTCCAACAAGTTCTTCTACCTTTATCAAAGAAATAGTTCAACAGAAAGTTACACTATTTATAGCCATGAGATAAATTCAATTTGTATTAACTATTAAATTTGATTATTCATACAAGGATGACACAACGTCTCCACTCAAAATCGTTTTTCTATGGAATGACTCTTATCATTGAATTCAAATATCACACATCTATTACAATGACATGCTCAACATTACTGTACAGCAGAACGGTACCCAATTGTCTACCTTTTTTAAATTTAACATATGTACTAATAATATTATAAAGAGGAAAGATTTGATTATTTGTATTGAATAGGCTCCGAAACTATTGAATCGATTTAAATGAAATTTGGTACATAGATAGTTTAGACACCGAGAAAAAACATGGGCTACTTTTTAATACTAAAAAGGGCTGTAAGAGGCTATACAGGTTCGAATTGAAAAATATTTTTTGTTGGATAGTCCATTCATCGAGGAAGGCTATAAGGCTATATAACATCACGATACGATCAATTAATAGAAGTGTTCAAACAGGGATTTTGAGATTTACGATGGAAATATTTGTTTATAAGCGGTTGCTATTGGTTAGGTATAGGAGAAATAATTAATAGAAATAGTATTTATTTATTATTGGTTGCTATTGGTTAATCGGGCAGTTAATCAGGTACAAGCATGCATCAAATCGAATTTCCGCACATTGCCTACCAGCGTGGCTGAGTTGCACTTACTGTAGTGAGTTGCACCAAAAAAGAGTTGAACAATCACAATTTGTTTAAGAGTTGTCGTTTTTTACGGGCCACGAAGTGCGTAGGATTAATGTTTGTGTGCAGATCTCTGGGAAAAAGATAGGCTAATTTAAAAAGGGTTAAATTTGGTTTTTTCATTCATCGGATTTTAGTACGGTAGGTTAGTTAGGATTATGTATTAATTGATTACATTAATCCACCGTATTATATCAAAATAAACTTGGTATAACTTTGATACTTAAGAGTTAAATCATACACTTACGTACAAACCGCACTGGGTCCGCGATTTACTGCAGGTAGATTGCCTACCTGATAATAAACTGCTGCGAATCAGAATTTTTATTCCAGGCAACAGAAAATTTAAGATAAATTTTGAACACGTACATTTAACGGGCAACGAAGTGCACAGGATCAGCTGGTTAATAATACAATTATGCAACGTAAATAAAAATAAAATAATATATGTGTGCATATAGTTCTATAATTAGTTAATATTTTTTTTAACTGTAACATACCGGAATTTTTTTATAATTTTTTCTTTAATATACCAATAACAATTTAAATTCTGTAACGACATTTTGTATTATGTAAATAAAAATATTATCGATAAGTACGTTTAGTACGTACAGACACACCCGCAACTGGTACAGAATTATATTTTTATTGCAATAAAAATTATTATATCAGTGTTTAATATTATACTGCTTTTCAATTTGTTATGGTATTTTAAATAAACTTTTTGTATAAGCTTTTAATATTATCTATAGAAACTGTTTTGATGGAAATTATATTGGTGAAATGGGGAGGTACACTTTGGTGGAAACGTGTAACCTTGGAATTTAAAGTGTAAACTAAATACCTGTATCGTAATCTAAAATATAATATAAATTATTATTATTATTTATTTTTTTTTTTATTAGTTATCGGAGCAAAAGCAACTATGGACTTAAGCATTTTTTTGGGTGGTTACAGTTTGTATTTGTGGAGATTATACACGTTGGTATTGCAATTACACAAGTCCTATTTATAACAGGGTTGGCAGGAAAAAGCCCAGCCCGCAAAAAGCCGGGCTGCTTTTCTGGATAAAATAGAAATTCACTCTTATTTTTTTTTTAATTTGTGTTAATTTTCAGAAAAATTTACCTAACTTATAGGTATTATTTATTTTTCCAATTAAGTATTAAACTACGGGGTGCCACCATTGGGTGATTTCCCCCTCCCGTCAATTAAACCACATCCCATTTACTTATTGTATAACTTGTAAATACAGATTTTAAATATAAATTTTTGTTCACTTAAAAAAAAGAAAATATTTAACTGATTTGTAAAATATAACTATTTTTAATATAACAACTGTACCGGGTTGGGTTTTTTTTCTATAAATCCCGGGTTTTTGCCAACCCTTATTTATAACCAATTTTGGATTATATCTTAGACCATCTGACCTGCAGAACAACAAGACTGACTATTGATTTGAATAATGATGAAACCTGGCAGCAAATATTAAAGTCCACCATAAAATGTATCATTAGTACGTATAATGTTTGTTATTTGTATATTTATTGTATATTGTCAAGCGCCAAATATAATCATTTGAGCGAACAAAAACAAGAAGAAAATCCTTGAATCCTTCACTTCATTGGGTTGCGCGGTCGTATTGACCTGCGGACATTATTTTAGCACGTTGCCGAGTTGTCTCGTACCTACTCACCCTTCAAATGTAAACCGTATACAGAGTGATTCACCTAGCGTGCTCATTCCCATTTTTTCCTTACTTAAAAAAAAAAAAATGTGTGGAAAATGTCCGCATCAAAAATATATCGGGGGGAAAATGTCCTACTACACCAACAACAGTCGGGGGGGGGGGGACGTCCGCGATTCCGTAAAATGCTACCTATCAAAAAAACTGTATGCGTGTAGTACCTATACTATACCTAGTACCTACTATAGGTAATTATTTTTGTTTTATTTCATTTTATTGCGGGAAATTACATTTATCATTGCGATAAATAAAATGGGTATTTTAACAGTTGTACAAAATTATAGCTAAATTCAGATCAATGGCGAGCATAATATAGAACCTTGAAAGTTATAGGTTATCATCATAAAACCGTCAATCATTCCGAGTTTGATACATTTTGATAATAAATTAGTTAATAAATTGTTATTATTCAATAATCAGCAAGTGAACGTTTTTCGGTAGGTATCATTTTTTACGGTAGGTATATATAGCATACTATATAATAGAGCAGGCGGTATTTTCCGTATACCGGCAATTATCGATTTTTAAAAAATACCGATATACCGTGAATCGGTAATTACCAAAAATACTGTATACTTACATTTATTATTTATTATTTTTATATAATCGTAATGACATAATATAATAGCCCTATCATATATAGAATGGAAACTTGGAAACACTAATACATTTGCCGAGGTTATGGTATTTTTGATAATTACCGAAGTACGAATCGTACGATATTTTTGGTAATTACCGAGGTATACGGTAATGCCGCAGGACATCGATACCGGTAGTAAACAAATACCGGATACTAGACAATTATCAAAGTTTGAAATACCACCAGCCCTCGCATACTATAACAATACGAAGTAGCGGTCGGTAGCATACTGGACGAGTACCTTAAAATGTATTATGCTTATGATTTATGATGTTCTGATACCCAATTCTGAACCAACAACAGTTCAAATTAGCAAATAAGCCAAAAAGTATTGTCAAATTCAACTGCAGATACGTCTCATACATAATATCGTAACAATGATGTTATAATAAGTCATCAGAGAGTATATTAACTCGTAAAATTAATTTTAATCGTTGTTTTATAGATACCCTATATTATATAATCGCCGTCGCTTGGTTTTATTTCTAAGCAATTTCTATTATATTTTCTTCGATCGACGTAAGGTTATCGTGGTAATCGGTAACCGATGATCTCGCGACAATAAAATATATAATAATATATATATTGCTCAACGTCGACAAAAAAAAAAAACAAAAAATGGGTTTAATCTTTTTTCGACTGCTCGCGACTTAAGCACAATAATTGTGCTCCGTGCATAATATGTCTTTGCCATATCCCTTTCCTTAGATGTAATACTTTTTTACCGGATTTAATTTTTAGCAGATATATATATATATATGTTTACAAAACGTATCCTTATAGATAAGCACACTAGAATCTTCGAGAAGGTGCAGCTCACATAAAGGACCATACAACCACGCCGTACCTATCTGCAACAGTTATGATTTTTCAAAACCGTATTCCGAAAACATCGCGTTACGATAATATACATATTTTATTTTATAGCTAGTTATCGACGGCGGCCCACGGGGACGGAGGACGTCGTGACAAGACGGCAGCTAAAGGTGTAATAATATTACGGTGTACACGTCCCCGTGCGATCGATCGACCATGGTCTCGGTTCAGCTGCACGCGTTATATATAATATCGTTATTTTGCGGTCCAGACCACAATGTTCGAGACGACGAGGTATCGTATTTTCCCGGCATTGCGACAGTGGCCGTCGACCGAAACTAAATTCTGGCGGCGTTGTGTCGTTTTGAAACGTCATTCGTTTTATTTTACAACTGCAATTTTAAAATCAAACCATTATGTCTACATATCCCTATATCGTTTTTTCGCTGTTTTCTGTTAGATTATCCAAAACAACGATCATTTTAATATTTTCCGACATTTCGATTCTCCCCCCCCCCCCCAGGGGTAACTATACAACCGGATCACTACTCGCCTAACAACACCCAAAGTTGAAATCAGGTTTTCTGATACGAAATGTGATGAAAGATACAAAAATACAACAACACATCATTGTAAAACCAATAATACAAAATCACTGTTTAGGATATAAAATATATTTAATGTGTAATATACGGCTTACTTATAATACGACCTAAATGGGACGAATAAACAACAAATTAAAATTTTTTTGCGGTTATAAATAAAATTATAAACAGAAGACAGAGTTATTACTCAATTTCATATTTAAATAGGTAATATTAGGTTAATAATATTCGTAAGCACTAAAATATCAAACGGTTACGAACCTTATTACATGACATGAAAATTACTGGCATTGCATATTCTTACACTAACCAAATTAATGTCTGAATGATGATTATATTATTATAAATTATAATATTATGCGTATTAATCGTTTTTTTAATCTTATTTAGCGTGCAATGTTTTAAGTAAAATTCACAGTTTGTTGAATGAGTTTGTCGATACTCGATACATATTATACTATTGTGCGTATTATCCCTATACATATAATAGTTTTTTTGTGGACTACGTAGGTTTAAATTATTGACAATTTTCTATTAATAGTTACCCAAATAGTCAAATGTAATGTTCGTGCACGGTAGTTTAATAACTCTGAAAGTTTTAATCACAAACGGCGAAAGAGAACCACAATGAATATGAAGGTCACCACTGTATTGTCGTATGACTGATATGGCTGAAATATTCACTGTCGACGATTCGTATAGACACTACCTATAGCTTACCTATATTATATTATACCTTTCGTGCAACAGTTCGAATTAATTTTTTATCGAATGGCACTTAAACAATTGTTCCATATAACTATTACGTAACTCTACTTAACAGATGTATTTTGACACGATATCCATAAATCCCAAATTATAAATCGCCCACTTATTACTTATACCATTGACTATAAATATAATTTACTACGTAATATTGTACTGCTTATGCGTATACATTTTGACGAAAAATTAGCGCGTAACCTACATACAATCTCAATTAATATGTTTACCAAACATGTTTGTTACCTAACTACGTTGTAATTTTAAAATATATATTTGCCGAGTTCTAAGCTTTAAAACGAATATATTATTGTTGTTCAGAATTTTTGCCAAAGTCAACAACAAGATCGCCTGCCGTTGGGAATTAACCGGAGGAAATTATCAAGTAAAACGTTTTGTATACAGCAATTATACAGCTACAGCATATCTATATTATGTACAAATCACTAACATTATAATTAATTGATAGTTTATATTGATCGGTATGTATGCTGAATGTTCGTGTTACGAAAATGTTTAATATACAGTATTAGTAAAAAAAAAATAAATACATCAATAAAACATTTTACGGACAACAGTATTTATTATTCATGATTTAATAGTACCTAATCAAAATATACATTTACGTGAAACTGTATACTAAATTACCAAACGGTAAGTATAGACAATTATAGACGTTGTAAATAACAACCTGCTCTGTTACAGTAACTGCAATCTGCATCACATTATAGACGTCTAATATTGGAATATCGGATAAACATTATAATATAACAGATTCCGTATAAAATTATATATTTTTATCACGTCACAAGGTTAAGACATCGTCCGTTATACTATGTTTGCATAAAACAAATATTGTACACTGAATTTGTTGGTTTTGTTATACGATTACGATTTACGATACAATTTCGATGTATTAAAACATTATTGACTATAGGTATTCGTTAATAATATATGATATCCTCGAATCTTTTTGTATGAGAATTTGTAAAAGAATGCCAATGAAAAATGTTTCATATTGTTTCGGTGTATGGTAAACCGGAAACCATTCTAACTACATGGTGTCAGGGCTGATGGGTTTCAAACGTGTTTTTAAACTTAAAATAACAACTATTTTTAACAACCCTGATATACCACAGTCTTAAGTTATAATAGTCTTTGGTCTTCGCCTCAGTTACGTCACATAGTATGTATGAAGCGTGCGAATTGAAGTTATGTTTTCATAAAGTTACAACGCTACATTTACGCAACAGGCAAATCGTCTAAGAATAGTATGAGCAAAGTATTCGTATACAAATTAAAAGTTCAAGTAAACAAAACGCGTGACTGTCAAACTATAGTTATTGTTATTTATTGACAATCTAATGTTCGGTTAGGCAATGGCATTACATAAGAACTTACGAGTTAAAAATTGATAGGCATCAAAGTTGGCAGTATTAATTAAATAACAATTTTACACATTTAATCAAGACAGTTTTTTTTATGCAAAAATTTGGACTTCAACCAGGAGAGGCTAAGAATTAAAAACGTGTGAGGGTTACGTCCCGTTAGTTACACCAATGCAGATAACTTTGATGCAACTTGAATCTGTACAACACATGACGCATACTTCTATCAAAAACATAACATGGCATTACAAAAAGCTTTCACTATACACAACTAGGACAATCCAAACATTATGAGTTACAAACTAATAACTATATTATTTAGTAGGAACATTTAATTTGAAGAGTTCTTGCCTATAGTAGGGTGGGGGTCAGTAATATAATATTATTATAATACATTTTATAAAAACAAAATATTATATTATACTTTTTGTGTTTTTATTTCTCTCGTTCGGAAACATTATCATAAGGCATAAGTCATAATGCAAATCATTTTAATTTCATCACGTGACCTAGGTTTATATTATTTATATTATATTCGTTGATGCATTAATGTAATAATATGTAAATTATATTATTTTTCCGACATGAATAAATAGATTGAAATTGTGTAAAAAGAAGTGTAACAGTACACTTTTTTTTATTATAATATCGGAAACATGATCTTGCTCGGTAATTTTTTTCTATCAGGTTAAAATACAAGGTTTAATACACTTCTTCTCTCAAATGAAAAACAATAACTATAATATTAACATGCTGGGCTGATGTACGTCGTAGTCGTCTTACTACATAGGTAATCACGTGGAAAGGTACGCAAAAATGCAGTTTGCTGACCTCAGCGAGACTATAGGTTAAAATTTAAACTGATTACAAATTTATAAATAGCAATTTTATTTACAAACAGTAAAAGTAAAAGTAAACGAAAATGTTAACGGTAATTCACGATGTATGAAAAAATAGTACCTACCTAGGTACGAAAATATATTACAGTTTTCCAGTTTTGTACTTTCAATTATCAAGTTGTATCATACATTTTTTTAACCTCTACGTGGAGTAGATAATTTTTCATACCATTCGAGCACTCTGTTTACTGCCGAGTTATATTCTTTAATCAATCCTAATCTAATAACTGTAATCAAAACTAGGTACTTGTCATTGACATATTTTTAGAATTATTATCAAATAAGACGGTGCAGGTAAAAAAAAGAATATCGTGGACATTAGGTGAAGATGAAAAAGCAAGCAAATGGATACTCGTAGCGACGCGTTTCATTGCAATCAACGAATTAACGAATTATATTGATAGTTGTATAAATATTTAAGGAGATAATCAAACTTTAGACGATCGACGGAACTCCATTATAGAGAACTACTTTAGATATGTATCTCGTTATAGTTATTGCTTATTAGGTTGTTTTTAATATAAAAAAAATATCACTTTAAACATACTAAAGAGATGAGTACTCTTACCATTGTGTCGTTTTTTTTTTCAGGTCTGATATAAGTTAAATTGATGAAAATATTTATCGATTTGCACTAGTTATAGGTACGCCTAATATGGTCTGGCAAAGTTGGTTAAAGTTAGCAAATCCAAGAGGATTAAGAAACTTAGAAACACTTACGTTTGTATCGGGGTCAACCAGATTATTTGATCATGTAACAGATTGTTTCGTCATAAAAGAAAATATTATTTTCATTCGAACAGCAGTGCCTAAAAATGGCGTTTATAGTACAACGCATTAATATATAGGTAATTAAGCCATCTATACGCACTCGGCGAGAAGATCACTACCGACCTACATATGTCACGAGTATTATACTTTTACTACACAATACAGCTTCCTCGAGAACTCTCCTTTGACTTCGACGAATCCATTTATTGTGTTATCATAATACTATGCAAAGAATTAAATATTTATAAATGTTTTATTTTTCATTGTGCAGACTAATAATAACTTAATCAGGTAAAATTAGATATTAAAATGGTTAAATGAAACAAAAAATGTTAGTTGTTTTATCATAATTCATATTAATATGGTAGTACAAAAATGTACAGACATTTTAAACGAAGCATTCAATTGTATACAATCATGGTGTCGTATGACAATTTAAAAAAACATAAAATACTTCTGAAAGCTCAACATTTAAATAGCAAAATTTTAGATTTTTAATCTAATATTTATGTAAACATAATATTATATAGGTATAAATAATAATGATACAACTTAAATGTTTTTTAACAATGTTGATAACAGTTTGTAATTCAAGTATATTTTATATATACATACTTATTATAAAATCACATTTGTTATATTTGTTTTGTTTTTTTTATTATTAATCTTAAATACATTGACATCTAGGTCATTAGTACAAAGGTGTTAAGTTAGGTGTTATTAACATTAAGTTACATTATTTTTTTTTTTTAATTAGATTATACATTTCTGATTTTTTTAAGAATAAAATTAAGTTGTTTGTGGCCTGTGGGTTTGGTCCGAATGCTTGGCAGATTTTTTCGGAGCTGTGGAATTAATTGAGGTACTGGTTGTGTTTATAGCATTCGGTGATGATGTGTTTGACCGTTAAGGCGGGTTTCCACTATACACGTAAGCGTGTACGTGCATACAAATCGTGATTGGTTGGTTAGGTTCAGTTACCACACGATTAACCACGATACCGTGTTGTTGGACATGGCTGAAAATTGTTCATGTACACGACAAACGTGTATAGTGGAAACCCGCCGCTGCATGTGCCGCATACCTATACCTAATGGAGGTTCGTCATCAATTAGTTGTGTACGTCTTATTCGAAATCAGTTGATTATGGTTTCTTCTTTTCTATTAAGTTCGGGGTTTTTCCATAGGTTGGTATTATTTTTAATTTGGCTGAGTTACTGCCAGTGGGAGTGGCATTTGTCATTTACAAGTGAGTGTTAATTTCGATCTTCGCGTCAGCGAATCTGGTGGAGTTTAGAGTTGCGGTTGATGTTAAAACGATAGCGTTGAGAGCATCTTGATCAGATATTTCGTTTCCTGGTATGCCAATGTGCCCAGGGATCCATACAAATTTAATTTGTTTCCCTTTTTTCCAGCCTGGAAAGTTTCTTCTTGGATGAGCTTTGTGATATCGGGTGGATTACGTGTATTTGTGATTGCTATTAATATAAAAAAATGTAGTTGAAGTTTGTTTAATGCATATAGTTTATATTTATATTATTATATACGTGTAGTCAATGTAGTCAATGAAGTCAATAGTCATAGATAAAGTTATCGAATCTGAATTACCTATAACATTATATGATATGACGATATAATGAATAAAGTAATAAATAGTATAAAGAGATTACTATTTTGTTACATTAGGCGCCAAGAATATGTCACGACATTTTATCATATTAATTAATAATTGCTTAAAAAAATATTCAAGTGTTAATATACATGTATTTAATAAATTATGTATAATGTATATGCCAGAGAAAAAATACCTGTTTTTACACTGCAGGTATATACAAGTATAAGTTATTATGAAAATATGTATAAATAGTTAAAATAAACATTTAACACACAAGTGTTTAATTTATCATTTATCAAAATGAAAAATACAATATTAATATAACTGCAGATTAGAGTTGAGTTAATGTAAAAAAAGAACCTTTTAAGTCTAATGAAAATCTATTTAAATCTGGTTTGCATAATCAATTACATTTGTTACTATAAAATGCAAATGTTACATTGGCGTTGAATTATTTATGAACCGAAACAAATGTACAGACAGGATGACTGTGAGTTTTGATAATGGGTGAGCTTGTGCTTTATTATTAAAACTTATTAGTACTAGAGGAGTACATTGAAAAGCATTGATAAATTACTATCGCATTCGAAAAACGGAATTCATCAGAATAGATTGGGTTTTCATACTGTTCGATACTTCGATGAATGATGAAGAATTGATATTGATACATTTTGAAAATTGTACACTCATAAAAAGTATAAGCTATGACTTATGAGTATAAAATATATTAAAAGAGCTATTTAAATATTTAGTATAATATTGTCACTATACGATTTAAACTAAAATCTTAGACATTTTAATAAATTGTAAACCAGTACTAAAAAAAAATATTGCCTACTAATAATTCGACTATTTTTGAAAATATTTATTCATTATTTTTCGTGTGCATGCGTAGGTGTTCTTTGGTAATATAAATATATGTAATTCTTAGAGCGTAAACAGATTAACAGAGTTCCACTAACGATTTTTGAGTGCAATTAATTATTTTCCATACCATTATTGCATTCTTTCGATATGAGTGTATAGTATAAACTAAATATTATTATTAATAATAGTAAAACACAGGCGTGCACCGATTTGAACAGTTAGACTAAACTAACAAAGTCTTTTTATCTTGGATTCGGTGTTTCCGAATTGCATGAAAAAATCATTATCTAGGTCGAATGTCGTGCGTGGTTTTTTTCGAGACGGAACTGATCCACGCGAAATACAAGTGACGTATTAATTAATATTCAGTAAAAATTATCAGATGTGTAAATACCGAACATTTCCAAATTCAGTAAAATACAAGTAGATTTATAAATAATCATGTGTTATAACTTAGGTATAGTATAATACAAATTGCGGTTAATTTTCCAAGACTAAAATTAAATATTTAAATGTTAAATTTTAAGTTAAAAAATAAATTAAATTTCAAAAATTTTAAATTAAAATAAATGTAAGTTGATGTATAAATAATTGATTGTGTATCCATCATATATTTGTCATATGATCAATCTTGATGGTAACTTCTATCATATTATGTTATTTTAATTGTATATAGATTGTTATGCATGTTTATCAAATTGAAATCAGTAATCATATTTAAATATTTAATATTCATTAATCTAGTCTCGTTGAGAAACACCATATAACAGTAGGTACTTGGTACCTATGACTTATTTATTAGCGATATTTATACTATAAGTTATACGTGCAGGCCAGCAAAAACCGGCCGTTTGTTCTAACTTTTAAAAACACACTTCAAACCTATCACAAAAAAACCTATAATACGCAATTTGGTTGTTTACTAAAATCAAAAGGTGATGATAGACACAAAAAAAAAAATAAAAAAAAACACACATTATTGTAAAATCAATACATTCATCGCTTCGCTCAGAATCTAAAACGCTTGCCAAGTCAGGGATTGGCATGTAAACTTTCTTGATTTTTAATTTTTAGAAATTTATTAACTGATATTACACCCAAGCGGTATAACAATTTGAATCCAGAAAAATGTCGGTGTGAACAGCCCCACAAAAAATCATTTTCATTTTCATTTAGTGAGATATAGATCTCCGAAACCGGAGAGCGGATTTCGTTGTTTGGGGTCTTTTTAGATTCACATTGGTTAGGAGAAGTGCAGTGAAGATTTTCAGAACTTTATCTTTAATAGTTAATTCACTACAGAACATAAAAAAAATTTTAAAAACAATTTTATTGGGCGTTTTTTGATGTTTTTCTGCTTTACAGCTTTGTAGTGAACTAACGATTGGAGATAAAGTTCTGAAAATCTTCACTGCACTTTTCCTAGCCAATGTGAATTTAACAAGACCCCAAACAACAAAATCCGTTCTCCAGTTTTGGAAATCTACCTCGCTAAACGAAAATCTAGCGAAAAACTACTCTTTTTTTTTTTTAACTGTGAAAATTAAATATTTTTTTAAAAAAAATTTTGTTTCACATTAAGTATCTACTTGATAATCTATTTTTAATGAGTTATCAACCAACTTTCTAGCTACCATAGTTTAGGAGAAAAGTTAGAAAAATAGAAATTTTGGGACTGTTTACGCCGACGTTTTTATGAATTCAAGTGGTTATACCGCAAATCTCGCTTATTAATATTTTATAATAAAGCTAGCTCACCTACTCATCATTACTGAGTTACATTTTTATTATTTTCTTAATTAACAAAAATTCTTGAAGTTTTCAAAATTCAGACTTTTTCATTTCAATTAGCATACTTACTTGATTAAAAATAAAGTAAGTAAAATAAAAACCTACATATTATATTATAAAAAAAATATCCATAATTTAAAATAAATATGTTTAAAGAAGCACAAACACAAAAAATAAGTTTTTTTAATTTAAAAGAATGTTCAATTCTATAAGAATATTGTTATAGGTTTTACGTTTCTACTCACATTATTCAATAAGTTATATACGCTTATCGTAATCGTCTATCTTATACGTGTTCCTCGTTTACCAAGCTAAATATTTTATTTTTGAAATTAAATTTACGTATAAATGTGTAATGTTATGTGTTTAAGACGATAAAAGGTATCAGAATTTCAATATAAAGTTTAGTTTTTAAATATTAAAAGAGATATTTTTGAATTTTTATTTTATATTAAATCGCCATGACGCGCAGTTTAACAAAAATATCACTTTAAAGATTTTTAATATTTAAAAAACAAAACGTTATATTGAACTTCTGATACCTTTTATCGTCTTAAACACATAACATCACACATTTATACGAAAATTAAATTTCAAAAATAAAATATTTAGCTTCGTAAATCGTTGTGTGAAATGAGGAACACGTATAAGATAGGCAATAATTAAAATGAGGCGGGCCCAATATAATGACGTCACGCCGCTATTCTACGTTTGTGTGTAAATATCTATGTAAAGTCAGAACTACAGGTTATAACTTAAAGTGTTAATCTAAAATGTTTATTTCTGTGTAAAACATCTATCTATATAACGATTGACTATAAAGACCTTATTTGTTCTATAATATGATAAATTGAGAAACTTTAGAGAAGTGTAATTATTAAATACTTTTACGTTAAACATTTGTCTAATTATATGATAATTGCTACATTTAGTAATCCATAACTAAATATTACAATTACCTACTCAATTTCGCAAACAGGCAATGTACAATTCTTATATTAATTGCTATTCTTTTAATGCATACGATAAAAATGTTAAATAATAAATAGGTTTAGTAAGTACTATTATAGTCGTATCAGCATCGATAAACACTATGTCAATTCCGGATGATTATTAAAAATTATAATAAGAGTTAATTAATGAAAAATAATGATATTTATGAACAATGATAAATTCGTATATATATTTCCATTCGTCTGCCATGTCAAATGTCAAATTACCTATATTATATTTTGAACATTTTAATACGATTTAAGATATTATATTAAATATATTTTATTGAGTTAAGTAACAAATGAGATTTGTCATAAATATTTATATTACATATTTTAAGTTTAAACTTGTTATTATGCTTTTTTATTTATAGTTAAACACTTATAGGTACATGCATATAATTATAATATTTGAGGCGTCATACCTTTATATCAATTGAGATTACAACAAATTGACCTACGCGTATTGAACGATCGATCTATTATCTAATAAAGTACAAACTGATGAGTAGTGACGTCAAAAGACTTACGTATAAAATGTAATAATAATTATAATTTAAGAATTGTAAAAAACACGTAAATAAATAAATTAAAATTTGATGATATTTTTTTCATGTCTTCACTAAAATCATTGTATTCTTTTGAGATTATAATTTAAAAATTGTGAATGCTGTAAGCCTATAATATATTTTAACCAAAATATATAATTTAATATGTTTTTTTAAGGTTAGTAGTTCTTTATTTTTATGTTCATTATTTATACATATATAATAAATATGTATTTACATAATGTTTAATTTATCAAAATAAAACACACTTTGCAGTTTCCGGTCTCCTTTATTTAATTATTATTTATTACTGTTGTACTATATATATAAATACAATATAGCTATGGTCTATGATAAGTCAGACACCAAAGAACTTATTGGATCGAAAATTATAAGAGCCTAAATATCACATATATATCTTAATATTTATAATATATATATGGCCAGTTTTCGTTTGGTTCTGTTTTAAATTATAAATATATTCGGCGCACCGCGTGTCCGCGTAGGTACAACAGTTGATATTATAGTCTTCAAATCAATTGGAGGATGATAGACTGAATATTTAAAACTCTTAACTAGTACCAATACTGAAGGATTTGATCAATTTAAAACGAATGTAAGTAAATTAATATAAATATAAAATGTCTTACCTGTTTTCTGCTCAAACGCACCATGTGTTCATATAAATCGTTCACAACAAGTTTAGTAGGACGTATAATACATACATTTAAATGACTTAAAGTTATAGTGCATTTTCATCTTTATATAGATAGATAAATATTGTTTTTTTGTTGTATTTTAAATTGAAAAAATAAACTCGTGCGTAATTTAATACCTTGAATTATCAATAAAACAAAATAGAGAGACAGAGGAAGAAATATAGAAATAATAATGATTTGACTATACATTATGTTATCGTTGATTGTATCAATTATTTTGTGAAAAACGTGTAAATATGTTTTATTTAATTAAATTTAAATAGTTTTTATATAATAATAATTATTAATAACATTTGGCCTAGACCTAACACGTTTTATGCGATACAGATTGTATACCTACGTCACTAAACAAATGCAGGTCAGTGAATATTACATAGAAAATAATAATAAAAGTTAAAACTATAAAAATTAAAAACTTTCCGACACGTGTAATAAATAATAACCATTAAATATAATTGATAAAATATAAATGTATAAGTACAACATATGTCATATTGTTTAGTACGGACAATGAAGAGGTTAAATACTGACGGTGACCTATATTTAATGAGAAAATATGTACATCTATTGTTATATAAGAACATTAACTGGAATATCTATTTAAAAAAATCAATGATTACATAAATATTCTATGAATACAAAACATATATTGTCATATGGTCATACGTGGCATATATACAGTGTATGAATATTATAGGTTTTGATAAGTGAAACAAATTATTGTAATAAATGACGACACGACAAAAATGAACCAAACAGATATTTTTGTTCAATAATAATTCGGTACAACGTCGAAACAATACGTGTATATAGTTTAGGCTTTTTGTTTCAAAACGAATTTTTATGCTAAATGATATTTTGCCCTCGGACAGTTAAAAACCATATTATACGACAAAAATTAAAATAAATTTATGTTTTGGTTGTATTAATTAAAATAAAATCGTTAATAGAGAAAAAATTGGTAAAATTATTAATCAAGTTAAAATATATGTCTCCAAAAGAATAAAATTTAAGAAATATGCACTAAAAGCGAAAAAAACTCAAAATATGCATTTACCTATATGCAAAATGAAATTTCTAAACTAGCTTTGTGAAAGCATAAAAAGTATTTGTTTCACACTCTGCTATTTTTGTGACTATGCAAAACAAATATGCAAATGCCACAAGAGTCCTCTGCCCTACGGGCTACGAGTAATAAAAATAAAAAGAAAACAAATATTGAATGGTGGGTCATCATTGGCCAGCTTTGTCAATTTACGGAAAGGGTTATTTTTAAATAACGTGTAGGACATTAGGACTATCTAATAGGATTAATAGACATTTAAATGGAATAGCAACTGCGAAAGTTCCAAAGAGGCCAGAAGGACAGGTAAATTCACTCCAAACATTCACACCTGCACTTATTACGATATGTCGATATTACATCCTTTTTTATATTTATTGTCCCTATAGCTATGTATGTAGAGTGTAGATGGCTTAAGTAAAAATAGTAAAAATAATGGAAACACATAACCATAATAGATCATGTTTTATCATAGTCGTAGATGAATTATTCTT
This sequence comes from Sitobion miscanthi, assembly GCA_008086715.1. Lineage (NCBI taxonomy): Eukaryota > Metazoa > Arthropoda > Insecta > Hemiptera > Aphididae > Sitobion > Sitobion miscanthi. Next base: position 23,130,247 of record CM017798.1, on the reverse strand, counting down.
AAGATGACGTCCCACCCACATGTGTTGTATCCGTCTTACACACGTACGGCATAGACAAAACGCGTCTACCCAGTCTGAGTAAAGCTCGCTCAATTTTGGTTCTAGAGTAAAAATACCTATTATATGACAATATTTCTCAAGGCAAGTCGTTGCGTTTTTTCCATTATACCCAATATTATAAAGTTCATTATATCGTTTAGAAATAACAATAAAATGTCAACATTTTTTCAAAATAAATTAAGGTTTACCTTTAACTTTTCAATATTTAAAATTTTTAAATAAATCTCTACGTCTTGCCCTCAAAAATATTGTCATATTTTAATTTTGTAATAGGTGCTTTTAAGTTATATTGTAACACCATAATTGAGCGAGTTTTACTCAGACTCAAAACGCGTTTTGTCTATGTCGTACGTGTGTAAGACGGATACAACACATGCGGGTGTGACGTCCTCTTAAACATACAAATTTTAAATGTACTAATTACAATTCCTTCGTGTAGTCCAATCGTGTTGAAGTTTTTCGACATCCAGTATATAAATTTGTTCACGTCTCGATTAAAGAAATTCTATTGACTTATTATTATAATTTCTTCACAATTATTATGTCGCAAGGATCTTTTATAAAATCCCAAACAAAGCCACAATATGTTGGCAGCTGAAGTAACTACATAGATATAGACTACGCCCTATTGTCAAGTTTCATTAAACAAAAACGTTGTAGGTATTCAATTAACCAAGAAACTATGTAAATAATTATAATATTCAATGTACCTATGCGAAATTGTATTTCATAAAGATTAAGCTTTTAAATTATTTATATAATAATGTGCTGGGAAATTTTATAGAAAATAATGATTAAAATTCATTGATATTTTCATTTTTTTAAAACTATTTTAAAATCATACACAATCTATACATTGGCTAGACAATAACCATGAGTGCTAAACGAATAATAAAAGGACTTGTACATTTGTCGAAGAAACCATCCAGTGACAGCACTTTGGCAGGTGTTTGTATTATTCATACTTTATATTTAGCACATTTCCTATGTTAACTGAGAAAATGTATTGGTCACTGGCACTTGAGTCTTCTTATTGGATACCCAGGGAGTGAGTGACATGATAGATTTTATATAAATGGGTTGGAAACTTGGAGTGGTTGTTTGTGACTTTTTACACAACTTAACATGAATATAAGGAATATAATATAATATAATATAATATATTAATATATATTATATAGTAAGAGTCTCGTGTGTATTAAATATATAATTAATTCGTCATCGCTTTATGGTGTAGCAAGGGCAGAAATTGCCTTCCACACAAGCCACACTTAATATTTTTTGTCACGCCTCCTGCATTCATCGATCGCGGCAAAGGTAATGCAGGGATCTATGCAACAACTTGACTATAATTATTGTACGACAACAATATTTCATGAAAGAAACGATTTGGTTTTATTTATTTTAAGCGTCACGCATGGAGGTTATAATTAATTATAAGATGTAACCAAAAGTTTATGTTTTGTAAGGACCGACGACCGTGGTATAGATTTTAGTTCTGTTTGTGCAGAGTATACGACGCACGTGAAATGTGCGCGCAGAATTTTTGGAGATTCCCACTTTACCACCCGCTGGACTGAAAAGGGACACTTTCCAGTAACGCTTCAACCGCTATCGAAAACCAAACTTTCGGTGCAGGCGTTACAAAAAAATATTTTCATAATTTTTCACGAATTTCCATTTATACAAATATATATTATTCATTATATATAACATATTTATGTTTTTTTTTGTTTACAAATAAGCACTTGACTCTGCAGTTTAATTATAGAGTATTCAATAAGCAAAGTTAATAGCAAAATATTTACAATAGTCATTATAACCAGCTATTGCCTATTATCTATTGTTATGCAAACATATTACAAATAATTACTATTATATCTGTTAACTCATTTGAGAATGATTATTACTTAAATTTAATTATGGACCGTTAAGCTAACTGTAAAAATGTACACTATGTTCATACAATAAACATTAGGTACGCAAATACTAAAGTAAATATATCAATCAAAAATCTCTATTTTGGTTTTTATCAATTTATTATTACTCGTATCAATGTATAATAATTAGTAAGTAATTTTTTTAGTGTGATACTATACCAAGCATCAGCTAACTTTTTATTTGCTTTGTTCTTATTAATATATAATATATATTATATATATATTATTATTATTATTAGTTATAACATCATCATTATTTATAAGCAAATCTCCGATATCTAATTACTATTTATAACTTACTACAAATTATCTTACCCAATTTCACCAAAGAGTAAAACAATTAGTTGACTAACTTAATTAACTATACACAAACCACTAACCAGTGGTATGATGAAAGGATGGTTTTGGCAGTTCAAAGTTCAAACAATCCCCAAAGAGATTATATCTTAAAAAGAGATTTTTAGAAAAAAAAATTAATATATGAAAGTATAAAATTTGAATTCCAGTTATTTTTCTTATTTAACGCCGATGTATTTATAATATTAAATTTCTTACTGAGTTGTAGGTAGTCAAATTATTTTAAGCTAATCTAACTTCGTAAATCTAATAACTTGAGTCTTACCTAAAACCGGTACTGTCGTATATACATTTCTATGTAACTATTCATCATCTATAGCGACAAAGACACAAATTGCTGTTATATATTTAGCAAACCGACATGTCATGGTATGACAATATTTAGAAAGTCTTTTCCACTGTAAAAACTAAAATCGAAACAAATAAAAGTAAAAAAAACAGGCGAATGTAAGTATACTATAATAATATGAACTTCAGGGCAGTTCGGGCATACAAAATAATTAATTATTGAATAAGACACTCCGAAGTTAAACCCGCCGGAGTCGTCGGACTATAGGCAAACAATCGTGCATAGGTGCAAAACCCACCGAATAATAATCGTAGTACGGCACGCGAAATGTAGTATGAAATGTGACAAGAGTTGCCATGATTGTTGTCTTTAAGAACCTAGTCAATTTTATTATTGTCGATGTCAAGAAATTAACCGAGAACAATCGCTACGTTGATATTGAACAGGATTAAATGTGAAACGGCAATGATGGTATCGGTCTGGATGATTCGTCGTCCGGAACCATTATCGTCATTAAATATTATTATTTGTATTGAGCTTATATATATATATATATATAGTTAGTATAAAACCACGGTCCGAATTCCCCCGCTTAAAATTACTCAAATATTTAAACCTACGTACCGCAGAGCTTAACGGTCGAGGTACGATATCATTATACCTACACTATTTTTTACTCGTCTTTTAGATTTCAATGTTCTGTTATAGGCGAGTGCGTTCGATTTTCAGGGGCCGTGAAAACTATAATGGTTGACTTATAGGTATGGGAAATATGGAAATCATTCCTCACAACCTGTTTTGGTCAAAATATTTGTTTTAAACTGAGTATACTGAAGTCCAGCCTCGTCGACTAAAAAAAAAACCCAAATGTAAATTCAAAAGTCTACAATGTTGGTAGGATTAATTTAGTAGGATATATTTTTATCCTGGGCCTTTCTGTACTCAGCGAGGCTCGGTAATTTTTTTGATATACTAAATAAATAAAAATATATGAAATAATATAACATTTAAAAATCGTATAGGCTAAAGCCTGCAATTTGGAAATATAGTGGATTAAAAAGTATACAGACCTACAGTAAGTTAGTAAGAAATGTGATTTTTATAGTAGTGCGAATTTTATTAAACGCGTACTGTGTATAATGTTTTTAATATATAATAGTTCGATTGAATTATGATCAGTGGTCACGAATAAAATAAAAAAAACATAGTTATGATAAACCTAAAGACATAGTTGCATATATTGATTTTTAGTTTGATAAAAAAAATACCAATTCAAAATTTAATTTTTAATATTTAATTTACAAACAGTATACGATACTATGGTCTCAGAATAGATTAAATTAAATCTATTCTGTGCTACAACATCATTGCTATAATTGAACCCAAGAAATAAGAATGGTTCCATAGCTTTCTCTCTAATTCTGATTAAGGTCGATAATCGATATACAGTAAATATAAAAAATGAATAATAATTGGCTTTTAATAAAAAAATATTCAAATATGTTAACGATTACCATTAAAAATGGATCATATAGACTGAGATTTCGACGATCTATATAGCTCAGGGGTTCCCAAACTTTTTTGTTTTGCGGCGCCCTATTTGAAGCAAGGTTTTCTTAGGGCACCCTTCCCCAAATCATCTCATGACTAATCATAAAAATAGAAAAATTAAATAAAAATCAGTAAAGATTGTGATGGGTAATATGAAAATATTTATTTCATTTCATTTATACATATTTTATACATTTTTATTTACATAATCGTAATTATTTTCATCACCGCAAGGTTGGGTTTTCAAATTTATTTTTGGATCATATACAATTCTACGGCAGAGCTGAGCCCCTATAAAGACATTGTGGCGCTCACTTTGGGAACCGCTAATATAGTGAATTAACTCTTAGCTATTACTCTATTCTAGTGATAAAACGGTTTGGAAAACAAGTGTTATTTTATATTTTTTTAAATTAAGTATGTTACTTCTGCAATTAATTCGATATTATTGTATAATGAAGCGTTGTACAACAATTTATTGTAAACCCGTTTATTACTGCATTTGGTAAGAAAGACAGAGCTCTTCCCAAGTCAAGTTAGGGTATTTGCAAAGTATAATATCATGGTGATTTGTGTGCGGTGCGACATATTTGTGCTGTATTATAATTTTACCTTTTAAGTACTGTACGCCGTATGGGTCCTAGCCTTTGAGTGCCTCGTTAACACCGTAAAAATGTCATTTTTTCGTCGCCAGACGCGCACCGCACGAGGAGAGGACGGCGGCGACTCTATCGCGTCCCATGGACGTCCGGTCCAGCCGCCCGACGTCCGTTTACGCGCGTGCGAAACCCAAGGCCGTCCGACGACAGAAATAATGCACACGACTACACAGCCCGACGCATATTGGACGCGAGAACGCGTGACAAGGACGCGATTTATTTCCAATTACTTACAATGCAACGACGTTTCCGTTCGAATAAGGAGAAGAAGAAATATCGACTATATATAGTTACGTACGTCGACTCTTTCGGCCGCCGCCGCCGCCGTTCACTTTGTGTGTCGACGAAATACCTGGGATAACGATGTCGTAGGTAGGTACTATATGACACTCGAAAGAAAATTGATGATCGATATAATCGGAATCGGAGCGAATCTGACTTATTCAGCTCATGTATTACGGATATGATATTAGTAACATATTATTACACATCGTGTGACGTGTAATATATTATGGTATAGGAAGTTAAATCAGAGGCGTATTTAGGGGGAGGTCGGGGCCTCGAGGGGTGAAATTACCCTGGGCTCCAAAGTCCCGTAAAGTGGCACCGTGTCTGGGCTTCAAAGTACATCATACCAATGAAAAATTATTATTTTCACAATAGGTACGTTACAGTTAGTGTAATAAGAAATTGGTATTTTGAGGAGCTTAAGTTTTATAAGCAAATTTATGATAAAACTCGTTTTGGGGCGTAAATATTTGACAAATTATTGGATGGTTATTTATACACTTATAGTATTGTAGGAGACTATGTCACTTATTTAGCACTTAATAAGTTATGAGTCTATGTTGTTATATATGTTAATGTAAATAAATCGATACTTTATTGTGTACCTAGGGTGCCATAATATGGTGTATAATATGTGCATTGTTTATACCATAATGTGGTCACGAACGTTGAATTGTAGCCCAAGTAAGTAAAGGGGTCTACTGAGGAAGGTATCATAATATCCACTACGAAAAAAAAAAATTCGGAAACTTCCATTTTGGCACCCACCTCGTCATCACTCGTGCTAAGTATATTATAATTTATGTGTTAATATTGTATAAACGAGCCAAGTATAGTAAAGTACTCAATAGTTAGCACCTATATATGCTATTCAACGACACAAAAGGAACAAATTGGATTAAGACGCTTAAATTACGTGTTATCAATAATATAATAATCAAACGTCGATTTATATTCTAATCAGTCGATTAAAAATACAATAAATATTATTGAATTTCACGATTAATATTAGTATTGAATATTTATTCGATAATATCTCATAGTTAATATTCTTAATCGAGACTCACGTTGTTATGATAATATCGTAGTATATAATAAAATTAATAATATTATGACAAATTAATTCGCTTCCACGAAATGTAAAAATAAATAACACTCGTACAGTGTGCGTCACTCAAAATGTAAGAAATAACGTTCGGGTAATATAACGCATATATGCGTGATTTACTCGATATTCCGTATAACGCGTCCAAATATGAAAAAAGTCTCAGGAGGGATGTGTGTTCAGTCGCCTAATTTTTTTAAAAAGTTTATCCCTGTAAGAGAAAGTCAATATACTGTATTAAGTATGGTGTATCGCTCGTGTGTTGTTAGTGGGGGCTTGTTTGATTTTGGAAGGATTAGTCTACCCGAGCCCCCTTTATTTGTGTCATGAAACGTAACATCCAATTATTTAAATTGAACGTACGTGTGTATACACGCGGGACGTATGACGCATGATTTGTGATATTAATTTGACTTTTGTCTGCAGACTATGAAGATAATTATTAGAGATGGATTTAATTAGAGTCTTAATGTCGACGATCAAGACGATGTAGCACGTAGTTGTTACCTAAATATACTCAAACTGCGCTTAAAATAGCCGGTAATATAGGCAATTTACATGAATTACGCTCGAAATAATTTTCAATTAAAAATTAGGTGTTGTAAGTTTTAATAAAAGTAAAATGTAGAATATAGATGCACTGAAACAGTGGAACAATTTAACAAAACCAACATTACTTTAAAAATTAAGAAAGTTTATATATGTTATCATTCACTGCAGTGCCAGTTAGTTTTTATTAACATATCACTTTTCCAGTGCAAAAATAAATAAATTACCTTTTGAAAAGTCTAACAATTTATAAATCAATAGATATTTAAAGTGTATACACTATACACACTATACAGCAATACAGCTATACGCTATACGGAGCGAATACGTCAAAACATTTTAATTATTCAACTTTTTAATTTAATTATCATAGAATATTATTTATTCACTTAGGTATTTGTTTTCGTGGACCGTGGTATTCGTATTTGTCATTTGACTACAACTTCTTATTAAAATGGTGGTTTCTGTTTGGATGTTATTTTAAGTAAGTATCTATAAAACCTTGTTCAATTTGTTATATGATATTTTAATCTAATTAAAAAATAAAAATTTTTCTGAATTTATGTAATCCGATCAAAAATTGAACGATATTATTTAAATATTTAAAAACGACCTTTTACGACATTTTTTTTGGGGGGGGGGGGAGAGGCTCAACTGTAGCAGTGTGCTCCTTATTAATAACACTAATTGTTAGCTCATATTAATTCGTCTACAAACGCCGCGCCGTCGAGTCACGGAAAGAGCGCTTTTGACCGGTCGCGGACAAAACGAACGAAATAAAAACACCGTCCACCGAATCCAGATATAAATAAACGCGGACTCAAGGAGGACTCGAGGGTTCTTTTTTCGCACGAACACCGCGCCGCCGTCGTAGAATCACATTTTATTTATTATTTTTAGGCAACACTCAACGCAAACCGCGGCACTATTAAACGTCGAATTATTCACGTTTGTTTGTCGAACACGTCATTATTATTACGTTATAACATATAGGTACCTAGTAGGTATTATCATGTTTTGCGCGAATAATGCGAATAATCATCGCGGACACACCACTCGACGCGCGGCGGCGGCGGTTTCACGACTTTTTCCGTGACTCAGCAGGCTGACGTACGCGTAGTATATACTATTATACTATAACAGTGTTCAAAAATAAACCAATACGTCCGTCGTTTTTACACACAATTCCATCTCGGTATAATATTATATTGTATTATGTCATAATATTAGGTATATATGCGTGCAGTGACTGACGACTGAAAACAGTGAAAACCATCAGAGCATATCGTTATTAATATTGCTATAACTTATAATAAACACCTACAACGCGTATTGTATATGCGCATATTATTATATAATAATAATATTATGTAGCAGATCCGATGCTTGAGGTGGACGTGGACTTGCATTATTAAAATATTATTATGTACCCAGTGAAATGCCACCGTCTGTCTTATCTCCGGCCTCGCAAACAATAATTATTCGCGGTTACCGGATAAGTATTTTTACTGCGTTTTGACATACATTATAATATTATATTAAACAATAATATGCGACACTATACTATTTTTGGCGGCGAACTGTTCTCGTTCACTCGTTGCCCTCCTGACCGAAACATTGCGGGTACGACACTCTGTACAATATTATTATTTTTGATACTATTTTTTTTATTTATATAATAATATTATATATGGCATTATGACGTATAATAATATTTATCTTAATTTTAAACGTGCTCAATGTACACAATAAGGGCTACAACAAAGCGTTTGACATACATTGATCGTTTGATCATTCACTGGATAGACTCAGTACATGTACTATGTACATATACGGGATGATTCACCAATCATGGTCTCCAACATTTTTCTTAAACAAAGAATATATTCAAATGTTGACTTTTAGACATTTTTATTATATTTAAGTACCATAATTTCAATTATTTAGAATTTTAATACCATTTAAGGAGGGTCCTGTGGTGACTTATTTTTTTTCTAATGAAAGCCGACATTTTTTCTGTAAATTATCAAGCCGATTATATTTTTTTAATGAAAATGTACCATGTACCTATTGAAATTAATATTCAAATGAGTAGATTCTGAGATATTAAAATGTAGTTAGGTACATACTATGTACAAAGGATAATAATCCTTAAAAAAGATTTTACAAACATATAAAATAGATTATAGATGTAATAATGGGTCTACTATTTATTGTACTCGGACAATTTGAACAAATTATAATATCGTTAGATCAATAATGATTACTAAAATGTTCAAATCATCATAGCCGCCTTATCTTACAAATCCATTATCGCGTGGACTTATTTTTGGTACCCAGTACCTACTCAAAATTAAATAACTCAATAACTACTGGTTCAAATTTCGAATTAAATACACAACAATTTTCAAAAATTTCATCCAATTACCTAATAATTTAAATGAAAAGAGGGTGCGAAGTGATTTTTATTAGAAAAATTAATAATTAGTAAAGCCACAGGAAGATCCTTAAATGTTATAAGTCAATTTAAGTATTTTCATTTATGGCTGTGACTCTATAAGTATATTTCAAATTTCCAAAAATCAAAATTTAAATTAATTCATTGTTAAAGGAAGACATGAGTTGAGCATCCTCGGTGAATTGTCCACATATGATATAAATTGATAATATTATGCCTACTATGTACTTCGTGCGTGTTTAAAGCGAACGATTATGAATTTTTTTACTTATTTTATTATTATTATAAAGGGTACCTGTAGGTACCGTTAACTTATTGATATTATTTTTACACAGATACTATTACAATAAATGAAAATTATTTACAGTATAACGCACAGGCATGAGGGCATGAGTTATGGCCCGTCATGGGGCACCCAGGACATTTCGAAATGTTTCAATCATTGCTAAATGACTATTTAGTTATGGTTTTGATATTTTGAACATTATAACAGATATACATGAACGATTTAAGCTAAATGCATAGAACACCGGCTTATAGAAATAACAGAACTATAAGGAAAGTCTTACTATATTATATTAGACAAATCATAATTATATAATATATTAATATTATAATTGTTTTACAATATCAAACAATTTCAGATGAACGTCACTCAATGAAGAAGTATTTTGAGCTTGTGTCACACGAATACACGATTTACGAGACAAAAACTGGGATTCCGTCCAAAATTATATTATCGGTCAGCCGAAAGATCGAGCGTTTTACAGCTACCGCAAAGAGAAAACGCCGGAAAAGAAACGTTTTGTATATATTGTAAAAAATAATATAATACATCATGGGTACCAGTGCCTATAGTAATTGTTCGCAACAATAAGCAAAAAAAGTAACCTGAATTGTCTTTCGTTTAAATTCATCTGTAGAAAAACCGTAGGTACTAGGTACCTATAATATTATGTACATAAATATAATCTGTTTTTTCGTTATTATTATTTTATATTAACGTTAATAAATATTATATATATATATATATCATATTTCCGTAATAATTATCCATAGAAAATAATCGCGTTTATAGTAATTTATAAAAGTGCAGTCTATGACCTTCGACTTAATGACATAACTGATAGTATAGCATAATAAATGTATTTCCCGTTTGTTACATTACCTACGAATTGTATGTATAAAGTAATATTAGATCGCAAATCGCAATACAAAATTAAAATATAAGAGCGTTGTTTCGATTATTTTGTTGAATTATTATTCATGTTTTAAGCTTAAATTTCTTATCAAGCTTGATTTATTTTTTCACCAATAGTATTTAATGATGAGCATAATTATAGGCGAAGCATTTATAAGAATCGGCGGCGAGTTTAATGTATGATATTATGATAATTCTGTCAATTGTAAATATATACCTACCTACTTATAATACTGACATATTGTTTGACAACTCCTAATCTTAATTTTTGTGAATAAATCAATTAAATATTTACAGTTATTAACCACATCCGCGTGTAAACAGGATATCGCTGAATACGTTCGTGCCTATAATATATAATATATATACCTACATACCTATCAATATTATAAACGTAGGTATATATAATAAAAAATAATACTATACTAATATAATTTGATTACTGTTTAATTTTGTATAGTAGGTATCTATAAGTGGATATAACCTAACCTACATATATATAGGTAATTTTAATATACTATACCCAAAAATTGATGACTGTACAGGTCTGTGAGAATGGTACAATCTTATGTAACATAGAATTTTACACTACTGTAATAAACATCTAGCCAACTTTGATTTTTTCTTTGATGATAGTTGTAAGTTAAAAAATTTGTTGATTGTTCATTATACTATTCATTACTATATATAGCTATCCCAATAACCTATGTTGTATATACCTATCATCTGTACTCTTTGACATAGCGGGCTTTACTAAAAAAAAAAAAAATAACATGGTTATTGATACAATTAAGTATTAACAATGATTGGACGTATAAACAGAGATTTAATTGTTAAATGCCAAAGAAATATTTTTAAAATTATAAATATGATTCAAAGTAAATAAATCGAACAACTTTAAATACTTTTGATAAAATTGAAGATCCTATAATGACGTTATTTCTCATTGCTGTTTACCGCATATTTCAAGGTTTAGTAACAAATATTTAATATACATAAACATATAATATAGATTTTCAGTCTTTCCGATTAATCATCGACCGCTCTTTGTTTAATCTCAAACAATTTCATTATAAATTCGATGCGATTATTATAGGAGATGAATGAATTAACGACGATGATACAACATACAACGAGTAGTGAGCATCATATATGAGAAAATTTAAAAAATATTTATTACAAAATAAATAGGTACCTAGGTAAATATAGTTATTTCAAATATCTTTATTGTGTGTCTCACATTTATAATAATACTGATACAGAATAAAAAGGTGGGTAAGTGAATGTCGCTCTGCTGTACAGTAGGTTACAAGTGGGTCACTGTAATGGATGGTGTTAAATTTGAATTCAATGATATAATATCATTTTATTAGAAAAACGATTCTGAGCGAAAACGGTCAGTCAGCCTATGATATTACCAAGTATATTTGACGATATTATTGTGAATAAAGTAATTTATATATAACCTATTAAGTGGAGCCTTGTTTTCAATTTTCAATCCTTAGCTATAAAAGTTGAACATTTTATAAATTTTTAACTACAAAATAATTATTAAATTATAAATTTGAACTTTAAATGCTTTTAAAAAAAAATTGTGCCTATGTATTTTTAATATTTTCAAACTGCTATTGTCATACAGCCTTGAATTAAATTTTCACGGTTTTTTACCCAACAAATAAAATTTTATTAATATTTATAGAAAAAAAAACTAAAAAAATTGAAAACTGACAATGTCCGTAAACAGCTCAAAAAGAGTCAAATTATTTTCAAAATTGTATGGTGTATAGAAAATGCTAATATAAACATTCAGTGTAATTTTCAAATATCTACAGTCATTCGTTTTTTAATAATAATAAAATAAGAAAATCGTTACATGAAAAATCGAGTGAATATCAAATGATGTAAAAATATGAATTTCAAACGCTGATAAAAATTTAATTTGACTTTCTTGCAGACATTTTTTTTTTTTGATAAAGGTAGACAAACTTATGGATAAAAACAAAGCTTTTTTACCCAACAAATAAAGTTTTATTGACATCCATAGAAAAAAATACTAATAATATTGGAAATTGAAAATGTTCCTAAACAGTTCAAAACAAATCAAAATATTTTGAAGATTTTATCATGTATAGGAAATGCAAATATAAACAACCAGTGAAAATGTCATGTATATATGTTCATTTGTTTTTGAATTACACCAAAAGTCAAAATCGATTTTCTCGTAAACAGATTTTGCGTAGAAATTCCCGTTTTTCCTTAATTTATCTTATGTTTGTTACGGCGCTTTAAAAAACTATTGAGAAATTTTTACTTTTAAACCCCCAAAGTACCAACTAGATTCACTTTCTTATCAGAAAAGTTACTGTTGAAGAAAATCCAAGCATTTTTACTGTCCTAAAAGGTGATGACAAACACCAAAAAAAAAAAACACGCATCATTATAAAATCAATATATTCATCGCTTCGCTCAGAATCTAAAATGCAACGACTTACCCTCAGAAATATTGTCACAATTCAATTTTATAAAAGGTATTTTTACTCTAAAACCAAAATTGAGTGAGTCTTACTTAGACTGTGTAATCGTAGGTATATTATAATTTATAATTTATAATATAGGTACACAGCCCCGGATCCCCATAGACCTTATACTATAAGAATCCCACACAGGTTATCGAACATGGGTTAAAGTAAATAGTTGTAAACTTGTAATAAATAATACATACAGAAAATAAAATTAAAATTACATGAAGATGTTTGGACGCTCGTAACCCATAAATTAGTTTTACAACACAATAATTAAATTAATCATCGTGGAAATTAGCAAATAAAGCACATACGTTTAAGCGATTTATAAATGTAGGTAGGAAATATACGAAAAAAACGAAAAAAAATATTGGCAATCGCGCGTCCCATGTAATCTATTGCGGCAAGTCTACCATATTCCACAACTACAGAATTCTAAAGTTAATATTTATTGTTTGATTCTTAAAATGCATTTACCTATGTGTGCCGCGTAGACCTCTTCCCATTTTTTTAAGCTAGTAAATGCAGGTAAATAGTAAGTAAATGCATTTTAAGAAAAATAAAAAAAAATTTTAACTTTAAAATTGTGTAGTTAAAAGTTATAAAAATTCAAAAACAGATAAAAATGCAAAATAGTCTCAAAAAGTTAAAAAAAAAAGCACTAAAAACTAAAAAATCGCAAAATATGCAAAATCAAATTTTTAATTTCAGTTCTCTGTATTATGAAACACATTTTTATCTTACTCTGCTATTTTTTAAGCATCTCATAAGAAATATGCAAATGCTATAAAATCCCAACCCTGGTTATAACCATGGTTACAGACGTAAATAACAATTTTAATGTTGATAACTTATAACCATGGTTACAAACGTTAATAACTACGGTTAATGGGTATGATTTATAACCATGGTTACAAACGTTGATAACTATGTATAGCTAAATAATGTAGGTAGTAAGTACTACAAATGTTTTTCATCGCTTAAAGAGTTAATATTATTAATTCTAATATGCATATTTGATCATTTTTCACTAATAGTCATAAATGCTTATCTGGCTAATTTTAAATTATTATGAGTGTATTGTGTTTGTGTAAAAATTTTACAAAATATGTCAAACACTTTTACTATAAACAAAAGTTATAAACATTTATTCGTCAATAAAACCATAGTCTAACAATAATAATCATATTTTTGTTTTTTAAATAATTTAAAAAAAATATTAATACCTACTATAAAATAGTATCCTCGATGACATTTGGATGAAAAATCTATAGATATAGTATGTCAATGCACAAATTCTAAACAATCTATCATTATTCATAAGCATAGTTAATATGTTAATTTAAATAAATACATAAACAAAATACTTATTTAAGACAGTCGAGACAAAACGTATTTCCTATCAGGTCTATAGGCACAACTAGGGTTAAAATTCTAAGGGGGGGGGGCTTCAGCCCACCTAACAAAACTATTAATTTGAAATAACTCATATAGACGGCTATATCTAAATCAATAATGAATATTTTGGGGGGCTAAACCTTAGCCAGGGTGGTTAAGCATCCCTCTAGTTGCACCGCTGATAAGGTACAGAGTGACTATAAAAATAAAATATAAATAACAATTTTAATGCATTTTAATAGAATTTATTTAGGGCAATAGGGCATTTAGGGCGTTTTTTATAGCAAAAAGTCGCTAGATATTTATCAATTAATATCGTATGTACAAAGATATTATAGTAATAACTTATAACAAAATACAAATATTAAATAACAACCAATATCACTATTTTGTGAAAAGGATCACGCTATATCCAAATGAGTGTTCCCCTATAAACCCATTTCAAGTTTTCGTATAATTGTTTGTGCGCTTTTTTTATGGTTAGATTTTTTTTTTTAAATTCTCGTTTGTCTAATCACGGCTTTCTTTATATAGTTATACATAGATGGGCTTAACTTGATATATAATTTTAAATTATCATGTGCTACAAAATTATTATGTCTTAGTAGGTACACGATTGAAGCAAAATAAGTATATCTATTTTAAAAACAAAAAACATCGTAGTAAATTTAAAAGTAACAGCTGTCGAGTGTGTCGACCTAACTATATAATCATCATAACATAGAAATTATAATAATAAATAATAAAACGTTGGACGGGTCGAATAGCATTTACTCGGAAAGTTAGAACGCGTTTTCTGTATTCTTTTTTTACATAGTTACATCTTACATCATGTCAATCTTTACGTCCATCTCGGTGTTGTGTATAATATGAAATGTGCGATTTTGCGCTACTATACCTATACTTTAATCTGCAGCCTGCAGGTGCATATAAAATTATAAATATTTAATACCTAAAAATAAACACTGTGGTCTGCGATATGCATTTAAGTCTAAAGTATACGAATTATACGTTCCTTTATGTATTCGGATGACGGCTACTGTAATCGAAATATTAAGCTTTACATTTATAACAATTATCAATCAACAATAATTACGATTAGTAAATTAAACGGTAGTATTTAGTACTTCAACGTAACATATCGATACAAGGATGCGATTTCGCGGGTGACTTACAGCTTTTGTCAATGAGTAATATCGTTTAAAATAAACAACGACGCAAGAGACATTTTGACCGCACGTACCGCCACACAACCACAGCGGTTGTATATTTATCATTTCGATACGGTAGAAAAGGCTATATGACAGCCGCTCTTTGAATTAATCACGTTATTTTAAGACGTTCACATTGTCAACTGTATACCTATACCCGCATACTTATTATGCTGCTGTTACAGTGAAGTGATTAATACCACAGACTGTCCACTGCAAAAGTGTGTATTTAAATATTAAATTGGACCCAGTCACACACACACACTACCTATATTATACAGAGTATCGAAAACAAAAACTTGTTTACTTGTAGATATATAATATTTAATATTGTCATTTATTTTTATATTAGTGTTATAATATTTTAATAGTTTCTGAATTGGAAAAGTTTCTCAAGAATAGGTGAATGGTGATCACACAAAGATTTTGAGATTAACGGACTTACAGTGGAAATTTTACTTGTAGAAGGTTGCCGTTGTCCCATCAATTACATCTTAGACATCTTATATAGGTAGGTATTATAGTAGTATCAGTAGAAATAATTAGTAGAAATTAGTATTTTTTCCTATAAATAAATAGTTACCACTGGCTAGGTACTTAGGTACCATATAATATAAATGTTATTATGATTGAATATAATATTTTTGATATTTGTCGCTATATTTTTTACCTGCGGTGGTTTATCTGAAATTGGTAGACTCAAAAACTAATGGACCGATTTCAAAAGTGATATATTTTATTATTTTATTTGTGGATTTACTATTTATGTTCATGATCGTGATCGACGACAATGACGATAGTAATATTGTTTTTTATTATTATTATTTTTATTATTTTACGGTTTTCAGTGGCCATACGCCGAGTGGGGCGTTTACCATGTAAAATATATTACGAATTATTACTGGGTATTTAAATCTTTTCTTTATATAATAAATTCGAATGTGGCCATCTTCACAATACTTGCATATTAAACAAAATATCGAAGAATTAAATATGATAAATAAAAATAAGGTAGTCTGTGATAATAGAAAAGTATGCAAATTTTGGTAGTCGTAGATAACAGGATCGTGATGTTTCATAAAACAATCCTGGTAGCCATGATAAGTGATAATGGAGGTAGTCTTGGGTGGTAGTCGCGATAATAGCCGTAGTCTCGTATAACAGGAAAGTACCTACCCGATTTTCTTAAATTGTTGTAGACATTTGAATTTTTCATCAAATGTTTATTTAATTATTTTCTAACATAAGAAAATGTTTAAGATATTTCGACTCGTTTCAAGCTATTTATTGGCATTTTCAATTGGTTGGGTCAAAAAGCATGAAAATGTAATAGGTAGAAGGTTTCTCATGAGTTATTTCAATAGCAGTTGAAAATTATTAGAGATACATAGGCAAGATTATTTTTATGAGCATTTAAAGTTAAAATTGTATAATATGTTAAATTTGTATAGCTATAGAGATTGAAAATGTATGACAAGGTTTCTCATAAGTAGTTTATAGGTTATACTGTAACCAAAATATTTAAAAAGTATATAAATACAGTATATATATTTACTTTTAAGTTATGACGAATTTGAATATTTTAAATTTTAAATGAAGAATAATGATTTTAGTTATTTTGTCGTAATTAAAAAAAGTTATTCGTGGACACTTGAAACTTTTAAAGTACAGTTATTAGTTATTATTATATTTTATACACAATAACCTTATCAAATTAAATTTTTTCGAAAAAAATGTATTCCACCTACTGTATTACTAATATTTGCTTATAACATTACTTTCAAACCAATAATAACATAAAATATACTTAGTAGTATAGGTCATTTTTCATACACAATGACATAATATCATAGAATTCAAATTTAACACATTTATATTAAAGTGACCTTTCTAAAAACCTACTGTAAGTACAGCCTGCTAAGCGGTATCCTGTACTTGCCCACCTTTTTAGATTCTGAGTGGAACGATAGATGTATTGATTTTACAATGATGTGTGTTATATTTTTTTTTTTGTGTCATCGCCTTTTAGGACAGTAAAAATGCTTAGATTTTCTTTAACAGTATCTTTTCTGACAGGAAAGTGAAACTAGTTAAATCTAAGATTTTAAAATATAACACAAGATTCCTCATAAGTCTGTCTACCTTTATCAAAAAGAGAAAAAAAATGTCTACAAGAAAGTCAATTTAAATTTTTATGAACGTTTGAAATTCATATTATTACAACATTTGATATTCACTCGATTTTTCATGTAACGATTTTCTTATTTTATTGTAATTAAAAAACGAATGACTGTATATATTTGAAAATTACACTGAATGTTTATATTAGCACTTTCTATACACCATACAATTTTGAAAATAATTTGACTCTTTTTGAGCTGTTTATAGACATTGTCAGTTTTTGTTTTTTTTTTTATAAATATCAATAAAATTGTATTTGTTGGGTAAAAAAGCATGAAAATTTAATATAAGGCTCCTGATATATCGTTCTAATAGAAGTTGAAAAATATAAAAATACATAGTCACAATTTTTTTTATAAGCATTTAAAGTTCAAATTTTGACAAGATTTATCAAATTTAAAATTTAATAATTATTTTGTAGTTAATTATAAAATGTTCTACTTTTGTAGCTAAGGATTGAAAATTTAAAACTAAGTTCCACGTAAATAAGTAAATTTATAAATTACTTTATTCACAATAATATCATCAAATACACTTAGTAATATCATAGGCTGACTGACCGTTTTTCTTATACAATGAAATTATATCATTGAATTCAAATTTAACACTATCCATTACAGTGACCCACTTGTAACCTACTGTACAGCAGAGCGACACCCTCTTACCCACCTTTTTTTTAATTGTATTTTAAGCTACGAGTTTTACCATTTAAGTATACAACTGCATAAAATAATATTTTGAATAATATATACATATTATATTTAAAAAATTGTTAATATTTTTCAATTTTTGTCTATGTGATTACTGATATGAAATTATTTAATTATAAGCTCATGTTTTTGGGGATAAATAGTGTCAAATGTCAACCGATTATAAAATTAAATAATCACTGTGGTTATATTATATTCTCGATTCAGATAAACGTGGACGTAGTCTATTAAATTTTGATAAGGTAGCAGGCCAGATAATTATTTATCTAAAATACTCAGCGTCTCAGTTGCATGTGAATAATATAATTCTGATTGCTGGTTAAAAATTGACAGTTTTTAATTTGAAAGAGTAAGCTTTTAAATTTAAGTACATTGGAGTTATTGAATAACACTAGAGAAATATATTCTAAGATGCCTAAAAATAAGTGATTATTTCGATTTTAGAATTTTTTTTATAAATTATAACTTCTGAAAATAAATATTTGAAATCGGAGACTATATGGAACCAAGTTACCATTTATCAAATTGCTTTAGTCTTTAATAAATGTTTACTTTATAATTTTAAAAATTTTTAGTAGATACTATCTATTTTTTGGGGAACATTAATAGGAATCTAAAGCGACACTTGAGAATCAATAAAACGACCATACCCGATGACCACTCGAAATTTTAGCTCAAACCATAATATTATTGCACTGTTGAGTGTTTACAGGATAGGACATAAATGTAATATTTGAGTATTTATTATTATTATTATTAAAAAATCTTAATTTATATTGTCCAGCACAAATAACAAAAATTATTATTAATTTAAGAACTTTATAATAGAATTATTAACTAAACAATAATTATAAACCTACTTCCCTTTTTATATACTAGTTATCTAAACTCTAAAGATCGCACTTTGCAATAATTTATAAAAATGTAAGTATTTATAAGGTAATACTAACCGACTTTTATTGTAGTCTTCAGATACACGCGACCAAAACACTGAAATAATAATATTGTCCTACACTTTGGCAACTGCAATTTCAAGCGGTGAACGTAGATATCCTAGAAATTAAGAAACAAATACCACTGAATTCAGCTGTACGTACATTACTTAACAGCTGGAACGATAACTTTTCGAACACTGTCAGTGGCACAACATTGGTGTGGGGGGTATCATTGTGTCAACGTCGAGAATGTTATAATTATAGCCCCCCTCATTGAAATTTATTTTTTATTTTTTTATTTCTATTGTTTTATATTAGGGTACAGATCATGAGCCCAGTTTAGTTAACTTGAGAAAAGATACCGTAAATACAAACCAGATTTTAATTTTGTGGTAGATACGAGGACTTTCTTACTTTATAAACAGAAATATAAATGTATTATGTTAATAAATTCATTTTTAGTTGTATTTTTATTTATACTTTAAAAATAGAATACGCAGAATTTTGGAAAATAATTAATCTTATGACGTTTATACTGATTTTCTTTAAAAATTTTAAATTCTTTATTCACATTATTTTAAAGTCGCACATTTTATATAAAGAATATGCTTGAATTTCGCTCTTGGAACATAATATTAGGTGTTCAAACTGTTTTTCTAATCTTCAGCGTCAAAGACGTGGTTGCATTACCACAACTCGTAGTAAAATTTCCTGGCTGCGACACCAATGAATGAATAATAGTTCGCATCAGGATATACGATGTGCGTCACGAACAAGTAGAAATAAGCGAAATAGGACGTGTTAAATCTGTGATCGGGACTACAACAATAATAAAAAATGGACGAGACTATAATAGCAAGTACGAGTAAGTGACGAGGAGAGCGTTAAGAGGGAGAGAAGGACGCAACGCGCAGCAAACGGAAAAAAATCAATACGATATTACACGGCGGTCCATCCAAGGCGACAACCGCCACCGCAGTCGCTTTCACCGGGTTTTTTTTTATCCTATTATTATTATTGTTTTACATTTTTCTTTTTGTCATAACGCTTATCGTCGGTGCCACGGTCATCTCCCAAAATAATAAAAATATTGTTTCGATGAAAACAAAAACAATCGGCGAACCGACAGAGAGCGAAAAGTTACTACAACTCGGCCCGCCACCGCGTAGTTTCGTAGCGACCATCATTTAATGTTCCGAGGATGATTCATTTGGCGTTCCCCTACTTCGTGCGCACGATATTTTTATTATTATCTCCCCCTTTACGAGTGTACGCGTTTTATCGGCCCTTTTGCGCGCATGCATTTAATATTATTTATAAACGAGATTTTCTCCGCGTAGGCCCGTCCGAATATATTGTATAATAATATCGTCGGTTCTCCTGCAGAAATAAAAACCAAAAGTTTTCCAAGACACATGACGATTTCGTCGCGACACCAATCATTTAAATATTTAATATTATAAAATTAGTTTTCACCTATTTATCGTATTTTATACACCACTCCGCCGCTTTGTTGTTTTCACTCGTCCGAAACGCATTTCGTGCTGCGGTCGTTCGCAGCGTGTGTGGGAAGAGTGCTCTTATTTTAGAAACATTTAATTTGAGAATACGACGGCGGCGCGGGTGTCTCGTATTCTCGTCGTTCCATTTAAAGGCTCCGCCGGACCGGCACCGGAGTTGGTAACACTGCCGGAGCCGCCACCGTATCAGTCGTATAGCGTTATCTACGCGTCTGTTCCGCCGCCGCGTCCATCCTCCATCAATTCGCTACGACGCTACGGCGGTAGTTTTCTCTCACTCAGGCTTAGACACTTTCTAATATCTCTCTCTTGCTCTTCCACCCGCCGACCAACGAAAGGAGACGGCGGAGCAGATGAGGACGGTGAAAAAACCAAATAAAATTAGCCAACCGTATATATGTATATTGTATGTGTGTGTGTGTGAGTGTGCATTGGTTGGATGAGTAAACGCCGATAATAGACCAAGAAATGGGAGAAAGAAAAAATAAACTTAAGAAATCGAGCCGTTCCGACTCCAAAGTTCAAATTAGAAACACAAAAGGAAAGAAACAACACAGCACAAGATTAATTAATAATATTTGTGTTATGAATTTTTGATGAGATGTTTTTTTACTCTCAAATTGCACACCCATATACGCGCGTATCGTGGAAAATGATACGAAATAAATTATGGAACTATAATATAATATTAAAGAAAAAACCAACAAAATAAAGTAGAGAGCATCAAGTTTGAAATACGTATAATTTGTCGATGAGAAATTAAACACGCATGCATTAAAATACTTAAAATAATATATAGGTATAAAATAAATGCTCCTACGGGAACATATCGCTTTATAACAATGTGTAATATGATTATTAGATTTTTTATTGAAATGTTAGTATTATATGTTTTTGAATTTATAAATATTTTTTTTTTGTAATAATAAAAGATTACGTTGTGGAAGTACTAATATTATATATATATTTTTTTTTTTTTATTTTATTTAATACCAAAACGTAAAAGACGAAAACTTTGTTTTATAAATATACATAATATCATATGCGTATTGTTGTATATAAGTTTTTTGTTGAATTATTTTTACTGTCTGTCGGTGGACCTGAGCTTCTCCTCGATGACTTCTTGGGAAGCTTCCGAATGGTCAGTGGCCTGGAACGCCTTGTGTACGCCAACCAGTGACTTCTTGAGCGCGTCGTAGCTGGACGAGTAGACCATCTTCTTCTTGACTTTAGCAGTATCTGGGCACCAGCAAAGCAAGAAGAGCTTTTGCTTCTTTGAGCTCTCGGATGTGCCCTGACACTGGTGAGTGTACTCGAAGTCAAACAGACCGTAACGGCATTCTTGCGGGCCGGCCTTTTGTAGGTCTTCTAGGAACAGGTCGTAAGTAGAGTTGCGCTCGCCGATCACCTCGATGTCGATCTGCTTCTCGTCCTTGATGTGAAACACCACGTACCTGTGCTTCTTGTCCTTTTTGATCTCCTCGTAGACCTTTTTGCACGCATCCGCTACGGTTACTCCAGATGCCATTTCGGACCGATGTACGAATTCGATTAGATTGTGCGTGTGCGCAATAAACGTATACCGCTTCGACGGGCGAAAAACGGAACAGAGCGCGGGTTTTTACGGTTAACTACTCACACACACGACCGGAGTGAATTATATGAATAAAACGCCCGACGTCTGCCGCAGGAAAACACTCAGACAATTTGTTGTACTGAACGGCACAGTGTTGTACTACTACGGGCATTGGATTCTTACAATATGACTCAGCTCGACTCTGATTTAAGCACACCCCAAGGAGCATATATGTTCGATTATCATGGAAGAGAAACCATACGCGACGCGTTACTGCACGGTACCGTACTTATGTACGCACTGCCACCTGTGTGCCCGAGTCAGCTGGCCGTAAATCGTAATCAGACGCCGGTGAATGGTGATACGATTGATACGAATTACGAATCGTGCGTGCGCCCGGCGCCGTGCAGCTGCTGTCCCGGGCGCTGCCTGCAGCTCATGATTGAAATTTTTATATCATGCTGCAACTGCTTGCAAGTTGCAAATTTGCAATTTTAGTATTCTTGTCCATGGCAGCAGGCTGACGACATCACGGTTGCACACGTCGTACTCTTCTCAAGGCACTTAGCTCTTTGTTTCAATTTTCTACGCGCACCTTTTCAATACGTATTCATTCAAATATTTATTTAGATGATTCGATCTAGCTATATAGCAGCTGGTGGCTGGTGCTTGTGGGTTGACAGCGATTTTATTTTTACAAAGTAGGATTAGAATAATTATTATACAATTGACACACTTTTGATTACGTCGATCATAATTCACAATAGTTGTCACATAATTTTTCATATTACCAATTACCATTGATTGTAATTAATAAATACTAGTATTGCGTAATGCGTAGTGTTTATAATCAATTTATAAACAAAAAATAAAGGAAAAACTGAGATTCTTACACCAGTTTTTAAAAACCGATTTTGTTGTTTGGTGTAACTCCAAACAAAAATAACTGTATACTATAGATACATAAAATATCCAATGTTTATGTTGAAATTTTATATTGTATATATACCATAAAGTTTTCAAAATATTTAAGACACTTTTTGAGCTATTATTTTATAAACAAAAGAAAATTTCAGTTTTTATTAGTTTTTTTAAATTATTGTCTATAAAAACAATTTCACTCGGTCCAAAAACTTTATAAGGTTTTTTATAAGTGGTTGTTAATAGAAATTAAAATAAAAGTTGATTGTAGATCCACAATACCGACAGAAGTTAGAATTTTGATATGCATCTAAGACTCCAAAATACAATATAAAATTCTTCATAAGTTTTCCTACATTTAATAAAAGAAAAACGTTTACTGGAAAGTAGAATACATTTTTATGAGTGTCTGAAGTTAGACATAGGATATTCACCTGTAATTTAACTAATTCTCATGGAACGATTTTATTATTTTGTTGTGCTTAAAATGTTCACAAAATGTTTGTTTTATAATTTTTTGTACATGAAAAAATTTTCAAAATATTTCAACTCTATTTTACATAGTATTATTTATTTATTTGTAGTCATTAAAAATTTTAAATTGTATGGTTTTTTTTCATTATAATGTCATGAGAATTTTTATCATTTGGTCGAAATGCTTGAAAATGTAATACAAGGTTTCTTATAAGTTGTAATAATAGTAGTTGAGAAATATTGAAGATACATAGAATACTTGATATTTTTTATAAGTATTTAAGTTCAATTTTTGACAAAATTCATCAAAATCTCAAAAATTTGCAATTTATTTTGTAGTTTAGAAATATGTATATGAAACGTTAAAAACAAGAATTCTCATAACTAGTTCATATTGTAACCATTTCAAATATATAAAAACAGTTGCCATAGGCATTTTAAGTTCAAATTTAAACGAAAAAAGATATTTAAACGAAGAATAATGATTTTATTTCTTTTGTTAAAATTAAAAATATTTGCCAATACTTAAAACTTTTGTCGAGATTTGAGATTTTATTTTTTATTTATTAATAATATAATAATATTATATGCGCTGCCACACTGGTACTCTTTTGTTTGTTATTTTATATAGTACCTATGTCGAAGATTTTATAAAAATTAAATTTAGATTTTGTATACACTTTAAATTATATTTTAATAACAACACTGGGTAGCCGAATAGAGAGTAGGGAAAATATAGTAGGTAAAAAATAAATATAAGTAATGAATACTCATACCGAATATAGTATGAATCACGATATAGATAATATGTAATATTCTCATAGGCCCTATACTAACTACCACGGCTTTAGAACTAAAGCCGTGCTAACTACTAAGGTGAATAAGGTAGTTAACCGGTAAGGTCCGTGATATTCTACACTGAAGCATAGGCGTAGAAGGGGGGGGGGGTCTAAGGGGCTATAGCCGTTGGAATTTTGTTTAGCCCCCCATTTCGTAATTTTTTTTAAGTTACATTTTTAGAATAATATATGTCGTGTACCAGAAATATAATAGGTTATAGCCCCCTATATAAATTCATCACGCTACGCCCATGCACCGAAGTACCTATATAAGTATTTTTTTTTAAATACCTATATTAAATTATTACCTGTGTCGTCGACGAGAAGCAACGGGAGAAATTTCCGAAGGGAATATTTTGAAAATTCTTAGCGGTCACACTGTGCGGGAACGAACACGTTGTGCACGGTTGGTGACCTAAGCGCCAAGCGGTGATACGTAAACATAACTGTAACGCAAGAGACGTGTACACATTTCACCTCTCATAATATACATTGTACAGCTCGTAGTTTGGTCGGTGAAGTTTTTTTTAAATTTTAGTACATACATATTATTTTATTCAACCTATCATCGTTTGAGTTTAACTTTTCTCTCAAAAATGGTGAAAAAGGAGAAATTTGAATCTTTGTTTACCAAAGAAGAAGAACAATTGTTGTCAGATTTTAGCAGAAATGTTTCCACCAAGTCTTCAGCACTTTTCTACGGCAGCGCTTTTATGGTGTCAGCATTGCCCATTTGTAAGTACTTTGAATGTTACATTACAACCTCTTGTATTACTAGGTAGTTTACTACTAAATCGATTTTGTCATCTAACCCAAATTACTTATTTGCACAGGGCTCTACTGGAGAATACACATGATCGAAATGATGCCGGCCCTTGTTTGGTTCATTCTTGTCACTCTAGGCAGCACATACCTCATATCATTCGCCTACAAAAACACCAAGTTCATATTGAAACACAAGGTATGTGTGTTGGACTTTAAGTTTTTGTATAATATTGTACTTGTTAAGTGTACATTATGTCTTCTTATTTTTTAGATTGCGATTAAAAGGGAAGAAGCAGTGACCAGGGAAATCACTAGAAAATATGCTGATGACAAAAAAATCAGCAAAAAAGAAAAGGACGAAAAGTACATAATATATATTTGATAACTTTATTATTTTATTTAAATGCTTTCAACTATTATTTTTTTTTTAAATAATTTAATACTCATAATGCAATAAATAGGTACCATAAGAAATTATTTTGCTAAACAACTGATTCATAACAAATTATTGCTCAGTGAGTTTTGGAGATTTAACTAATAGATAATTAAAATGATTCATTGAATATAATATGGAAATATGTATCTAAAAAGTATGCAATACCTGCATGTGTGGTTTCCGTCTAACAAACATACTGCATACCAAATTTTATGTTACCATACCTCTGTTTCTAAGTTTCCACCCTAGGAAATGGCTATTATATCAAGTCATTACAATTATATAAAAATAATATAGGTATACGGTATTTTCGGTAACATCAGTAATTATTGATGCACAGTATACCGGTATTCTAAAATACCAATATTACTGCCTTTTCTATGCCTCTGAATATTAAAAGTAAAACTGACAGTTAACTTCCCAATTTTCTTACAATTTGAAAACTAATTTTTTATTTTTTGTACTTTTTTATTGTAGTGTTGTATTTCTGATAACTAGTAGCTTTATAGATGATATGTAAATTTAAATATTTCAATCAGAAAATAAATTTCACTGGATTTCTTTTTATACAACATAACACAAACTTGTTTAAAATGTACTAAATATTGTAACGAACTTCACGTATTGACAACCATAGATTGGGAAGGAAGTAAGTAGTGTAATGCCTAAAAAATTAACAAAATATTTCTGTTTTTTTTTTATTAAAATTATTCTAATTCTGAATATTTGATTTAGTTGATTGGATAGAATAAGGTGAAGTTATGAAGGTGCTTACTGAAGCTCTCAGTAATTACTTTTGAATATGGGGTGATTAGGAACTACTACACCATACTCGTGTCCCCCTCTTGGAGATCCCCTAGGGGACATTTAAAATGAAATGACTTGTGAGTCGTGTTCTGGTTATTTTGAAATTATACATTATTTCATCGTTATTTATTATAATGTATAGATTACCAGAGTACGTAGCGATTATTATATAAATAATTTTTTTTCAATTAAAAATATGTATCTAAGTTATTGATAGTACCTTTAAAAGTTTAAACTAAATAATAGGTTGATGTATTATAATATTAAATTGTTTAAAATATTTTTAAATAAATTTGATGCATTTCAAAATTATAAGTAAGATGAACAAATTATTCTTTTGTTTTCAACATTGTAAATGACTTTAGTTAAGAGGATGTCAGCGCACTTTTTGTTTTCTCTCTCTAGCCCACACGCAACATAGACAAAATGTATTAGCGCAGAATCATTTGTTCTATGTTTTTAAGTAATTTCAGAGTAAAATTACCCATTACTAAAAAGATAGAGAATAATATTTTAGAGGGAATGACATCGATTTTATATATTATTGTTGTTTGACTTTGTATTCAACTTTCGAAATAAACAAAAAAATGTTGTAAATTTCAATTATGTTTAAATTGTTTTGAAACAGTATTTAGAGAAATCGATATGTCATTCCCTCAAAAATATTATACTCTATCTTTTTTGTAATGAGTGATTTTACTCTGAAATTTCTTAAAAACATAGAAAAAGCGATTCTGCGCAAATACATTTTGTCTATATTGCGCGTGGGTCAGAGAGAGAAAACAAATAGTGCGCTGACATCCTCTTAAAAAGGATTTTAAAAAAATTAAATGTATACTATGTGAAATTTTGGAACTGATTTTTAGGCTAATGGAAATTTATAGAACATACTTATATTTTATAAGTTAAGTAATTCCAATTTTTTTAATATATTATTTTATTGTATGATTTTAGAGCTCTATTCCAAAAAAACGATGTAGCCGATTATGAAGCAACAGCATTTTCAATTTTCTACAACAACGCATTATTTTTGGTCATTGTAGTTTTGCTCAGTTTCTATCTTCTGAAAGGATTCTCAACTACAGCGTATCCTTTTATTATATGTTTCATATTTAAGAAACTCAAACTTTAATAATTAGAAAAGGCGATGACCATAAAAGAGTATCATATTGAATATCAGGGATTATAATATTTTGCTTACATCTTCGAATTGTAACAAAACAAAATAGAATATAAATCTATTTTGTTCTGTTTTTGAGTTATCTGATAAAATTTCATGATTAGAAAAAAATAATTTAAAATTTAACTGATGTAGCCATTTTATGTTTTTACTTTTTCTTTCAGAAAACAGTTTCTTGCTGAGAAAGTTTTCCCTCCTTTATTCAATACGTTCTTACACCTTGTAATCTGTGATAGAAAATAAATTATTTATTTGTTAACTAAAATATAATATATAACTTATCTAAAGTGTTAAATAATAGTTATGGTTTTCAGTTTGCGTATTATTAGATTACCTTAACTCAAATATTCATAGGAATTACATATTTTCTGTTGGAATTGCAAGTGGATTAATTGCTTTGTTTTCAACTGGAACTCAGTAAAAACATTCTTCATGGACTGCCTCCTCAACATCGCAGAATCTGAAAGTTCTATGAACTTTTGAAGTTAAGTTATACAGAAAGATGTATATGGACTAAACAATACTGTGTACGCAATTTTGTAAAAATAATATATTAGATCCTAATGTAAAAAAAAAAAAAATGTATTATTTTTTTTTTACTATTGTTTAAAATGTTTTTACTTGAAATAGCTATCGCAAGAGTTGAATCACTCATTGCATGCTAACAATAATATAGTTTATCTTTGTTCATTTTTATTTTTAATAAGATCAATATGTATCAAAAAAAAAAAAAAATATATGATAAATTATCATAACTTTATTATATTTTAGTTATTCATTTGTATCCGTCAATAGTTAGTTATATAAATAACCAATGCTAGAGTAATTTAAATTAATATAATGTAATATGTTGTTGCAAAGATTGTGTAGGCATTTTTCTCAGTGATATACATTGTTAGAAATTAACAAATATGTAAAATAATATGGAGTCTTATGCACAAAACACTTTTAAATTTTAAATTTTTTTATTAATTGAAGTTTTACTGACGTATGTCATCTTAACTTATTGTTGCTGAATTACATTTTTTTAGCATTTGGAAAAATAGATAATTAGTAATAATATAATAAATAAATATTAGTAATAAAGATACTATTGGCTATGTTTTAAAGGAGTTACAATCAGAAGAAAATTAAATAAATAAATAATAGTTATAACAATAGATTGTGTGGGTGTCCACGCTTGAGTCAGCGTACAGAAGACGAGTCAC
The DNA here is from genome assembly GCA_008086715.1 of Sitobion miscanthi. Taxonomy (NCBI): domain Eukaryota; kingdom Metazoa; phylum Arthropoda; class Insecta; order Hemiptera; family Aphididae; genus Sitobion; species Sitobion miscanthi. Next base: position 23,101,107 of record CM017798.1, on the reverse strand, counting down.
TTAGTTTGTAAAATTTTGCACTGTGAGCAGAATTGATGTGGTCGAAGAAGTTGATTGATAATTTTTTTATGTACTCAGTTATTGTGGGACAAAACACTTAGTACAGTTTAAACAATCTAAAAGAAGTGTTTGATCATTTAATTTGTAGTCTAAATCATTTGCTATAAAGTAATACAGCAAGAGGTTTAAACTTCAATATGTTCAAAATGGTATTGAACTACTGACTGTTATAATAAGTCTGTTTGAAGTATCGTAACTTTTACAAAACTTATTAGTAATTACTGGGATTTGAATATCAATAAATTTGTTTTGTAAAAATTTTATTAATATAAATTTCTTTTTTGAGATAATTGATAGGTATGTCATTTTTTTGTAGTTTTAGCTCATATAATGCATTTATGATATTTTTAGGGAATTAAAATCTTAGCCCTACTAATTATAAATTAGTTAAAAAATTGGTTTTTTTAAAGATTATCTTTGAAGTTTAAATGAATGGAAACTCGTTGATTAAAATATAACATTTACTTAATATTAATATAGTTCTTTGGATAATCATTTAGTACATGCATGTACCTTGTACACATTTATTCCATGTTGTGCACTTGAATTTATTTTGATTTCATATTCTGATCGGACGTTGGTCTTTTGACATTATATTTGACATCGACTAATAACCAAGTTGTAACTGAATGTAAATAGTATATAAATATATAATATACCAAAAAGCAAAAAGTGTAATGTGGTAATGTCCAAACTGCCAAACTCTGTGTAATCGTTAACTATACAATCATTGTTCTTAATATAATGTCACAATCTGTTCTTTAATATTTTTACATCATTATGCAATAATATTCATCAGCAACAATTAACAAATTTTTAATGTACTAATAATTAAAAAATTTATGAGTGCACATAGTGGAACATAATATCCCGGGCTTTTGAGTATTTAAAATATGAAAACTGGTTGGCACAGAAACACCACCACTTACTATAATTTCGTCAGAGTTGGTAGTGTTGGTTGGCATTATCAAATCGATTTCGAACAATAAATATTAAATTGATCTCTGTGGTCAAAGGACGTGTGATACTGTGATAAAGTGTAAATACAATAAGACAAAATAGTAAATAGGTACCAAAATTGAAAATAACTAACCATTGCAGTTTGTTGTCCTATAATTTATTTACCAGCCATTTCGAATCTCGACAACTTTGAATCTCACCCGTAAGGCGCCCGAGTTGACAATGTACGGTAATTGGAATTAGTTTTTTCGATGGAATTCAAAGGTGCGCGTTCTATCGGGATTTGTGCCGACGAAATTGACAATTGGTCATGAACGACGAACAAGTTGGCTTTAACTTGGCCGATCTTAGAAAGCTTTGCAAGTCGTACATTGATTATACACGCACATACATGGATCGCAAGGAAGTCAGGCGAATCAGCAGGCAGCGATCTTCGTTGGATAATTTCGTGTTCCAATTTTCGTCGGAAGTGGTGGACTTTAGCTCTCAATATGGTAGCGATATTAGCATATCTTACACGGCCAGTAATGTCACCGGCAGGCCGAGCAAGTTTCCAAACTACGGAGACTTTCCTCAGTCTTATGTTATGGTGAGTTATCGGTGATCTAATGTATTAGTACATGTGCGCTTGTTGTTCACTACACGCAGTGATTAATTGTATTACTCCTATGACCTACAAGTCTATATGTTACATCACAAATGTTACCTTTTGATAACAAATTGAAATAACTATTAAATTTGAAGTCTTTGATTTCGAACTTGGCTGAAATTGTTTTGTATGATCGATAGAATTAAATGTTTTATTTTTATAACTTATTTAAATTTATTGTAGTAATCATTTAATTTTTTTAAATTCAACTATTTGAGGGATTATTATTTTGCTTAATATCAATCAGTTTTAAAATAAGTTTTAGGATTTTATTTTTATTAGGCAATAATATTCTTTTATTTTTTTTACTCAGCGGACTTATGGACCATGGAGAGAATTAGCACCATCTCGAAAATGTCCAATTATGCCACAAAATTCCGGAAGAATAAGAAGCGAAGATTATATAAGTAAGATCGAATAAAAATAAAATAAATAAAATATTTTCATTTTTATTATTAACCTGTTGTATTGCAGTATTATCATTTACAATACCAGTCATTCCTCTGGTCATCTCTATATTTGAAACGTTTACTCCTGGGTCTGTAGTACGGATATCGGGCAAAGTTATTGATCTTCCTGATACGATGGCATGGAGATTACTTTGGGAAGGGCTGCCCCAGAACTGTAATGGCATGAGACATTCTCGTTTGTTTGCTCCAAAATTAAAACACATAAAGGAACTGGTCAGGTAAGACAAAAATATTAGTCTACTATACATATTGCTTTGATTGATATCAATGTTCTTACATTTTTACCACAGAGAGATATGCATTGAGTTTAATCATTCCCAGTTGCAATACTATACCGAGTTAGATGCTGTATCTATGGGAGGTATTTTGAAGTATCCAGAAAACGGTGAGCTAGACGTCATGTCTGTACCTATGGTTACCCATACTTCCTCAGGATACGTTTATGATAATAATGAAGAACAAAACCAAGAGTTATTGTCAAATGTTAGAGTGCCATCAATGGCTTCAAATGTAAATGGTTTTAATTTTATTTTGTTCTGAACATTTAATTATTGTAGTATGTCAATTTCTAGATACCTATGTCAACGAGTCTAGATCCATTTTTGAATCTGATCAGGAATATAGAAGAACTTGAAAACGAGTGGCGCAAGGTACCTGCCATTGATTACACGTTGCGATTGCCGGTACACTTTTTTTTTATCATATTATATTTCATTATTATTATTAAATTCATAACCAAATCCTAAAATTGTAACTATGCAAATATAGAATGAATCATTGATGCAAATATTTTCATACTTGGATTTAAAATCATTGCGACTTTGTATGAGGGTGTGCAAGCGCTTCCATAACATTTGTACCGATGGATATTTCTACAGAGAATTAAATTTAAAAGTGAGTATAAGTGTTCAAAAATGACATATTTGAAGAAAATAAGAATCATTACAGTATGTTTTTAGCCTTATTGGTGTTCATTTTCCTATTCAATGCTCATTTCATTAGAGCCGTACTGTGACCGGTTGACAAAAATGGATTTATCCTGGTGTGGTATTACAAAAGGAATATTAACCACACCATTCAACTTGTATGTCATTTATGCTAAACAATACTACGATAATAATTTGTTTTAATTATTTATTGAATATTTAGATTTCTAAAAAGATGTGGTAGAAATTTAACTAACATACGATTAGACTGTTGTGAATTCGTCAATGATACCACATTAATTGCAATCAACTTATTTTGTACACATCTGAAAGGTAAAGATATTTTCCTCGTTATATTTTCACTGAAATGTATATACAACTTATGGTTTTTCAGAATTGAGTTTAAGAAGTTGCACCTCAATTAATTTTGGGCTGATATGTCCACCGCAGAGTTTAACAGAAATGGAGCGTTTAGATTTGTATAGAACAAATATCACCATAGATTATATAACTTTTTTTATAACGTCTATGCCCAAGTTGAAGCACATTAATCTTGGTAAATAGTTAACACTTATAATATATATTATATAGTTTTATTTTATTGGGTTGGTTAACTGTGAATCTGTGATGGTGTTTATTCATTTAAATGATTATTTTTCCAATGGTTAGGTTCATGTAAACGAATCGAAAGCATGGATAATGTTGCTTATGAATTGTCAACATGGAACAAGCAACTAGTGTCTGTAGATTTTTGGAAAAGTTATACACTGTCTCCTACTGGGCTGCGCTATTTAACTGTTCTCAAACAACTTGAAGAAATTGATCTCGGATGGTGGTTGGTATACATTTAATTAAATAAAACACCATACTATCACAAATATTGACTTGGCTAACATAATTTCTATATTTTCAGTTTAGCTATGAGTATTCCTGGCGATAGTCTCTTGGACTTGGTCAAATCTTGTCCAAAATTAAAAAAAATCATTGTTGTGTCACTACGCGGTGTGTGCGACCGTGATCTACTAGCGTTTGCTGACTACTGCCCACTGTTGGAACAAATCGATTTGGTTGGCCTCAGAGCAATTACGGTTGATGCTTGCTCCAAGTTCCTACAGAAATGTAAAAACCTAAAGTTAATGGATGTTAATTTTTGCGAAAACATTAAAGAAGATAATGTAAACGATTGGCGATTAAAATATCCCAATGTATGCATTCAATTTACTACTTCTGATCATACAAATGTATATCATTACTAGATCATCACAGTAAGTTTTATTTTTTCCATTTGTTTTTTGAGCCTTTGAATAAATTGTATGTTTATGTAATCAAATGCTGTAAGTTCTCCAAAATACTATTTGGTGGAATACTTAAAAATACATTTAAATATTTAATAATTTATGTTATGAAATATGATAACCTAAAATTTGAAATGTCTGCTTTTAAAACCAAATGTTTGTTACATAATTAGAGTTAAAAATAAATACATATTTAATATTTATTAATAGTGAGAATCAATATTCGTGTAATCGTTTTTAATATTCTATGAAATATACTACCCATAGAATGAAGATTAATCAATATTATGTTGAAATTTAAAGTAATATTATTATTTGTTTATGTTTTATTATTTTAAAAGACTTAAGTGAAATAAATATCATTAATTAATATTATAAATACAGTTTTAATTTTTTCATAACTTTACTACTGCTTTCTTTGTTTTGAAATTTTTGGTTTTTATTAGTTATATAATTATAGACAGTTCAATTATAGTAACTTTTACCTAATATTATAATATAATCAGACTTCTGATAGTTGTTTTCTTTAATATTTATTATATCGACATTAAATGATTCACTATTTGAGCAAATTGAATTAGGCACTTTGTATATTTTTATGAATATCTATTGTTGTGTGTGGTTTCCTACATCATTTAATGTAATTTAAGAAAATTTATATTATAATTTATAATATATTATGGTAAAGCAAAAATATAAATTACATATAAAATGTGCTCAACAACATTTAATAAATTTGACTAATACATGTTTGTTTATACATTTTGTATAATAATTCAACAATGTGCAATCAATAATATAATCATTTTTATATTATATACTGTAATAATAATAGTAGTAATTATAATAAAAAAATAATAATAATAATAATAAAAAAATCATCTAACAAACATAAAATGTATACTCTTAAAATAATCAGGACCACTAAAAAAAGTCGGATTGAATACCGTACAGGTACAACCAACCTTATTTTAGTACACCAAACACCAGTACCGTATTTTGGGTTTTATTTCAATTGAGGGGAATTTCAACATACAGAATTATAGTAAATGAATAATATATACTTAGGTATATCAGTGTGTTTGTGTGTATTTTATCTAATAAGAAAAACATGAGATTTTGAGTGAAATGAACAAGTCACAGGCATTCACTCTGGCCAAGTACTGTGCAACTTAAATATAAATAATAAACTATTATAAAAATTAAAATTTTAAAAGTACCAATTTATAAATTATAGAAATTATGTTTCAGAGATGTCTTCGACTAATGAATGCCCGGTGATGACATGGCATTTAACTATGAAGTTATTCATTTAAAATAAATTTAAATTACATTACATTATTTTTCTATCTAAGATCTTATGTAAAATAATATAATATGTACAACCCTAAGTGATCTTATCCTGTATAAATATATTATATATTAATGTATATAGTTTTATTTTTTCCCTGGATTTATCTCTTAATTCCAAGTAGTGTATCGCCTTTGGTGTTGGATTACAAACATGTATGTTGTAGGCAGTTGTATCAGTGATGAATTTTTAGAATCATTGAAAATATTATCACGTGTGTGTTACTTTCTTGTCGTTCTGGCCAGGAGTGCCAAGAACGCCATGAACCGAAAAGCGATGATTAATAGAAATAATGAAACTATGTCCATTGTGAGGTTTGACTGGAAAAAAAAAAGAAACAAGAATAGATTAGATACGTTCAAACTCTGTACATATCTAAATATTATGGTCGTAGTTATCTCTAAGATATCTCTGGTGACAATAATTATTCGTTACCAGATGACCAACCGTTATGTTTAATTTTAATTTAAAACCAACAATAATCAACAATGTTGTTGTCTGTTTACCTCTAGAAAACTGTTCGATTCCAAGACGGCGTGACCAGAACGGGGACACGTCGTATTCGCCCTGTTGCACTGGATGGTTTCGATGTCTGCCCACTGGTTGACTTGCAGCCCTTCATTGGCATACTTGAACCACGAGAAGACGCTCAGCCACCGGAAATAATACGGAATCGATCTTGAAATCAAACAATTATAATATATTATTATACTTAACTATAACTATTATTATATTATCATAATATTATATTCGATACAAATGCGTTGTACAGAATAATTAATTATTTATACATATAATTTTGTCGTAATACACGATATTGCATTATATACGTGCGTGATAATATTTAATATGAAAATTCACGGTGATTTGTGTACACTTCAACTTACCCGACGTTCAAAAAGTAACCGCCAAACAGCAGGAAAGGTATGACGATCGTGGGCCCCACAGAAAGTGCGACCGATATGGAACCACTGGCGCACGATACAAAGTAACCTGAGAAAACCAAACGAATGAGGACAGCACAATGTTATTATAAATTATAATTTAATTTTAAGTGGACGTCTGTTGACTCCGTCTTACAAGTGAGTAACATAGCAAATTTTACTCAGCAGATCAGGTTTATCTCCGTTAGTTTAAAAATTGGAGTGAATTGACCTTTTATAACATTTAAAGGTAAGATTATTATGTAGGCAATGACATAGGATTTTTATTATATTTTAATTTTAAAAAGAGTTATTTTTAGTTATTTTTAAAAAGAGTATTTTAGAATTGTAAATTGTTTGTACACCTTAAAATACTCATAACTCGCTTTAAAATTAAAATTAAATAAAATGCGTATGCCATTATGCCATTGCCTAGAACAGATTTCATAAGAGGTTAATTCACTCTAATTTTTAACTAACGGAGATAAACATGATCTGCTGAGCATACAATTTTCTATGTTACGCACTTTTAAGACGGAGACAACAAATTTCGCTGTAACGTCCACTTAAGGGCGTAGGAGAAAAAAAATAGCTGGCTTTTTATTAAGGGGTTAAGCTTAGGCAATTTTTATGGTTGCATAGCGCCGCGCCGCCCTTACGGAAAAAATCGGATCAACCATCAATCATAAATGATTAATTCAAGAACAATTGTCGATTGATAACCACTTAACAGGGAAAATTATCAGAGAATTATTATAGTAGAATCTTGCAGAATAGTTGAATTTTGAAATTTTTTTATTCGTAAGGAGTAAACTTCATTCTGCTCGCTTTGGACTCTTAATTTTGAATTAACTTTAAATAATGCCAGAAAAATACTGAACAGTTGTGTGGTTATTTAGACTTTTACTACAAATCCTGAGAATTGTATTGGTTTTTAAATATAAGTCCAATCTTCAGTTTCGACACGTAAAAAAAAAACTATAAAAATGTTACTTATAATATGTCAATAGTCAGGTGGTTATTGAACAAATAGAGACCGATAAATCGCTGATTAAGTTACAACATTTTTACGTGTGGCAATAATTCCTTTACGAACTTGTAAATATTTACTGAATGTTGTTGGTACTTGGTTTGCACCAGACGCTAATTTCGTAGGTAATCATTCCAGCACAGCAACCATTTGTATACAACGTATACTTGAATATCGTTAAGATTGCCCGTTCAAAACCCCTCAAAAAGCGGTCGTACGACGTCTTCGACCGACCGAAACCAGTTTAACCGGATGGAAGTGCGGTATAGACGTGTAGTACCTATACCTACTACCTAGGTATAGCCTATACCGTATAGATCTATATAGGTATATAATATTCGGCGATTCACTTACCGAACGACACGGCGACCAGACTGACGAGAGTTATGAACAGGGCAGCCACGAGGAAGTGTGTGAACTTTGGGTTCAGGCCCACAACGTAGTACATGATGGACGTGAACAGTATGGGCAGCACAAAGAATATCGGTACCTCGGCGAGGGTCTTGCTCAGGAAGTACACGTCCGTCCGGTACATGCCGTTGTGGTGTTCGCGCATGAACACCGGAAGTTCGGAACAGAACACCTGTGGCGACAGAAATAATAATTGAATAATGTAATATTATTACCGATGTAATATGTGCAATAATGTATTTGATGTCGTCTAGTGAATTGTAATGCATTCGTCGAGTCGCGTTTATGTGCTGTGCGTGTTATTCGTCCCATCTGCTTTGCAGTAGTTTGTACGAATGGAACTATTCGCGCGAGGGGGTCGGGGTGGGGATTTAAGCGCCCTTTGATCATTTGTTTGAGTTATATATATATATCCTCCTAAGACTTTTATCGTATGCACATTATATATTTGAACATAACTTTACCGTTAACTCAAAGGCGCAAAGACATTCATACATCTCATTTTGTCGATATCGTTTGGTATAAGTAGTAAAATACAATTACGTAGGTACTAATCTACATTTAATTATTGTGATTTGTAACTACAAAACCATAAGTAAATTTCAATCGGTATATTTATCAATGTTTAATTAGTGTATAATATAATAATGAGTGATCAAAAAAATATTTATTTTTAATTAGGTAGTAAGACTACGAACATTTTTTAGGTTTACAGCCTCAATAGTGCCACTATAATATAAAAATTGTGTTACTATCTATATAGTCCCGAAAGTTTAACGGTATCAAATTACTTTTAAAATTATTTTAAAAATAAAATATTTAAATACCATGCACTTACAAAATTTAAATAATTAACATAGGTAATATAATAAAATAAAATATAAAAAAACCCGAGTAATTAAAACGACCGAAACTATAAAATAGTTACCGTTTTTATTTGTATACATATATTATAATATTATATTATTATAGGCAATACTCGAGGCTGTTAACCCGAGCCTTTTGTTTTTAGTTTTTTTTTTAAATGTACGTAAGTATTTAACCTTGAGTTTTTAATTTATTAAATAGTAATTAGTAATTTATCCATTATTAAAAAATTAACTTATAATTATAAGCGTTGGAATTAATAAACGTTTCGGCATGCACTTAAATGCATTTTTACTGAATAAAATAATATCTGTTACACGTTGTCACGCTGAACATTTTTTACTCAATATTTTTTTAAGGTTCTTATAAAGACACTATAGGGAGGTTATAATCTGTCCAAGCGCGCACCTCCTATTTGCGCCACTGTCCCTACCCCGACCGGAGTATTAACGTTTACCTTACGGAAATCACTCGGACTGAGTAGGACCGGTACATAAGTATACTCACGTTGATAACGGCTAATACGTTCTGGAACGTCATGTTAGATATACACATGAACAGTGCTCCGTTGATGTTCATCACGCCGTCTTGGTCCAGGTGCTGGTTGTAGAATATGAAACTTATCAGAGCGGCTACCAACTGAAATGATGATAAATGTTTACGGATTAGTTCGGATCGGTCGCCGCCGTGGTTTTACCGCGGGCTTACCATGGTCTGGACGAGTCTAATTTTGGTGAGGGCTGGTTCTTTTTTGATACTGAGCCACGACCGCCAGAAGACCGCTGAAAACTGTTCCATCCACGATGCCTTGTACGGCGACGAGACATTCTCCAGAACGTTCGAACCCCAACTACAGTCCGCCGAGCTCTGGAAAAAGCGGAAAACCAACGCGTTACTTAGTTTATTTGAGCAAGAGTCGGGAGTTTGTCCATAAACCGATGATCGTAGGTATTATGGATTGCAGCAGACGCCCTGCACAGTCACATCTCCCAGCCACGGTTGCCATAAAATGAACAAAAGTTGAAAATATACCTCACGGTGGAGGATGGCACCAGCCGTCGTTTACACGAATGTGATATATCATAATGTAAAGTTTGTTTAGGTACAGTCGTACAGAGCTTTTAGAAACCCATATTTTCAGTGAAAATTCCGTAAGCAGGTATATATATATATATATGACAAACCGACGATAAATTATAAAATACTAAATTGGTTTTTGATTACAGTTTGGTACTGTCAGTTGGATCTATATAATATACTCTACAGGTGCTTATTCAGCCGAGTTTCGTCCAACATATACGATACATGGAGGTATGTACACACTTACTTTGCTGGCGGCACACAACTGTTTTTGGTGTTCCATCATGTCGCTCTTGTAGTTCGAGCTCTCGTAAGCCTCGCAAACCGTGTCGATGGTTTCGTATGAGCACTGCTCTTGGGACGGTACGATGGCCAACAGTTGAATGAAAAAGTCCGCTGGGTTGTGGTTCTTCGGGCAGCTGACGCCGAGCCTATACGAAATTACGGACGGGATTTAATATATTGTGGACAAAGGCCATCAAGCTAATGACAATTAAAATAATTAGAACTTGAGTTAAGTCGACAAGAGAACGTTGTGCTAACGTTATAAGTAAAGACCGGATTTATATTCTCTTAAAATACCTAAAATATGATGCTAATATTCCCTAAAAAACCTTCAAATATTCTCATTATATTCTCTTAAAAATTTAAAAATATGCTAAAATATGCAAAATATATAAAAAATATGCAAAAATAATCAATAAACATCATTATTAGATTTAATATATGCATTTAAAAATTTTTTTTTTTCAATTTTATATTAATAGTGAGGTATTAATTAGGTATTAAAAGTTGCGTACTCTAATGGAATATTATTGCACTTTAGTAGAAGTTGGAAATGGTAAAAAAAAAAAAATTGTAAATGTTCAAATAAATTTTTTCTAGGTACCGTAATATTAAAATTAAAAATAAATACAAATTTTTTCTCATAATTTACGAAATATTCCAAAATATGCTAAATGGGTTAAATATTCTCTAACCCAGTGGTTCTCAATCTTTTTTGTACCGCGACCCAAATTTCCCCTGAAAAATCTTTCACAACCCACGTGGTTTAACTTTTCAAAAAGAAGTTATAAAAACAAAATTTGTTTATTACTTTTATTAGGTATTTATTATTTTACAGGTTTATAATCAATATATTTTTTCAAAATATTGTACTTTTAATAATGAGGCGTATTAATACCCGTCGTAATAAATAAATATACGACAAATTATTATTTATTACCCACGTAATTTTTGGTACTATATTACTATAATGATATAAGTATATTTAATAACATAATAATATATTTAATCTTAATTTAATATAAATTTTCTTGGAATCTATATAATTCAAAAAAATGTTCACGACCCACCAAAAATTGACTGACGACCCACCAATGGGTCGCGACCCACAGTTTGAGAAACGCTGCTCTAACCCATCATGAAATACTCTCAAATATGCAAAAAAAACTTTTTTCTACGCATTCAGAATTGAACTAATCATCTACATTTTTTACTCTCTTAAGACTGCATAGCATCAGTAACGATATGTAAAAACTTATAAATCCGGTCTTTAGTTATAAGTTAAACGTCAACAAAAAATACATTTAACACTTACATAGTCACAAAGAGCCAACACGAGGGAATAATATTATGTGGGTAGTGTTAACTAAACTCAATCATAATAAATAGGTAGGTAGTTAAGATATTAAAATTATTTTTTTTTAATCACCGGATTTCGGTTGACGGTTATATTTTGATATCAATAGTAATTACTAATTAATAAGTATACTGCAGTGACGTTAATTATGTTTTATCAACTGATTTCATTTTTATGCCATACATAATTACGTTTTTAATTTATTATGTAACTACTATTATTGTTTTATCAAGAAACGCTGATGAATGATTTGTTGGCTTTAATTAATTTAAACCCATGTCATATACAGGGCAATGTTATAAAGTGATCAAAAAGTATACATTTTCAAATTAAATGGAAAAAACAATAATATGTTATTAATGTACAATGATAAATTATGTTTATTCTAATGCATTAAGCTTAAGTTAATTAGACAATTAACCAACTAGTCAAATTTAAAAAAGTTATCTTTTAGTAGAGTATTATAGTTTAGTAGATTAATCTTTGGTATAATTTCGGTGTTAAATTTAAATGACGGAAACAATAATTTATACACTGAGTACCTATAAATTCCTGTAAGCTTATCGCTTATATATACGGTTCAATATATTATATCGAGATCAAGGAGTCCAAAATAACGATAGTGAATCCTACTATCAAACATAATATAATCCATACTGCTGGTGATTTACTTTGTTAGAAATTAAATATAATATAAAATCTATTTTATCTACTTCGTTATTGCAGTTGATGTGTTAATTATTTTGTTTTGAATAGGTAATTTATATTTTTGGTTTAATTATTTATTATTTATTTAATTTAGAACTGTTTATTGGTGTACATACATTAGTTTGAACACTTGAAATTAAAATTCTTAAAAATATATTAATATTAGGATGCGATTAATTGTAGAACTATTTTTTGAAATGTGCATGAAAATATGGAATTATACGCAAAATTCAATTATTTGTGGTTTTGCATAAACTATCACTGAAATTGTATCACATTGTAGGTAGGAACCATAGGTACCTAGTAGGTATTATTTTCAGAATACTGGAAAACGATAACAACATAAAACCAGAATGATGACTATAGGATGATGGTCCTCAAATTATAATTTTAGACGTAAAATTATTTAGCGGAAATGAAGATCAAACCTTTTTTTGTTTAAAAGAAACAAAAATGGAATTTCTGGCGGAAACGATGTACAACCAGTTTTGCAGTTTTTCTATATAATAAATACATTTATTAGGGGAAAAAATGGCAATGGGGGGGCTGAACAGCTAAACCACTGTACACAGCCACTTGAGAAGGGGGTATTGGACCTAAGAGTCTATTTATTGTTTAGTATATTATCCTGAATTCCTGCAGGACCAGTATTCCTTTTTGATAATGTTCAACAATTCAACATTTCGTGTCAAGGAGAGTCGGAGAGGTGACTATTTTTTTTATGATTATTCTGGACCACGGTAACCGTGTTCTGGACTTATAGACCCGTGTGTTGGACATTACAAAATATGTGGTTATTACGTTTTGAAAAACTCAATGGCATCGTTGGGAGTGCCCAGGAAAGCCGTCCGGCCGCTAGCCAGCAATAGTATCTTGTCGAACATGGAGTACACCTCGGAAGACGGCTGGTGAATGGTGCAAATGATTGTCTTGCCTTTAGACGCCATCGACTTGAGCACACTGATCACGTTTTGCGCCATGTATGAGTCCAGTCCTGAGGTCGGTTCGTCGCAGAACATCAGCGGAGGGTCTGTCAACACCTGTAAGACACAGTCGAAAAACAAATTGTATAATATGTATTATGTGAAAAAAAAATGCATATTAACCATAGATTTAATATATTATTTATTATTTACCGAAAAAGTACACAAATCGAAATAATCATATAATTTATATAATATTGCACTCTAATAAATCTTTTTTTTTTTATATAGAAGAAAATATACAATTTATATCTAAGACACAATGAGTATATGTGCGATAAGAGGGAAAAAAATAGCATGATTTACATAATTTGGGGAGAGAAGCCACCCACTAATGACACTTTCGACTTGGTTTAAATCTTGTATGATTTAATTATACGAGTAGTTTTTTTTCATATATTTAAAGTAATAAATTTGCACCATTTACGTTTGAGTCACCTTGGTCTAATAAATCTGAAAAAATAAGTAGGACCTGCGTTATATTTTTAATAATTAATTGTTGCCTTACCTCGGAAGCAAACGATAACGTTTCATTTCACCACCGGATAAACCTTTTATTCTGCCGGTCACACCGATGATAGTGTTTTGACATTTGCTCAATGACAACTAAATTGGGAAAAAATATTTATGGCATAAATATTATATGTATAATCGAATCGCTGCATATTATATATTAAATATCAATATTATTGAATCTCACCTCTTGTATGACATCTTCGACTCGAGCCATTCGTTTTTCGTACGGTATGTGTCTGTCCATTCGCACCATCGCCTGTCAAAACAAATAATATATAGCGTAACCCAGTTATAAGTCTATATAGGAACTAATCATCTGGTGGAAGTAAATAATTATAATTTATAAGTGGAGTATTTATGCATTTTTTTTTAGATATTTCTTTATAACCATTTTCTATTCCTAAACGATATAATGAACGTTATATTGGGTATAATGGAAAAAAAGGTGGGTAAGCGGATGTCACTCTGCTGTACAGTAGGTTACAAGTGGGTCACTGTAATGGATGGTGTTAAATTTGAATTCAATGATATAATATCATTGTATTAGAAAAACGATTCTGAGCGAAAACGGTCAGTCAGCCTATGATATTACCAAGTATATTTGACGATATTATTGTGAATAAAGTAATTTATATATGACCTATTAAGTGTAGCCTTGTTTCCAATTTTCAATCCTTAACTTTAAAGTTGATAATTTTATACATTTTTAACAATAAAATAATTATTAAATTATAAATTTGATCTTTAAATGCTTTAAAAAAAAAATTGTGCCTATGTATTTTTAATATTTTCAAACTGCTATTGTCATACAGCCTTGAATTAAATTTTCACGCTATTTTATCCAACAAATAAAATTTTATTGATATTTATAGAAAAAAAAATTAAAAAAATTGAAAACTGACAATGTCTGTAAACAGCTCAAAAAGAGTCAAATTATTTTCAAAATTGTATGGTGTATAGAAAATGATAATTTAAACATTTAGTGTAATTTTCAAATATCTACAGTCATTCGTTTTTTAATAATAATAAAATAAGAAAATCGTTACATGAAAAATCGAGTGAATATCAAATGTTGTAAAAATATGAATTTCAACCGCTGATAAAAATTTAATTTGACTTTCTTTTAGACATTTTTTTTTTTTGATAAAGGTAGACAAACTTGGATAACCTGGATAATCTTGTATTAAATTTTCAAATCTTAGATTTAAAAAGAAAAATGTATATGAATTCTCAACTAAAAATAATTTGCTAATTTTCGTGATTTTCGTGATTTTTCCGTATTTTGTCAATATTTTAACTTTAAATGCTTATAAATAAAAACAAAGCTTTTTTACCCAACAAATAAAGTTTTATTGACATCCATAGAAAAACATACTAATAAAATTGGAAATTGAAAATGTTCCTAAACAGTTCAAAACAAATCAAAATATTTTGAAAATTTTATCATGTATAGGAAATGCAAATATAAGCAACCAGTGAAAATTTCATGTATATATGTTCATTTGTTTTAGAATTACACCAAAAGTCAAAATCGATTTTCTTGTAAACAGATTTTGCGTAGAAATTCTCGTTTTTCCTTAATTTATCTTATGTTTGTTACGACGCTTTAAAAAAACTATTGAGAAATTTTTACTTTTAAACCCCCAAAGTACCAACTAGATTCACTTTCTTATCAGAAAAGTTACTGTTGAAGAAAATCCAAGCATTTTTACTGTCCTAAAAGGTGATGACAGACACCAAAAAAAAAAAACACGCATCATTATAAAATCAATACATTCATCGCTTCGCTCAGAATCTAAAACGCAACGACTTGCCCTCAGAAATATTGTCACAATTAAATTTTATAAAAGGTATTTTTATTCTAAAACCAAAATTGAGCGAGTCTTACTCAGACTGTGTAAACGTAGGTATATTATAATTTATAATTTATAATATAGGTACACAGCCCCGGATCCCCATAAACCTTATACTATAAGAATCCCACCCAGGTTATCGGACATGGGTTAAAGTAAATAGTTGTAAACTTGTAATAAATAATACATACAGAAAATAAAATTAAAATTACATGAAGATGTTTGGACTGCGTGAACGTGTTTTGTCTATGTCGTACGTGTGTAAGACGGAGACAACACATCCTCTTTAGATTTCTTAATATTTAAAATTACGGGTAAACCGGAATTAGTCTTAACAAATTAAAATTCTGGAATGTTGGCAGAAATTCGATTTCTATCGTAAGCCGCTAAACCGTAGAGATAGACGTTAGTTATCGTCGCGATGGTCGCAGACCTCGAAAGTATCGAAGGTATGGTTAGAATGTATGACGATAATTAATAAACCGGACCGGTAAGACCACGTGGACCAAGCGCCATCATCAATAACACCACAGGGCATAGACCGAACCTAACCCATTATACACGGTATACTGTGATTTGAGAGTCTACTATAGTTTAATAGTTACCATATATGGTTATTGTGAGTTTGAGGGACTAGGGTACGGTTAAGTCGGGTTCATAACTACGTCGTCTGTCGTGTGGTGTTATACTTTTATAATATTCTAATTGCTATTATAATTGTATCATTCACTATATAAATAAAATATAATCACGATCTACCGAGACATTTTCAGAGTTAGGCCGAGCTCAACTTTTGGACTCAATACGACAGCTGTGAACTCTGATTTGCGATAAAGAAAAACATTTTATCATTCCACCAGATCTGCCAAATTTTTAATTCAATAATTTTCGATACCTATTATTTCCTTTTTAATTATTATTATAACAATAATTGCAATAACATTTGTTAAAATATGATAATTACGAGTATATTCATATTGTGTTAAGTGTTTTGAATTTATTATTCTATATTATTATTATTTAATATGATCAGTGGTGATCCGCGAGACATTGGATAGTGGTTCGTGAGTCGTTATAATAATATGATGTAAATTATTTTATAGTAGTAATTTTCGTTAAATTGTTAACAGTTTTGAACTTTCACTCAAAAATTGATCAATTATAAACATTATTATAAGCTATGAGGAATTTCATTATTTTTTGTTTATTCATAAACTCTAAATTCTAAAACGTATGAAATAAAATGAATTTATAAGAAAAATAAGGTCTACAATTGAGGTGGTCCGTGACGCATCGAAAGTTCTCTAAGTGGTCCATGATGTCAAAAAATTTGGGAATCACTGATCTATATACACTGCAGAGACGCTAGTCCTCCTCCAGTTATACCTACGAATGTTGTGCTTAAAACCCACATTCTTGGTTATTCTTACCTGAAATATTAAGTGCTCCCGGACGGTGAGCGTCCCGATGAACAGGTCGTGTTGTTGGACGTACGCAGAAACGGCCGTCAACAATTTGCTGTTGACCGGTATACCGTTGATAGATCTAATTCCAGACTCTATCACGTTGTGGTCGCTCCTGAATGTCAGAGAGTTTAACAAGGTCGTTTTGCCGGCGCCACTGGATCCCATCAGGGCCAACAGTTCGCCAGGTCGCGCCGAACCGCTCACTGCAATCGTATATAAATATATTATAATGTTGTATTATACACGCGACAATAAATAACACAAATAATAATAGTTAATATAACAACATGATTAGGATTTGGTGGTTGTAGGATCTACTATGGGCTAATTTTAGATCTCTCTCTCTCTCTCTCGAAAGAGAGGAGGATGCCTTCCTGAACCAATTTTACACGCATAATATAATAATAATATGTCAACACTTTAATAGCAGACCATAAAACCGGCATATTTAGATAAGTGTGATATTTACAGCGAAGAATATAATTTGTAATGATTACGGTTAGTATCGGCCGGCGGGTATTCTGTGGGCAATTTACACGATGTAGAGTACCATAAAACAGTAATCGACCGTTAACGGTCATAAAAATAAACAGCAAAAGCGCGGGGAAAACAATTCATATCCGACGTGGATAATATTTTGGTACCTAAAGGTTGTATATATAAATTATAACTCACCGTTGTTCAATAATTGTTTTCTTTCAGTCTTTTTTTTCAGACCCCCCGAACAGCATGACGTGAGCGTATCGTAAAAGTTTTGGCTTTTTCCGTTTCTCGTGTACACGTTCATGTGAGTCCACGTGTACTCAATGCTTTGGTTAGTTTGCTTGTTGGTACCAGTTCCGTTGGAATGTTCCTGAAAAATACAATTTTATTATAATTTATATTTTATCCGCAAGTAAAAATAATCTCCGCTTAAAATATTCAAATATTGTGGTCGTTTCCTCTTATGGCTGTGTACTAGTTGTGGACGAGATTCAACAGGTTATCATCTTTGACTTCTCAAACAGTTTCAGGACTCGTGTCTTGAATTAGTTACACAGGTAATTATAATTTCCGGACGTGTATTTATCAATTTGCCTGAAGCCTTAAACGAAGTTTAATATTCTAGTCGTAACTATAGTAGCTATCTACATAAAAGTGAATTCTAAGCTGCTGTATGAAATTCAAAACGATAATCAATAACCAAATGTCGCATATTTTTTGTGAGTGGTAAAATTATACTAGATAGGCATGAATCCTCCCAGGCCGTTTCTCGGAAATGTTTAAAACAAAAACTTTAATTTTTTTCATGTTTAATTATTTTTTATTGGTTATTTCCATATTTACTAGATTTACTATAGATTTTATTATAATCTTAGTAGGATTATGTGATACAAAATATTAAACTATTATAGATTTTTTGTGTGATAAAAATTGAAGTATAAATATGTTAAAATTGTATTAAAAAATACATTCAAGTTACATAAAAATTCATATTATATCATAAAAAGTGCTAATTATTTAATAAAATCACATACTAAAATATAATAAAATATAATTTAATACAAGTCTCCAGTAATAAAATGTAATACAATAGTCAATAATAAATACAATTATAGTAATTTAGTAGGTACCTATATAATTATAATAATAATGCTAAAAAAATGTAATATTATAATTAGGTAGACGTACACCTCTTTCTTATGTTATTACTTACGGCTGTTAAAAAGGCCTGTTTTGTAGGTATACATATAACCTATTATAAAACCAAAAAAAATTTTGCTTTTATATAATGCTCCTAATCAAAGTTCAAATTATAAGTATCTATAGTAATTTCATATATATTTATTAGTCTACTATATTTGAAAAACCATCCAAAATAAATTCCTATTACAAGCTAAATTTTTTTTAAAATTACCTCTACTAATTACCTTTCAATTTATGATGAATAATTTATAATATGAAACTTTTTGTATTTATCTATACAATTTGATATATACCATATTATCATTACACTAAAACTAAATAGTAAATTACTAAATTCTAGCAAAAGTCAAAAATATGATCTTCATTAAGGTACTTGAAAATTAAATATATATATTATATACACTATATAGGTATGTAAGCTCCCTTCTATTTTTCATGATATTATATGATTTTTTTATGTAACTTTAATGTATTTTTCAATACAATTTTAACATAATATTTATACTTCAATTTTAATATATTTTCATTAATTTTTTCGGGACTTTTTTTTCGATTACCAAAGGATTACGACTGATTTTTCGCATGACGGTAATAATTGAAATCTACAATCAATGCACAGTATAATAATTTTAATACTCAAATTGGTAGTCCACGCAATTTGCATATCACCGCGACTCACATGATTAAATGGTTGTATCTTGTCTGCAATTACTCGCCATATCCTATAATCCCTCCAAATCGTGTGGAATCGGATCGGATAAACCCGCGATATATCTCTCAGGACTTATTTCATAGTCCCGAAACACATAAACGTATACACATAGGTATTTAGTGCTTGTATGACAATTTATAAAATTATATACTATATAGGTACCAAATTTATCGCTGTGTATACCTAGAATAAATTGTGAATAATTTCATAGTCCCGAGCACATATTCGTACACACATAGGTATTTAGTATTTTTATGAGATACATGATAATATGATATGCCCACCCAACTTTATCGCTACCTACGATTTCCCTTTGGCCTATAAACACGAACAGGCATTACTCTCTGAATAACCCTCGTACATAATATAATACATAATAATTATATATTACACACATTTATTGTTGACTGTCTTTTAATATGGCCAACATAAAGGTAATTAATATTTGATATTCAAGGTTTTTAAGAATAATAATTCGTTACGTATCGGTACCTATATATTGATACACTCCAATATCTTACTTGAAAATCTTGATTGTTTTATTATTTTGTGTCCTTTTTTGTACGGGAAGTACCAAAAGATCATCTTTTGAAAAAAACAGAATTCGTGTAAAGATAGATTTACACTTAGAGCCTTTTATAAACGTACAACTTGGACTTTAGTCCATAATCATTTATACATTGTCCATAATCTATACAGTATTATATCATTCGACGGCCATCGGAGATTAGACAATTGTTTGAACCATATTATTATTAAGGAAGTGAAATACGAAAAATAATTATACTATACTATATTATTATGATTATAAACCATGTTTTTAATATTTTATTAAATTGCTTTCAGGTTTTAAAGGTTTGTAATGTGATTAAGACGTACATTGTGGTATGGTACATCCATACGTCATGCAGTGATGAAAACCATAGAGTATCAATAATTATAATTATACATAAACGCATACAAAATTACGTAACATGGGCTAACATCCACTGAAAATAATTACCATAACGAATTTGTTAAATGAAACCGGTGATTTGTCTTCGGAAGATATTTATAATCACATTTAGATTAATGTTTACACTTCAGTCAGTGATTACATATTATGATTACGTGAATAATATAGTATATTGTAGTATTGTACATTGTATATTATATTTCAAAATGTTCATTTGTGACGATTGGTATTGACTTTTTTTGCACATATATTATATGATAAACCTATACGAAATTTTTCCAGGAAATATATTCAAACAATTGGGTTAAATTTAAAATATTTTCCCTCGTGGTAAGTGGAAAATTAATTTGTATCGTTTAGGTACGTTTCATAAGTATAGGCATACAAATTAAATTTGCAATAGGTACCTATAGTAAATATATATTATGATAGGTACCTAAATTAATGACATAATCAAGAGTGTCCTCAAGATTTTCCCTGAAGTCTGAATCAAAAAAAATTGACATCAATTCAAAATTCGGCGAGGAGTTAATTTTTAAGGTAAAACTGCTTTTTTAGTTCAAATATTTAAATTGGCTGCTCCCACCAACTAGCAAATCCTAAATATTTAGTAATATTTTGTAATGGATTAATTAGCATAATAATAATAATTTAGAAAGGAACTACCTATGTCTATAGGTATTGAATTCAGACCAAGGTTAAGTATAGATTTTTAAAATTGTTATTATTATTAAACGGTATTATTGTTTAAAAAACGTTTTTGGCGTCGAAAAAACTTCGCTAATAATTTTATTCAATGGAATCATTTAAACGGTAATATTATATATTCTTGTGATATGAATATCCGCATCCGACATCGGCTAACGGTTTGTGGGTAGGTATTTATTTTAGAACGATATTACACATCTTAGCATCATGCAGTTTCTTGAAGTAAATATTAAAACAACATATTGCATAAAAAAATAAAGGCTGTGAAAAAATTCTTGCACAACGCATGTACATCTGAAACCGGTTTGAAGAAGAATTTATTTCCAGTTTCAACTATAGTAGGTTCCTACCTACTATACCCACAATATAATATTTAATACTGTGGTACAACCTTCGAGTATACGATTTTCGTATTTATACTGAAAGATGTTCATTTATTTGTAGAATAAGTTTATATAATGTGTTCGTTAACTATTAGTCACGCTCGTGTATAACTCTAAACACGAATAGATACTTGATATCTATTATTTACGTCCATTAGGAGTAATATATCATATTAGTTTATTTTGTTTTAACTCACTTACGTTTAATTCTAATAACTATCAGTTAGTACAGTTCCAATTTATTGATCTGTTCACATAATATTATAGACGAACATGTTGTACCGTAAAAATGTATAATTTTTTTTTTTAAATTGTATTCTAGCAGCATATTTTGGAAATTATTATACTTTTTTCGAATATTAGTTTAAAATGTGAAATTCCGTTTTAAATATAATATATTGTTGTGTTGAGTTGTTTGACTTTTCATAGAAATATTTATGATTGTACATTTGTACCTTAATATCATCTAGTAGGTACGTACGTAATATTTAAATAAACCCGATTTTAATATACCGATTAAAAATAAAATAATACGCTTCAAAGATAAGAAAATATTAAATGTTTGATTACTCATATCAATAGTATACAGGGTGTCCCGCAAAGAATTACTAGTTTTAGTATACATTTAAATATATGTGTATAGAATTTAGATACTTTTTATGTCTAGAAAATGTAAACGTAAATAATTGGCGAATTTTAATTTCAACAAAATAACATCACATCTCTGTATCCAGTATAGTCTTTCTCCAACTATGTTTAATAAGGACAATTGATAGAATAAACCACGTATAAGTTGTTTTTTTTGGTCCATTCAAATATGAATGTACGAATATTTTTGCAGTTGGTTGCGTAATCAAACAGTCGGTATTTTCACACGTGGCTTTTTTACACATGTGCTGATGTGCCGGTACTGTAAAATATTGCAATCAATCAGTTATCACTATTACAGGATTAAGAGTTAAGAACTTCTACCTGGTTTATTAACTTTATTCGAACGTTACAGCTTTCTATATTCAGAAAACTCAATACCTAGTCGAATTTAATTATATGTATAAACAATGCAAAATATAGTTTATATGAATGCGACGTGTTATAAATAATAATAGTGTTGTGGATTTAAATGTGCTATGAATATTATAATGTAGCTAATATAGTAATATAGAATCAATTATTGTGCAATTTAATATTTTCATAATATAATATATAAAAGGCAGTGGTTAAAGGGGCATAAAATGGAATAAAATGGCAAGGCACTATATAGGTACTGTGATTCATATTTTATTTTGAGCGTTCAATGTATTGTTTTCCTATACAACAATTCATTAATTTGTTTAACCAAACATTTTTTTCTACAAATATCAATTGCTTTTGTTAATAGGTAGCAAAAATATGAATATCCATATCATATAGAATCATAATGCAGCCTATATATTAATCTAGCTGATCCTGTACCTACACTTCGCTGCCCGTTAAATGTACCAACTCTTTATGACTCAAACTTTGTTCAATTCGTTATTTAATATTCGGTGTATGGTGTTCAACATTTATCTTAACTTTTCTGTTGCCTGGAATAAAAATTCTGATTCACAGTAGTATATTATCAGGTAGGCAACCTGTGGTAGATCGCGGACCCAGTGCTGTTTGTACGTAAGTGTATGATTTAACTCTAAATATCAAAGCTATACCAAGTTTATTTTGATATAATACGGTGGATTAATGTAATCAATTAATATATAATCCTAACCTAACCTAACCGTACTAAAATCCGATGAATGAAAAAAACCAAATTTAATCCTTTTTAAATTAGCCTATCTCTTCCCAGAGATCTGCACACAAACATTCATTTATATTACAAAATATAGCTGATCCTGCGCACTTCGTGGCCCGTAAAAAATGACAACTCTAAAACAAATTGTGATTGTTCAACTCCTTTTTGGTGTAACTCACTGCAGTAAGTGCAACTCAGCCACCTTGGTGGGCAATGTGCGAAAATTCGATTTGATGCATGCTTGTACCTGATCTGCCCGATTAACCAATAGCGACCAATAATAAATAAATACCATTTCTATTAATTATTTCTCCTATAACCAATAGCAACCTTTTATAAACAAATATTTCCATCGTAAACCTCAAAATCTCTGTTTGAGCACTTCTATTAATTAAACACTTTTATTAACGTCGTAGCGTGATGTTATATAGCCTATAGCCTTACTCGATGAATGAACTATCCAACAAAAAAATAATTTTTCAATTTGAACCAGTAGTTCCTGAGATTAGCGAGTTCAAACAAACAAACTCTACAGATTTATATATTAGTATAGATTTAATTAAATAGGTACAAATATATTTAGGCACGTAAATTATATTTCTTTCTTCTTATAGGACTTAATTTCACAAAATAGATTTATTTTACCCTTTCATATATTATAATAAATTAACAAAATTAAATATAACAAAACAGTATAAAAAATAACATACATATTATACTTTTCTCAGGAATGAGGGCTTCATTACAGATAAATAGTAGAGATGTAAAATTGACGTACATTTTTTTTTTTTGGTAATTTACCGAGAAAAATGTACGTACATTTGGTAAATTTGGTAAATGTTGATAATTTTGGTATGTTACCATAGGAACACCTACAGAAACTTCTCTCCGACGCATTTTCATGAACTTATAATTATGGTAAAATTTATTTTTTTTATTTACTGGATAGTAGGATATTCAATTGACCACCCTGGCCGTTATTTTTAAATTTTTTAAATTTTGTGACTGGGGTTTTAGTTTTAATATGTCTAAAAAATACTAAAAATTATGTATAGTCGTATAGAACATTTAAAAATAATCAGAGAAGTTTAACCGGTGCCCCAAAGCCTTCAAAAATTTAACATTACCTACTAATATTTTAAGGATAAAACAAATTTTAATTTGATAGACTGTTTATAATTGTTTCTACATTTTTAATTAATTTCAGTAAATATTTTATTTTGCATGGGTGAATATAATTATTCCTACAGTGCTTTTGTTGGAATTTAAATATTTTGGTTAGGTGCCTACAACATTAACAACAAAAAACAAAATAAAGTCAAATCTAGTCTTTTAGTTTTATTTATTACAGTTCACAATCTTTGTGTTAGTTGTTTCTCTATATATATTAGTTAAAATTATAATTATTAATTTAAAACAAAAAAATAAAAAGTTATTTTTAATTTTAATATTTTATAGGTACAAATGAATAATAACGAACTGGCACAAATTAAAAAAAAGTTGACTAAGTAAGCGAACGTGAAAATGTTCAATAAGTTTTAAATGATTAGGTTTATAATAATTAAGAACTTTATAATCGTAGTAATGACTGATGAGGTACAATAGGTAATAAGTGGTGTAACCACTTTAACGGATTAAGTATTTATAACGTGGTTTGTTATCTATATCTGTGATAAAATCAAATTTATGTAAATTGCGATAGTAATTGATCGTATTAGATATTCTTATGGTCTATTCGTATGTTTAATGTTATGTAGTAGGTATACTACACTATCAGTGGTTGTGGACGTTTTACATTTTATAATATAAACTATTCTATTCTATTAATATGTTATGACTGATGAATATTGACACCGCGAAGGCGTTTAAGTTGAGGTGTCACATGCTACTTTTTTCGATAAAAAAATAATTGGTAAATTTACGAGGTAAAAATTTACCAAGCTTACATCTCTTATAAATAGTTTTTTAAAGCTTACGTAATATAAATTAACAAAATTAAATATAATAAAAAAATATACAAATATATCAATATGAACATAAGTTATATTTCTTTTGTGAGATATACCATATACGAGCAAGAATATCCAGATTACTATTTGAAGAATTTTTTAAAAGGGGTACCTTATAAGCGCAATCAGAGGTAATGGAACTTAATCCTCTTGCGTCTTCCTACTTAACCCTCTGATAAAAGGCATGTGTTCTTGGTTATTGTTTATAAAATCACAAACAACTCGACTGATTCTGACGAAAATTTCAGAGATTGAACTAATAGATCCACTATTCCAGGAAGATTTCAAGAGATCAATAGGATCTACGCCCGATAGGCGGTGCTGAACATATCATTTTTTTCACGGACCAAGTCGGGTAATAAAGCTATAGTGTTAATATAATAATAATTAATAATACAATAATAATACGTAGCCAATATTATATTATATAAGCAATAAGCATGTATGCAGTCAATTGTTAAGAATACGTATTCAAATACTTTATTTTAAAAGTATTTAAATATAAATACAAACATATGTACTTTTTAAAAGTATTCAAAATACTTGAACAAATACTTTTTGTTTAAGTTCAATAACATTAATACCAATATCTTATATTAAAACCATTAACTATACTACCATCCATTAAATGAGAAGAAAGACTATTTAAAGATTTCAAATAAAAGCCAATCCAACCAGTGGGGTAGTCAGTGTCTCGTATGCCATGGTATATGGGAGTGAGGAGCGGACAGGGGTTTAAGTGTTCAGTAATTCTGTTAGATGATTGTATTTTGGCGTAACCTCATTTAGAAATTCTTAGAAGTTAGAACCATTAAAAAAAAAATAACATTTTAGTAACAAAATTTAAAATAGTACATTCCCAAATATTGGTAATTGGAATTTGAAGTAGACTACTAGAATAAAAAAGTATTTAGTATTATAGATTAAAAATGAAAAATATTTTTGAAGTATTTAAAATACGTGGTAAAAAATTATTTGAAAATTATTTGAAATACAAAAAAAGTATTTAAATTTCAAGTATTTGAATACTTAATAGACTGCATGTATGTGAAGTTTACAGTGACAGACGTCGGTTAAATAGAGTACCTACTAATAGAATGAAGTTTCGATTAGAAAATATAATTTAGGTATTTATCATTAAAATGCCTTGAGGAAAACTAGAGGAAATAATATGACCTAACGCAATATTACTTCATAAATTAATACTGCTTTTATCTTGCGATAACGTTTTCCGGCGTACAGTAACGTATTCGGATGTGTTCCGTGTTATCAAAGGTGTCAACAATTTACCGACTGATTTCAATAGTTATGTTTTTACAGAAACGCATGCGTCATGTGAAATAAGTATATAGATTTCGCAGAAACTGGCTCCGTTCATTATCACGGACTTCGTGATTTCACAAGGTTCACTAAAGAAAAAAAAAGCATTGCCAATTATTGATGAGGCGAAATCATCTCTGTAGATCATTAGGAACCTATGTATAATTTAATTTAAGCAATAGGTACTCTGGAATGGCAAAAAAATCAAAATCACTGTTCGTATAATAGTTTACTAAACGAGTTCCTATCCAATGACCCAAGGAAGATCCAACAGGTTTATTTTATCGAGTTGAACGTTCAACGTATAATAATGTATAATGAACTGCAGTTGAGCAGCTATTATGATAGAGCCGAATAATATTATAGTCTATCTGTTGATAATATTGTAAAGAACAAAATTAGGGAATATTTTGTATTATATACCTCAGAGGTAAAACTATAATTTTTTTCGTACTACGTCCTTTATATTAAACTTGGAATTATTGTGAGGGCTTTACCCCTTATGGTTCTTTTAAAAGAATATGTATCCACATTCATTAACTATTGTTTTTTCAATTATTTGTGTTATTTGACGTATCAATCATTTGAAATATTTTATTTTTATTTTATAATCTTTTAAATACTGTATCTATAAGTAAAATTTCTAAACTTATCGTCAAATATTATTAGGAAACGTAATATTTTATTTCGGGGATTTAATTTTTACAGAATATAAAAAAATATTATTGTAATAATTTATATTAATATGTTAATGTTTCAAAATTATAATATAAATATAGAAAATCCGTATTAAAACCGGACCCGCCAACCACGTCGTTTCCAGCCCATATTATCTTAGTTCATGGTTCAAATAAAATAAATCAAAATATTGATAACATAGATAGTATACATTAAATTCTTATCTATCTTTTTCCCTTTGTAACATCAAATAATTTTTCAATTAATGAAGAAAGAACTGTAAAAAAAGTTACTAGTTATAACAGGCCATTAGACACTTTTTAATTTCGTATTTTACACTTAGAATTTTGTTCTACATACAATTTTACTCCCTGATATACCTAATAGTCAATATTATAATATTGACTGTACGTATATATAAATATGTAAAATATTTTAAATCAATCTTGATTCGTGATTTTGATGAATTTTGTCATAATAACTTCAAAAGCTTATACAAAAATTACATATCTATGTAGGTATTTTAGATATTTTAAAATTAATATAAAAACCATTTACCGTTTACGAGAAGCTAATTCATTTATAATTAGTTAAATAATAATGAAATATTTACATTTTTTATGGTTAATATTTTGCGAATTTCAATTTCGGTACAATAAAAGGAAATATATTTATTTTACGTGTGAATGTCCAATTTCTACATAATTATACCGCATACGCTCATAAACATGTTTGAGGTCTTACACTAAACTTTGTATTTTAATTTCGGCCATCTTGCGTATAGAACTGTAACGACGACGTTCACGTTTTTGCGCAAACGCTGTCACTGTTTGAGAAAATTTTATTACAAACTATCACTGTATTAATAGTCAATCGATAAATAAAAATGTGAAATTACGTGATCGTGGAAACCATACCAAAGCATTACGGGCCCTCCGCATGTAAACCAATACACGGTGTATCTCAATATTATAGAATGGTTTGCTCGAACGATCGCCACCACAAAGGGCAAATGTCCGTCAAGTTTTAGGCTAAACGTATCAATTGACATCGGATCAGTAATGTCAAATGATGGGAACTCGCATAACTCACTCGTCTTCGTATTAGATTACTATACACGCATTTGCTTCGAGCAATTTGCATAATATATCAATATCATTATCATAATAATATATGAGATTGAAGAGTGAAGACTTGAAAGAATACGATCGAATATACATATTATTCAATATCTGAATATGTAATTTAGAAATTATCATTTATCTGACCAATCTTCGTCCACCTACAGTCATCATGCATAATTCAAGTGTTCTTGTCTTTATGGTGTTGCGTCTAATAGGTATATCGATAATATTAGAAAACATAAAAGAGTTTTCGAGAAAATTATAAAATAAATAACCTTTTGATTTTTGTTAAAAATATCAAATTTTGTAAAAACTTAACCTGAAATGTCCACAAAAATAAATTGTGTGTATTATGCGTTTTGAGATTTCGTAAGAATAACTCAGTAATTTATGATGAAACTTGTATTAAATGTTCAAAGCAGTTATAAAAATTTAAAATTATTGTATTAATTTTCGAATAAAAAACAACTTTTGATTTTATGAATTTTGAGATTCAAATGCTTATAGAAGTTGTTACAATGCACTTTTGATATATATATTTTCATTAGGTATTGTAAGAACAATAACTTATTTGCTTATGAATAAAGCGTTGTATCAAGCTTAAAAAATGTTGTTGTCTGGAAAATGTAGACATAAATATTTGATGAAAATGTTTCTACATTTACTCTAATACTTAGTATCTGTGAATTTCAACAAAAAAACAAAATAAATTTTGTCAAAAATTAGTTTTGCGAAACATTCAAGCGTTTTCGTATTTTATTTTTTATTTTTCCTGATTATTTTAAAAAGTAATGGACATTTTTACTTTTGACTTCCCCCCTCCCCGTTCATTTGTAAACTATATCCAATTCACTATCAGAAACCTTCTTTGGAGTTGATGATCGGAACATGTTTTCTACAGTGAAAAGAGTGACAAAAACACAAAAAAACGTATACCAACGCATTGCTCCGCTTAGAATCTACTACATGATCTACAACTTTAATACATTTTGCGAAATCCACCGAGTATACTGCAGGAAATAGGAATCGACAATTGGGCAGAATTATTTACATGGTTCGAGTTAAAATTATATTGTATATTCGCATTTTGTAATACTTTCATTTGTTTATGTTTACATTACGATAAATCATGCATTTAATTATAACCATGTAGGCCATTGCCTTATTGAGTAAGTTATCTGTTTAGTTGTGAAAACTGAAAAGTGTGTTAATTATATATATTAATAAACGTACTAACGCACAAAAAACGTCGACAACAAATGCATTATACACAATTATCATATCCATTTATAGGTACATCGTACGTACCTAATATCATATAATCATAGTTTATAAGTATTATAATATTAGGCTTGCGCTATTAATGTATATTATTTACTCGATTATTTATTAGTGATTGCTCGATAATAGTAAGTAGACTGTTTATGAGAATATTTAAGTCGTAGCATATATTATTATTATCATTATTATTTTAATATATTATAATTACGCATATAATGGATAGACAGAACTGCATTGCTCAACACATATGTAAATTAGTCGTTACGAATTTTTTATTCAAGAATAAAATATGCACCGGCGTAAGGTCATGAAACTAATACAATATTATGAGATTTCCAAAGAAATGATTGATTTCGATTATTAACCTTTAGGCGAAACTAGTAACTACTGTAATAACATTATATAATAGTAGATAATCATGATATTATAATAGTAGGTAATCGTGATATATTTATAGAGATCTTAGAATCATTTTTCAACTATGAAATTGAATAAACTATATAGATAAATAAACAAAAACATAATTACTAAAGCTTAACAACGTTGTCCTGTTCAACACTATTATGGTTCCAAAGTTTGAAAGAGACTATATTAAAAAATTATCTATTGATTGCAAAAAAAGGTCGATGTTTAGAAAAAGTCTATTTTGATTGCCTTAGCATTTTTCGTTAGCGTAAGAAAAAACTATTTATCCGGCAATAGCTAATTTAATTTATTAATTTATGGGAAAATAAATTGAAAGAATCTCAGCTAGTGTAGACGTGCAGTGTTAACGGACATTCGCTCGAAAACAATATCGAATTTATAGCGATTTATCTTCACTTTCAAATGTTTAATGATAATTGGTACAGTATTATCTTCTATCAAATTAAACAATACCCAAGTGGCAAGTATCAAGTTCATTTTAGTAGTGGTTCTCGCAGCTTAATAGTGCATACACTGATTACTGATTATGGGTAATGGGTTCTCAATTTTGTCGACCAAAGTATATAATATTTTGATAAGATCAAATTTTGAATTATAGCTTTTTGATCAGCGAAATATTTTCTTCTGATGTAATAATAACGTACAACTACGGTATACGGAGGCAAGTGGTATTGTAATTTACGTGCGTGTTTATTTGAACAAAAACTGTTTAAATGATTTACTCGCTGATATAAAAATGGTAATATACTTTAATTAATCTTCAGTTATCAACCATGACGTTTTCCTATATTTGACCTTATAATTAGATGCTTCTATACATAGTTAATGGCTAAGATAACCCCTTCTCTTTTCCAAACTAAATGATGTTCTTAGGTAAATATTAAAACATTATATTGAATGGAACATGAATATTATAACAATATGATTATAATTAGGTCATTTAAATTAGATTCAAAAGAATATTGACTATCTAAATTAAGCAAAAGTAAACTTTCTATAGTTATTAAAATCTAAAATATATTACATGTAACTCATGTAAGTACTTTTTTTTTAAATTTTATAAATAAAATATCGTAAATCTGAGTATTTATTTAAGTCTTATGAAGTAAATTTTATAATGAGATCTATTTCAATATTTCCATTTTTTATTGACATTATTGACTGTATGAAAATAGTCATGTTTAAAGAAAAAAATTTACCTCCCCCCCTACCTAGGAACTTTTTTGTTATACCCAGATCATGTGCTTATACAGGATTAATAATTAACACAGTTACACTACAAAATAAACGATTCATTTTAAAATTTCTATTTGAAATAAATTTTGAATGATTGAAAAATATTTTTATTCGACTAGGATTTTTGTACCAAATAAAGGCCATATAATATATAATGTCGTAATTATAAAAAGTAGTTGAACTATACATTTTATATATAAGCACATCATTTTCTAAACTGTAATTTTAGAACTGGATTTTACCGTGTCACATGTATACCTACTGTGTAAGCTGTGTCTCGCATCCTTATTGGATAAAAGACTTTAAAGGCTAACTTAACACAGTAGCGGTCAAACAGGGGTTTATAGGGGGGGGAATAGATTCCCCCATGACCTTTTTGTCAATGTTTAAGATCTGATAACCATAAATTATATTTTTAATAATCAAATAGTGCACATTAAAAAATCTGTCATCCTCCCCCCCCTTTTGATAAAATCATTTAACCGCCACTGACCTGCGTAAGCTGATGCTTGGAGGTATATGCTCTATGTATGGACGCATAGATTTTCCTTATTTTCTCTTCAAGTTAAATTTTCATATTCCTTCCTGTTTCACACTATCCCAAATTTCTTTTATTCTATTAGTTAGTTCTACTAATATGGGAAATAATACTGGGAAAAGAGCTACACCCCCGTCTATTTTTCTAGTTACATTATTCCGTTTTCGAGTTTATATTCCTACTTGCCAAGTTAAACTTATTTTTGTAATTTATTATTAATGTAACTATACCACTATGCATTTATTTATTCTTTTATATGTTTGTAATATATATATATTGGTATAATTGAACTACTTATACGGATACATACTGGGCTTTATGCCCGTTAAATAAATAATAACCACATAATATTTATTTAATTTTTGGTGTAATACCCTCGTACATTCGTTTACAAGTAAAAATTATATTCAACGTCTTTTATTCATTTTCATTTCTAAATTCAAACAATAATTCAGATACACCGTGCAGCAAGTTTTATAATGACATATTGAAGTGTAAGAAAAAGTCAACAGTAATAATAGTTAGGTACCCCTGTATCCTGTAACCTATCAAACTATCCAAGGATAAAGTTTAAACATCCAGAAGGAAAACAACAGTAATATTGTACTGAAAAAGTCCATCGCAAACTAGAAACACGTATTTGCCAGCACTGTATATGCATTCGCTTGCCTACATTATAAGCGCATTAAATTTTATGAACAGAACTGCTGCAGAGATACTGTACATTTATGATACACGTTTATGGCCTAATGCCATAATGTGCATATTATTATGATTAATAGAAGTTGACGACATCAACACAACCTTTTAGGATTCAGACCCACCAAGTGTCGAGTACAAAATGTTTATGTCACCTATTTTTTTATCGAAGTCTCCGTGACGGGTTTGTACGTAAAAGAAAATGACCGACATTTTTGGTCGGGATTTGGTGCTTTATAATGGATAGAGTTGTAGAGTATTAATTGCTGTCTAGAATTATAAAACCGAATACATCTACCCTGCAGAATCTAGACAATATTGAACGCACGCCCGCTTCGTACTTTTGTATTTTTTCCTAATCATTTGTCCAAGTCGAGAGAACCATTAAAAATTGTGCAGTGCACAGGTAGGTACTCACCAGGCTCCGGTAACGGGTGACATCTTTTTCCGGTCGGGAATTGTCGGCATTGCTGTTGGCCAACAACGGTTTCTTCTCACCTTTGCGGCGGCCCATGGCGAACACGCACGGTCGGAAAACGCACGGCAAATCGGGAACAGGTCGTTTTTCCTGTTCTCCAACACGATCCGTCTATTCTACTTTTATCGTTTACAACGCATACAGCAACTGCTGTACTACTCGTCGCCCGTTTTTCAGGTCTGTCGTGCGCGCCACATTCCGCGTGGTATGAACGGATGTAATAATAATAATAATAATATATAATAATAATAATAATAATAATACCACGATACAAGATACACGGTATGTCAGAGATTACCGACCGTTCATCGTAGACTGATCTTAAGCACGGCGACGGCAACGTCAGTCAGCCGGGCACCCACCGCCGACACCATCGGACGTAGAAGGGGAAGACGACGAGTTGTTACCGTTACGCAACACGTCGAGACGGTAAAAATGCATAAACACGTAAAATAGGTAGGTACGACATCGATATAATATTATACCCACAGACTGGCCACAGGCAACCAGCTAACACTCTCATATCATCGACTTGTACGTCTTGAATCCTATAATATATGGGTAACTTATCTCTGGAAAATTGCCGTCACGATCTTCTCTGTTTCATACGACATACCTATAGGCATGTGGCATGTCTATATAGCATTGATTATAATAGACATGTTAATACTAATACAATGTATGAAATTAATATTACATACAATAATTCCAACAGCTATAGGTATTGGACATAGGTACTAATAATTTATTTTGATATTGAAATATTCACCTTGCAAGTAGTGAACAATTTATTTTTGTTTTTCTTTTCTAACTTAAGAGGACGTCGTACCACTAACCGCGTATCGTCTTACTATTGCATAAAATAACACATTGTGCGCAAACAATTTTCCATTTTACTCTGTTATTTGTAGTATAGAAAATTATCATAACTCGATCTATAGAAAAATATCAAAAAATCCTTTATATTCTTACCTCTGAATTTGATAATACTGTCAATTTGCTCTTATATTGATTTATATTGATTTTTTTATACTGATTTGAAAGGATCCTTTTTAACATAAAATTTGTGATTATATACTGAAAATACTATACAAATACAGATTTTTTAATTAATTTAAAATTATACATATTCTTACTAAGAGTATTACACTTTAGTAGTTACAAATTGTTTTCCAAAGTAATTTATACATTTTGAAAAATTGAATTATTAACCAACATGTTTATAAGCCAAACAATTAATAATTCCCATACTGTATGGGAATATAACTATTATTAACACAAAGTGTATTATTTTATACGTTAATTGCTCATACGTATAGCTTATATTAGTTATTCTAAGCAATTTTAATTTTATAATTTTAATGATTTAATCAAATAAATCGTAACCATCATAATTAGTTTAGAAATAAGATATCGTAAATGGAACTGTAACGATTTCTATGTGGAATGAATGGTATGTATAATATCAATATATCATTGATTGATGTATGCGATTGTGCGGTTGTCGCATACCTACGATCTACCTACACAATTATTAAGTTACTACTTAGATCACTACATGGCTATATTATGTATACATATCGCCATATCGGATACATTATTTATCGTGTCTGATGGTAATATATCATGCTTCATGGCGACTTATGTCTTAAGCCGGATTTCCACGAATGGTGTACTTGTCAAATACGCCAATAATTGTACATTTGATCAGTGCACGATTAGAGTGTTCACAGTAGGCTAATACTTGAGCACTTTTACTAGTAGCCTAGTACACTGTTCCAGTGTTCCCGCAGCTAGCTATTATGGCAAATATTGGTGGTGGGGGCCACATTTTAATGATAATATTTTTACTTTTTTATTTTTGTGAATTTTAAGTTAGATATTTGTAGTCCTAATCGTTGTGTGGCAAAGACTTGCCTACTAAATAGTTAGTTATTTGAAATTATAATTTGATATAATTTAATCAATAATTTATCGGACCATGATAAGTAGTGCTCGAGTTGGGGGGTCGGGGTATGCAGAGGGACGGAGTACCCCAACTAATTTTTCAGAAATGTTACCGTACTCCTATTATTATTTTTAAGGGAAACGCATGGGACGCTTCATTTTTCTGCGAAGAATTTGTCTTATGGAACATGGATTATTTCATGAGCATGACTATGGAAATGGAATACGGATCTATAAATTATTAGTTAATATTAACTAATTACTAGTAAACTATTAACTATTAATTAATTTAGGTATATTATCCTTTAGAGGTTTTTATTATTTATAAATATAATATAATATATAGAGTAATATATTACCTATGTCTTATATTAACTTGTATTTTTTTTTTTAAATGATAATTTATAAATATTTTTCATATTATTTAAAAAGGATATTAGGGGTGTGTGGGGGCATAGCCTCCGTGGCTCAATAGCGTTAAACAAGTGATGGGGTCTCTCTTTTATGAAAAGTAAACAGTTCCCCTACTTTAATTTTGCCAAGTCGAGCACTCATGATAAGTGACAGCGACAAAACACTAGTTTATTCTTCTCATTTATTGTTATGTGTGGTAAATATTTAAAAAATGTCAGAAGTCCAAAGAAAATAAGGTGATGGATGACGAAAATACATCAAATTCGTAACAAGTACCTAACTTCGTTATGTTGTATGTCTATATAGCTACCTAGCTATGTAATAGAATATTAAACAGGTACTTATTTATTCCTTACTCAAAAAAAGTTGTACCATCTATATTATAAGTTTTATATTATATTATATTATATTATATTATATTTACAGTTTCATTCACCTATTTTACATAGATACTATTAATTAATTAACTTATACTTTGTACTTAATTATTTACGAAATATGTCCATTTAATACTTAAAAATTATAACAGCATTATAGCAACTATACAAATATAAACTATTTTACATAGATGATTTACTCTTATTCGTGCACGTGAGTACTACGATTTACGGATCCACAATAATATATTGTACCTACAGTGTAGCTACTAGGTGTTTAAGTTAAATAGGTACTTATATTATTAGTAATATGTAACTACAACCAAATTTTAACTTAAAATATCTATAAAAAAAACTATTTATATATTTTTTAGATTTTTTGGTTACAGGATGAACTATATACGTAGGGCCTATTGTTTTAAATTTCAATCCTTAAAGCTATAAAAATAAATTCAACATTTGAAATTTAAATGCTTATAAAAATTTTTTAACTCATAATAATTAGTATATTTTCTTGATTTTTACTAATTTTTACAAAATTCGAACTTCAGACGTTTATTGTGGGTATTTACGCTTTTTTAAATTTTTTACTTTCGAGGAACGTTGTATTACATTTTTAAGTTTTTTGACAGTGCAAACATTTTTTATTGACATTATTAAAAAAAAACTAATAATAAACAATAGTTAAATATGCATAGGCGTAAAGAAATAGCTCAACTTGAGTCATTAACTTTGAAAGGTTTTTATGGAAAATGCTAATCATTTTGTGAAAATTTCATGGATCTACGTTTTTTTTTTATAGAGTTACACCAAAAACTAAAATCGATTTAAACCGATTTTACGAAAAATTCCCGTTTCTCCTTGAATTTTTTTTCCCGGTGCTTTTGGAAACCAGATAGGTACTTGGAATTATAAACGTTGACCTCACGAATGCACCACCTAGATTAACTTTCATACTGGAAAAGATACTGAAGTTGAAAATAGAGCATTATTTCGATTACCTTATCATGTACTCGGACACGAAATATATTTTTTGAAAAACACACACACGTCATTGTAAAATCATTGAATTCATCGCTTTGCTCAGAATTTAAAAGTATATGGTCGTTTCAAAACTAGAAGTAATTGTGCTTTATAAATACTGATTCTGTTGAAAAACATTTTTGTTTTAAAAAATTATTTAAAAAATTTTCCGTCATAATATTTTTAAAACCTTAAATTATTTAACTATTTTTACTTTAGTATATACTTATAGGTTATAGCCTATAGGAAACCCACTGAGATAAAAAATAAATTTATCATTGTATATTGTATTAATAATAATAAATAAGACAATTTTTTTTCATATATTTCTTTAATTTTTAGTTTTTTTTTTTTATTTCATAATACTTTCCCCCTACTATAATAACAGTTGTACATCTATGTTACTTTTTTTAATGAACATAATTTTGTATAATACTTTAAAGTTTAAATAATTATTCTAAATCTAATTAAATGTGTATACAATTTACGCAAATTTTACTTACGTATTATTATGTCAAATATTTTTCTTTTTTTTTTGTGGTTTCGTCACTACATGGGAGCCGTACGGTTGCATATTCTTTGGCCCCCAGGCAGCATCGTTTATTTAAATAAGTAAGCATATAATGCGTACAGCAGTTGGTTTCGGCTTGCATAGACCATAATATAACATAGCTTCCGAAGCTATCGCTGGTATATATATTCCTATGCGACGAGCTCCATGATGCCTTACACGTTTTTACAATGGCTAGGCCAAGATATGTCAAATTAAAACAATTTTGTAAATTTCTAAGATTCCTCAATATTCGGAAGAGTGGAAAATTATGGAGATTGATTTTTCCGTAAAATGGAACTTTCGTCATTGTTCCATGGATAACAAAAATATTATTATTTAGTCACCTATACATAGGTAGCGGTTCGGAATATGTTAGAAATAATTTCTTTGGTATTCGAGTGATGAGAAAACCAATGTTTCGAACCCGAAAATGTAATAATTAATATTACCTTAACCTGTGTATTGTTTAACTATTGTTACATATTTTTACAGGAAAAAGTAAAACTTCTCTTCAAAAATTCATCAAATGTGATATTGAGGAAGGACAGATTATTCTTAGCTGGTACGTACGTGGTTAGTTAGGTATCTATACTTTGATACCAAAATAATGTTATTATTTTTTATTAATTTAATTTGTATATTACCAATTATATAATACATTGTACTCAATACTCATACATTATAATTCGTAATGAAACGTAAATAAGTATACGTACGTCATATAAAATAAGTAGTACTTACGTAAAGTTCTCACAAAAAATGCTGATCGATCAACCATCTACCTCAAACATGTGTATTGTGCCTATAAATATTATCAATTATACAGAGTGTATCTTATGTCATTGTACGCGGGGTTTTTTTTAACGATTATGGATCGATGACATGGAATTTCGTGTTTCTTTATTTTTAACAGGCAATTTTTTTTATAACAATTTCAAAATTTTTAAACACACAGGTGTACCAATAGCAAAATCAACTTTATTTTTTAAAATAGTAACTACTATATTTTTTAATAGATTCTGGTAAAACTTTTTTTTCTGAAAACTTTGATTGTTAAATCATCAGTTTTAGTTTGCTAGTTTATTAACTATGACCCTCTAAAGTCTAGTAAAATCTGCATTAATACTTTTAATTGAAATAATTGGTATAAGTTTAATTTATAAGAGCTAAATACTTTTTCTTATAACTAACTTTTATAACTTGAAATTATTATTATTTGCAAGATATTTAGATAAATAGTCAATCTAAATATAGGTTTGTAACCTAACTAGTCTGTAACCTAACTTAGGCATACTTTTAATCTAAGTTAATTACAGATTTTTAATATTATTATAACAATAATCAAATACAATTAGGTACCTATTACCTTAGTCCTTGAGAAAAAAAAATCCAAATTAATGCTATTGTAAGAAAAGTATGATAGGAAAAGTACAAATAAAATTTAAATTTTAAATGTCCAAAACTAAAAAATAAGAGGGGTTATGAATTGCAACTCCTAAATTCATACTTTGCATGCGATACCTACCAATATAGGCCTACCAATAAGTATAACCTATATGGTTCAAATTTAAGTTTATCCCACTACGAGAAGAGCACCACAAAACATTGCACTTTTTTCGTTACACAATTTTTTTTAGCCCCCATACATACCAAATACATTAATGTCAACAATCGAATACCATTTACCAATTTACCATTATTACTTTAGCCACCTAATAAAGAATCCAAATTTATGATATTATAAGAAAAGTGACTGTGAAGTAGCTAATTACGATTACCTATATAACAAATTAAAATAATAATATTGATTTTGATGATTGTATGTTAAAATAAAAATAATAAACTATGTTTACCGACAATTTTATTTATGTTTTTATTTTTTTGAGTGGCATTAGATTACCGATTAAACTACTTGAGTGTATAAAAAAGGTAGTTAAAAGAAAAAATTATTTAGATTTTGTAAATTAAACCTGTACCAATTATTTCAATTTAAGGTATTAATGCAGATCTTACTAAACTTTAGAGGACCATAGTTAATAAACTAGCAAACCAAAATTGATGATTTGACTATCAAAATCTTCAGAAAAAAAAGTTTTACCAGAATCCATTAAAAAATATGGTAGTTGCCATTTGAAAAAATAAAGTTGATTTTGCTATTGGTATACCTGCGTGTTTAAAAATTTTGAAATTGTTATAAAAAAATTGCCTGTTAGAAATAAAGAAACATGTATTTTTTCGTTTTAACGAAATTCCATGTCATCGATCCATAATCGTTAAAAAACCCCGCGTACAATGACATAAGATACACTCTGTATAGGTAACAAAAAAATTCTAATAATTTTTTTTTTATTAGTTTACCCGCGGAAACTTAGTCCATTGGGTGGTTTTTAAACTGTGGGAGAGGGTACTGTAAGGTTAGTGTTGTTTTTGGCAGATTTTCATGTGGGCACTCGTAGGTATCTGCAATGCCCGGGTGGGGGATGGTGGCACTTGTTCTCCGGACACCGTGACTTGCCCAAAGAAAATTGAAGCCCGTGGCCGAAGTATCGAACTAGCGCCGGTGTGTGTCGCAACCGACGCCTTAGTCCGCTCGACCACTCCGTCCCCCATTCTAACAATTGTTAATATATTAATGCACAATAAAAAAAAATATTATATTATAGAATTTGTATTATTTATACTTACTATAACTTTGACGCCTTTGGACCAAAGTCATCATGCTACTATTATTCCTGGTCTACACGAACCAGTCGTGGGATCAGTAGTACAAGTATATTGGCTGTTTCTTTGAATTGTGTTACATTTACCGACAATCATCGGGAACGGCACCAGTGACAAATAATTTTACAAGTATGCTGATCCGACGGCATGGCAAGTAACCACCAGTACCAACTATTGGCCAGTCGTGGGAATCTGGGAATATCAATTTATATAAATGACAACGATTACGCATGTCCGCATTCCGCAGCGAATAATGATACAATTATTTTTTTTCCTTAATAAGTCTGCATTGTTAGTACTGATCATAGGCCAACCGTCATATTCTATTAAAATGTAAATGTCAAAATTACAGATATCCTCGAGAAAATTTCAATATGAGGATTTCAAGACTGATAGGCCTCTTGCTTCATGTAGTTCTATATTGCTATTTTTTTTTTACATAAAATATGACGCTATATCGGTGTATTTCGGTTTTAATGTGCCTACCTCAAGTACCTCAGTTCGATTTTCATGAGCCAAAACAATATAAATGTGTGAATCATATGCAGTAAGTACTACATCACTACATCAGTATGTCAGTGTAATACTATATTACTATAGGTATGTCTATATTTGTATAAATTATAAACATAGATTAATTGAAAAAAACCAATGTATATTATTGTAATCTATGGTATAAATATAATACGTATTACAACAATATTGCTATAATAATATATTACTTACATGTTATACATGTGTCAGCCGTCAGGTAAATTAAATAAAAAAAAAACATAATATAACCAATTAAACTATAGTCTTCAATTAATATTATTATTTATATAAATTTATGATAATTTATAATACACAGATGTGTTACGCAATATCAGTTAAATTCCGAATTGTGTAACCTGCATGGCTGTATTTTTCTATTAAATTTCTATAAATAAAATTGCATTAATTGAAAAATACGGAAGTAGGTAACGAAAATGTCATTGATCTATACACCAAACAAATCATTCAATATACATATATATACTAACCTAACCTATATAATATAAGCAATACAATATTACTACTAAGAGCAGTATTAAGTTATCGTAAGTACTTTATATTATTATTTTTATTTATATTATTTTATTTTTATTTTAAGTATTTTTTTTTTATTATCAGATTCATAGTACAAGCAACTTAAATAAATTGGATATACGTATGAGTACCCATTTAATACAATATACATACAAATCGTACAATATTAAATTCCTTTAATTATACTAATTTTAAATTAGTAAAGTAATAAACTAAAAAAAATGAATTGATTCATATCATAAACTTATATTGAGTATATATTATATTATGTATCACTGTATTGGTTGTAATACATTTCTATATTTCTTAAATGCATTAAATACATACGTATCTAATTCTGATTAAGTTGATTTATGTACATATTATTCGGAGTCTTCCCAATAATAATTTCAATTATTTCTTCAATATCTAGTTTAAAATACTCTTTATGGACATACAATTTAAAATACTATTAAAAAAGGTAAAATTACACAACCAAATGTCAAGTAAAATTCCCAGGCCCTAGAAACTACCCAAAATAAGGTAGAACAAAAGAATCCGGGCTTATTAGAAATTAGAATGAATAAGACAAACGCTTCTGGTAACAATAATAATTATTAATTATTAAATTGCATATTATTATATAAATTTATATTGATATGTTATCTGAAAAGACTTTTGAATGTCGCGATTATTTTGGAGAATAAACCCACTGGGTGGTATTAAGGTAAACTTCAGCAATTCCTGATTTAGTATTCATCCCAAAAATTTGACGAGAGTGGTTACTGTAGCATTAGATTGGAAAATGAATCACTGAACAAAATGTAGTTATTAAAATTAAATAATTATTTTTATATAGTTTAGTTTAATTTAAATTTAGATGTTACTCGGTTCAAAAATCACAAGGCTAATTAATATATTATATAATAATCAGCAATAGTAGGTACCTACCTCGGGCTACTTTACCTAATAGGTATTAATAATATAAGAGCTGTTATGATTGTGACAATCTTTAATAAAATGAATTAATTAAAAGCGATCACTCATTTAAAATTATTCATAAAAAAGATTGCATAAACCTGATCATAACTAAAAATTCATTCATACCGATGTTATATTAAATTTAAACACCCAAATTCTTTACTTATAGTGTTCATAATTAAATTAATTTTGTGATATCTTAATATAACTTTCAAAATTATTTTGATTACCGTAATAATCTAGTGAAATTATTACTTAGTAAAAATGTTATCGTAGCATTTTCATTTATTTGATTATTATTTGTGAATTAATTAATTTTATATTAATATTATCTATTTAAAGCATAAGAAAAATTGATACTGCATTTAAATTAACGTCCTTGTACTTTAGCTTGCCTACACTCAACATTGCGCAGGCATCAACGTTATTAAATAATGATATTCAAACAAGGATAATTTTTTTATATATCAGCTAAACTAGATGCAAGCTAACGCGTTGCAATATTTAAAAATATAACTAACTATTATACCTGTATGATTATGTTATATGTTTTTGCATTATGACTGTGTTATTTTTTATTGAAAATAATTTTTAATATTTACTTTTTATTTTATTATTAAGGTTGATATTTTCTAGTTACGTGGCGCGGCGGCCATACAATATGCTGTACTGAAATATCAAATAAAACTAATTCAAAATTCTAAAATTTCTTTATAAGAAAAAATATCACTCCTTACTTACAAAATTTTTAAGATTTTGTTTATTTATTTTTACCTGAAATAGGAAAACTTTGTTTATGTCAGATTGGTCTCTGATTTTCAAACCAACTACTTATTTTAATATAATATGCATGGAAAACGTATTTAAAAATACTAATAATTTTAAATGTTTATAAAAACTACTGAAAATAGAGTTTTGAAAATCAGTGTTCAATGAGACCTGTACAAAGTATTCTTTTCGTTATCATTTATTAATGAATATAAATTCTGAGTAATTAACTAATCAGGTATACATATTGTTTTGTAGTAAACATAAATCATAATATCAGTTATTACCATTTAAGTATGAAAATAGTAAAAAAGTAGATATAAGTAACTATTAATTATAAGACATTATTAAAAACGCTAATGATAATGTTTTATAGGAAAAATAATATTATTAAAAGTATAAGCTTGACCTAAATTGAATGTTAGGTATTGAGGTATAAATAACACACAAATCACAATGGTAGAACTATATTACATACAATAATAATTAATATCACTTTATAGAGGAATAAAATTACTATAAATTTTATTATAACAATACGTCAGAGCCCAGAAGGCAGAAGCGATATTATAATATCGTTACGAATCAGTCAGTGTTCAGACAAAACAGAAATATAATATTAATAATATTATAATAATAACACGAGTTTTAAAAAATGTTGTGTAAATTTAAGATGTGTTTTTAGTTTTACCTTTTTAATTTTTATAATATATACCTAGGTACCTACATTTTATAATTTTGATTATCATTAATCGTGTATTTTTTCGTTGTACATTAATAAA
Source organism: Sitobion miscanthi (assembly GCA_008086715.1). Classification (NCBI taxonomy): domain Eukaryota; kingdom Metazoa; phylum Arthropoda; class Insecta; order Hemiptera; family Aphididae; genus Sitobion; species Sitobion miscanthi. The sequence continues at coordinate 23,057,303 of CM017798.1, read as the reverse complement.
AATAATATTACTCATATAACATAATTATTTACAATAATTTTGGTTTAAAATTAAAATTAAATACGAGCACGCTACTTGTCTCATTAACCTGTGTCGCAATACGCCTTTATGGATTGTTTGGTATAACGAAACGGACAAAGAGAACACAGAGGGACAGTATGTAGAGTTTAATTGTATGGTGTACTGCAATTAGACTTAGGTATAATATGATAATCGTCGTATTTCAAAAGGTGGACCTAAATTAACCGATGTGTGCCAGTTCTACGAGGTTCGAGATTCATCAATGTAATAAAAGCAGTTGTCTGTGCGAGGATGACAAACGTTTCTTTTGGGTGCAGTTGACGTTTTCGGGCCAATCGCACAGCATGTTCATCTGAAAGCGATTCAACGATTTAACATAGCCTTTATTATAACCATTTTTTTCTTACCTTGTTAAAGTACAAATTGGACGGACAAGACTGTTCGAGCAACGACCCAAACTCGCAAATTACGTATTTGTTACAGTCCGTCCCGTGACCTTTCAACATAGGTTCGGTGCACTGCCCTCTGCCCAGTTCCTCTTCGTACCCGACGTCACTGTTGTCAATGACAACTCCGTCCAAGTCATTTCGTTCTTGGTCCAAGTAGCAGTCTGGTCCCGGACCTGGTAACCTTCCCAGCACTCTGTTGATGGTCTTCAGCATTGGATACGTTTCGCAGCCACACACGTTTCTAAAATCAATCCGTCGGGCCATATAGTATTATATATCTACCTACTAGCTATTACCTATACCACGTGTCCCCGAAAAAAGTGTACACTGTTTAATTTAACCCATATCCAGGGGCGGATCTTCGATATTTTGATAAGGGGGCACATATAAATTGTATAATTTTAATTTTAATTAATAATACATACATATTGCATGCTATAATGATTGTAATAAATAATAATTAATAGTTGGTAGAATTATTCTTATTAAATTAATTTTTCATTTATATGGTACTCGTTGTTCCATAAAAAAATTGACAGGGGGCACGTGGCCCCTGTGCTCCTCTTCTGAATCTGCCACTGCCCATATCGCTCAGTACCCTATGCATATTGTTGAACCCTGTTTGTGGAATACGAAACTGGACCAATATATCAACAATCTCCCGTAAACAGAATTCAAAAATATCTATAGTGTACTGAGTAATTTAGGTACCTAATTGAGTTATTAGAGTGTACCCAGTTTTGTAAATGCTTGCTATTTCCGGACGGAAATGCGTATTTTTCACTCACTTGAAATCGTCCAAGTCCAACGCCCATATCATTGCGCCACCGAGGTCATTGCGCACGACGAATTCGGATTTGAATCTGATCATGTCCTGGTCGTCGAACGACACCCATTGGTTGCCACTGTAGGCGTACGGGCCCATCCTGCCCAGCGGGTCTTGGACCAGTTGCCAATCGCGCTTCAACACTTTGTGGCAGATCTGAAAACCCGGCGAACATGTGAAAACTGAAGTCCTCTATGCGGGTAATTCACAAATGTGATTATATCTATTATAGCTGGGTACTTACTTCGTAGTAGGACAAAAATCCCCGAGACCTGGTCGCATCACCCGCTTCACCACCACCGTAGGTGGGTGCGTTCAAGCCGTTGTTCTTGCTGGATGCCAACGAGAACGACTGACCGTACGTGGGCATACCCATTATGAGTTTACGGGGATCCGCACCTTGGTTCACCCAATAGTACAGCGTAAAGTTCTGAAAAAAGTGCCATTGTTGTTTTATAATATAGTGCATATTACGGTGTGATCGGGGCATGTGAGTTGAATGCATTTGAACATTTGGTAAATGTTTTTTTCGCTACTTTTTAATTTTTTAATCGTTTTATTTGTCTATAAAAGTTGTATTTTTATAATTCATATAGGTAGGTAGATATTTAAAATTATTTATTTTTTTTAAAAACGTTCATTTAAATTTAATAAATTTTTAATCACATGTTTTTGGCTTTTTGTTATGTTTAGTGCATATTTCACCAATTTTATTTTCTTGCATAAGTGTAATCTTATTCAACTGTTTTTTTTAACACAGAGTCCTAAATGAAATTAATAACGATTGTATAATTACGGCGTTGTAAGTCATGTCAAAATCGTCGGGATGAGAGTACATGGGCGCCACGTGCCCGGTCTTCTTATCCCATTGTCCATGGTAGTCGTACGCCATCACGGATATCCAGTCCAACGTCGCCGAGAGTAGTGGCACATCGTAACCTAATCATGAAACAAACGAATTCGAATAAAACTCCATGATCAGTTGTGTGGGTATTGTACATTTTTAATATTGCTATTGTTCACGTACCCGCGTCTATTACCACTTTGTTGGGCGACACGGCCGCCGACAATAGGAAACCTTCTTTGTCGAACGCTTCTCGCAGTTCCAACAATAGTCTCGAGAACCCTTCTTTGTCGCTTTTCGGGCCCCGCTTGCAATCGACCTGTTCATATTATAATACGCCATTACGGTGCATATCAACGATAAGAGTTAACAATAATATAATTTATTATATTTTGATCCCTACGGACAAACCGCGACCGGCCTTATGTCTGTATTATAGATCGTCGATTTATTACCTGCCAGCACTTTGGATACTCCCAATCGAAATCTAGTCCGTCGAAATCGTTTTGCTTCAAATAGCCGACTACGTGTTCCACAAACTTGCTTCTCGCCAACGGGTTGTTGACCAGCTCGCTGTATTTGCTTCCAGCCGAATCATTCCAACCTCCGATCGCCAACAGTACCTTGACGCCGAATTTCTTGAGCGCCGTCACTTTGCGGTAAAAAACTGCAAACACGCGTGACAGAAAATTAGCAATCGCATCACGCACCCCATCCCCCTCTCAAAATTGCCGCAGCGTGTGGCACCAAAAAAACGTACAGTTGTCGAAATCCGCCCAGGTGTCGTGCGCCCTGATGGTCAGTTCGTCGTTGTCCAGTACAGCGAACCCGTAAATGATGTGCGTGCAAAGCGACGGGTCGATATCGCTGGGTAAATATTTTCCGCCGCTATGTCTGAAAATCCCAACGAAATAAATCTCCGGATACGTCAACAGTCGTACGTTTCAATAATCATTACGAACCTGTACCAAGCCCAATTGGTGAAATAACAAACGACTTTAAAGTATTCCGCGGACGGAGGTTTCACGGTCGTCGTGGGTTTCGGTGTCGTGGTCGTCGTGGTAGAAGTCGTAGTCGTCATCGTTGTCGTCGGCTTCGTCGTCGTCGGCTTCGCGTACGAGGGTTTTGTTGGTCTTGTCGGTGACAGTTGTGTGGTCGTTGACACTTCGGTCGTTGAAGTGTTGTAGTACGGAGATGACGTCGTAGTCATGGATGTCGTCGGTTTACTTGTTACAGGTATCATCGGAGTTGTTTGAGGATTACCTATATAAATAAAGAAAAAAAGTTTTCATTAGAAAAATCTTTATTTTTTCGATGTATTATTTTAAATGTTCCAAAACATACTATAATTCCCCGACAACATTTTGTAATGATAATATTATTGTAAAAACGTTATATACCTAGGTAGGTACTAACATTATAATCACGGTTAATATTATTATAATGTTATAATAATATTTTTAGTCAAACATTTGCTGTCTGGGATTATTATGATGTGTACCGTAGAAATTAACATCGGATTATATTGATTAAAAACTTAGAACAACTAAATGAATGTTGTTGATTTACATATTATACATATTATCATACTTTTTTATTTAAAATTATTTAGTACAAACAAGTATTTAAATTGTATTTTAAATTCTTATAATTAACTGTATAGAATATTAAATGTTATTTTTAGGTTGTTCGTTTTTCTCTATTTTTTTAGTACCTATATTAGTTTTGTGAATTGCAATTTCAACTTTCATTGAAAATCATATTATGATCGTATTAAGTGTTATTTATTATGTCAAAATAACAAAATCTAACTCCATATAGTTAAATAAATACATATATTATATATTTTGTATGTACAGATGACTGATGAAAATTCTGAACAAATAATATTACACAGACTTGTTTAAAAAATGAACGTACCTAACCTTATTATTATAATATATTTTATGTTATACTAACTGAAATTGAAATTTATATTTAAGTCATTCTTTACTACACTGTAGAGTAATATTAAATGCACACATTTATTACTATAATATGTAATAAATATAACTAAAAAAAATATGTAAAAATTCGATTTATACAAAACTGTTTTTAAGTGTAAGTACTACTAATACTATCAAAATACTAAAGTATTCATATACTCTTACCGTGTTTTTGGCCTAGTGTTTTCATGATAGTGCTGAGTAGTGGATAATTTCCTTGGCCGCATACGTTTCGATAATCATCCAAATCTAAAGCCCAAATCATAGCGCCTCCCAAATTCATAGATTTCACGTACTCTGCCTAAAATAGATATAATATTATATACAAGACCTTATTGAAAATTTAAGCTTTTTGAATTAATCATTTACCTTTTGTGCTACTGTTTTTACATCATCGAATCCTACCCATTGGTTACCCTTATATGCATATGGGCCCATTCTATGTTGTGGGTCTTGAACAATAGTCCATTGCTCGGAGGCAAGTTTACGACAAATCTATATAGCAATATAATTGTATGAGCAATTAATCTAAAACTATAATCGTTTAAAGGGTATACCTCGTAGTAAGCAATGAATCCAGCAGATCGCGTGAATGGACCAGCTTCTCCTGCGCCAGATGAAGGTGCGTTTAAACCGTGCACTTTAGGATTAGATAACGTGAATGATTGACCATACAATGGAAACCCGAGAACAATTTTCTTACTGTTTGCGCCCTTCTCGATCCAATAATGGACAGTATAATTCTTTAAAAAAATTAATTTACATAAGATAATTTATTTTTATTACAACATTATAATACAATATTATTGTTTAACTTACCAAGTTGAAATACTCAATCTCGTCTTCTGGATGATTATAAATTGGTGCAACATGACCAGTTTTCTTATCCCATTGACCATGATAATCATAAGCCATTACGCCAATCCAATCTAAGTATTGGTTTAATATAGGCACATCGTAACCTAAAATAATTATATTTTTAATTAAATGGTTTCAAAAATATTAAACAAATAAATGTATTTACCCGAATCTATTACTACTTTACTAGGAGAAACAGCAGCAGATAATAAGTATCCATGTGGTTTAAAAGCTTGTTTAAGCTCAATCAAAAAATTGGAGAATGCATTTTTGTCAGAATCTGGGCCTTGGTCACAATTGGTCTGTATTTTGTTAGTTTTAGTTATTATTGATAAAAGAAAAATATTTAAAAAATATAATTTAATAATTATATATATTTATTACCTGCCAACATTTCGGATATTCCCAATCAACATCAAGACCTTCAAAACCATACTTGTGCATAAAATCGAGTACATTGTTTATAAACTTTTTGCGATTGGAACGATTATTGACCAAACGACTGTATTTATCACCTGCTGAATCATTCCATCCACCTAAACCAATAGAAACTTTGACCCCACGTCGTTTGAGTGCCACTACTCGTTCATAGAAACCTAAAAAACGTAATTTCTTTTTAGCATTTTTTTGTTTTGATCGAACCTTAACTTCACACGTACCATTATCGATATCTGCCCATGAATCGAATACTCTAATAACTAGTTCTGTGTAATCCAAAGTTGCAAAACCATACACTACATGAGTGCATAAATTTGGATCCGTGTCTTCTGGGAAAAATTTACCTGGTGAAGGTCGGTACCACGCCCAGTTGGTGAAATAGCATACAACTTTATACTGTCCTACAAGGTCAACGAAAATTGTATTATAAATGTTATAAGATTTAATTTTTGTCTCAAGTTACCCGTCAAATGATAATTCGATTGGGTCGTGGGAAGAGTTGCGGCAGTTGTAGTGGTAGGTTTCCATGCCCATGGATCTTCCGTAGTAGGGACTCCAGTTGTTGGCTTCCATGGAATATAATTTTCTTCTGTAGTTGATTCTGAACTAGTAGTAGTAGAAGTAGTAGTCGTTGGCTTCAGTGTTGTTGGTTTCAAAGTCGTTGGTTTCAGTGTTGTTGGTTTCAAAGTCGTTGGCTTTGTTATTATTGGTTTCAAAGTAGTTGGCTTCGTGGTTGATTCAGTACTTGGCGGTTGACTAGGGGATGATGGAATGTCGGGCTCATCGGTCGGGAAAGTGTTAATTTCTTGAGACGGCATGCACCCAGAATTCATTGGCCAGTCACAAAGTCTGAATTTCTGTATCAAAAATAAAATTACTACAATGTAATCATAATTGTTATTTTATTTAAATCTCACATTATTCCAATAGAGACCAGCAGGACATGAGTTAACTTTAAACTTTCCCCATAAACATTGTAGATATTTGTTGCAATCCCCTGGATGGGATGCAAATTCACCATCTTGACATTCCACCGAAGATTTAACTAATATACCTAGAGTATTAACAAACAAAAAATGACTTAATCATTATTATGTAACGATAAAACGAATAAAATTATAATTGTTGGCATTCTTACTGGTGTGCGTAAATATACTATTTGAACGTTGATAGTTGCAATACACGTTGTATTTCCAGTCACACATTTTCTTTTTATCGTTCCAGGCCAATCCAGCTGAACAAAACTGTCTAACGAAATAACCGTACGAACATACAAAGTATGAAGTACAATCACCAATGGCGGCTACATATTCACCTTCAACGCAATTTCTATATTTTTTTGTCTTTAATACACACATAAAACAAAATCAGAATTTTTAAATCAAAATTTTAAAAGTTACTCTATATTACAATTGACTTACAGTTGTTGTTGGTCTCCATGTAGTCATCGGTCTGGCTGTTGTTGTCGTTGGCCGCCATGTAGTAATCGGTCTGCCTGTTGTTGTAGTTGGTCGCCACGTAGGGATTGGTCTAACTGTTGTAGGTCTTGATGTCGTGACAGGTTTTTGTGTCGTAGTTGTTGTTGTAGTCACTTCAGAAATTTGAGAATTGGCTGTGAATAATTTTAATATTAATTTTAACATATTTTAATAATAATTATTAAGCTAAAAACTCACTGGGTTCATTGCAGTCAACATTTCTTAGCGAATCGCACTTGTTGGCATTTCTATTCCACAGCAATCCTTCTTTACAAGCATATTTCCTATAACGTCCGTTTTTACATTGATAATAGTTCTGACAATCGTCTTTAGAAGATTGATACGTTCCTGGTTTGCATATTTCTTGTTGCTCTGGTCTTTGAGTATGGTACTCAGACCACCAAGGACGATTTACAGGTGGCTTGTGAGTTGTCTGTTGTTCAATTTCGATTACTTCATCAATATTTGATTCAGTTGTGGTTGTAGTTGAGGTGGTCGGAGGGGTTGTAGTTGTTGTACTTGTAGTAGTGGTTGTTGTTGAAGGTCGGGTTTGTGGCTTAGTTATATATTGTGTTGTTGGTCTAGTAGGTTGTTGTGTTGTCGATATTGTTGTCGGTCTGGTAGGTTGTGTTGTTGATACTGTTGATGACGATTGTTCTTCCCAAGAACCTATAGATAATTAAAATATTATATCATTGTTAATAGGAATTAATTTTAGTGGTAATGAGAAGTTTTCATTTTTATATTAGCTGTAACCACTTATGAGTTATATAATATAATGAACTACCATTGATTACATATTATATATATATATAATCAATAATACTTTTAATAAACAATAAAACTATAATACGATTTTTGCTATTTTATGACTTGAATATTCAGACAGAAATGTACCCATATATATTTTAATGATTGTTTTAAATTAATTCATCTACAAAATACGTATTTACTTGATAAGTTTGCGTATAAATATATTTTTATTCGTATTAATTGTGTATATTAAGATTTGAATATGTAGTACTATAGTAGAAGTTTCCGACCTTAAAATGGCTCCAGTAAAAATAGGTATTTGTATTATTCGATATATTCCACTACCTAGTCAGTATTTTATTATCTATGGATACTTAATACAGATTATAGATTTTTGTCGGGACTAGAACATCTTATTTCATTCTAATTGCACGTATAAAACACAAACCTTGTCCTTCTTCGGTAGTCGTAGGAATCTGAAAAGTCGGTGTAGTTGGATAATCTGGTTTATTACATATCAAATTTGATGATTTAATTGGAATCCTTTTAAACACTTCGTTAACTTTTGTCAGCAGTGGATAAGAACCTTTACAACATATATTGTTAAAGTCATCTAAATCAATTGTCCAAACCATAGCTCCACCAAGTTCTTGATTCACTATATATTCGGACTGAAATCAAATGATTTATTATACAACTATACAATATTCTAAATGTAAAGGATAAATATTAATATTCTAATGTTTGTATTGTATTGTACCTTTAATTTAATAGATATCTCGTCGTCGTAACTGACCCATTGATTTCCATCATACGCATATGGATCAAATCCACTATTTTTATCCCTCGATACTTGCCATTTTTCATTAGAAACTAAAACATACATTTTGTATTTATAAATATATAATATGATACGAACTACCGAAAAACAATTTTTTTATCATAAATACAATTAATTTAAAGAAAAAATAATAACGTTATTAATTCATATTAATAAAGATTTTCTATTCACATTCATAATTCATTGGGTTGAATAAATAATTATATAAATATGCATTATAATAAAAAATAATATTTTTAAATTAGCCAAGGAAAAAGTTGTACATACCAACCCTTATTTATACATTTAATCAAAGTACCACGCATGATCAAAGTTGTATGTATTAATGAAACTAATCATATTATGTTTTGTGATATACAAAATGGTATATGGATATAATTATATTATTTATGTAAAGGTACTGTAAAGTTATTTTGTATAGTTTTGACTGTACCTCTATTACAAATTTCGTAGTACGCCAACATTCCCGGTTGCTGTGTATATTCACCAGGATATCCTGATCCTTTAGCTGGGTCACCTAGCCCGTGTTCTGAATTCGATGATAATGTGTACGTCTGACCATAAAACGGAAGACCAACTACGATCTTTGACGGATCTGCGCCCAATTTCCTTATTAATTTAATGGTGGAATCCTAAATATATGAAAAAATTTTTGTTTGAAACTACGAAAATATTATATTGTTTTTTATAAACCTACCATATTGTACTTAGGAAATTCGTCGCCATCTTTATAATAAGCCGGACTCACGTGTCCAGTGACATTTTCCCAAGATCCATGATAATCATATGTCATTATAGATATGAAGTCTAAGTATTCACTTAGACTTGGAAAGTCATAAGCTTCTTTAATAATTTCTTCATAACCAGAGATTGCAGCTGATAATTCAAACGGCGGGTCTTGTTTATTGAACTCCGATTTAAGCTCCTACAATATAAAAATCAATTAAATATTGACTTATTGTATTTTATATAGACAATGACAGTACTTGTATTAGTTTAACAAAATTGGTTTTATCCGAAGATGGACCTTGAGTGCAATCGGCTTGCCAACACACAGGATAATTCCAGTCCAGATGAAGACCGTTAAAATTATATTTTCTCAAAAATGCAACAGCAGAATTTACAAAACTGTAATAAAATAAATTATTTTTTATCTATTTTACCACAACTCTCTGAAAATTTACTTTCTCCTCGAAGTTCCACTGCTAATTAATTTTGAATATTTGTCGCCGGCCGAGTCTGTCCAACCACCCATTGAGATCATAACTTTGATATCTCCAGATTTTGAATTGGACACCAGTCTTTCATAAAATTCTAAAAGTTAAAAATATTTATCACTTTATATTAATCATAATTTTATACTATTAATCAATTATTACTGTTCTCGAAATCTTCCCATTCATTTCCCGATGTTATTGTTAAATCATTGGGGTCTAGAGAAGCAAATGCATAAACTACATGTGTACATAGACCTTTGTCAATATACTCCGGAGCAAATTTTCCTTCTCCGTAACGATACCATGACCAGCTGGCAAAGTAACATATCACTTTTTTGTTTAGATCTAAAATTAAATTAACTATTAGGTATCAAAATCAAAACATTTTAGCCTACTAATGACAATTACCAAATTGTAACGGTGTTTCTCGTAGATCGTTTGACATTGAATTTTTTTTATTAACTTTAATAAGAATAAACAAATTTAATTTAATAGTATACAAATATTTTTACATTATCTATTTAAACTCACCATTACTAATATATGTTTTAACAGTGGTTACAAGTGGCCAAGGAGTGCCACAAAGCCCATTATAGTCATCTGAATCTAATGACCATAACATTACTCCTCCTAGTGATAATTTTTCCATATATTCAAGCTAAAATACAATAATTATATTATTAAATTCAACTTCCATCGTTTAATTCAATTTACTTTTCGTGTTAAACTGTGGTGGTTCTCGTAACTGATCCATTGGTCTTTTCTAACAACAAACGGGGAACCAGATTTGTCCGAATACTGTCTCCAATCGTCCTTTTTCGTGCGATCACATACTTCGTAATACGATAGGAATCCAGACGTTTTTGTCCATCTACCAGCATATCCATCCCCGTTTGTTCGAGAGCCCGGTTGGAAATTTTTAGGGTCAGTCAATCTGAAACTTCTCCCGAATAGTGCTACACCAACTATTATTTGATTTGGATCTGCACCATTGTGTATCCAATGCTTTACCATATAATCCTTGAAAAGTCAAATTTATATTATATGTTGTCTATATGTATAAACCATAATTTGATAAATATTTAAAATATTTACCACATTGCGATACTTTGACGATGGATCTCTATCTACTGCACTGTACAGTGGAGCGTGATGACTAATAATTTTCTCTTCATCTTGTCGAAAATCAAAACTCTTGAGAATAATAAAATCTAAATTTAGAACAATTCTTTTGGTGTCATAGTTTCTTGACGTTTGATCCAGTGGTGGTACAATTAATGATAATGACCATCCTCTTGGTTTTAGCACGCTGGCCAATTCTTCAATCAATAACGGAAATTCTTCTTTAGTGTTTTCGTCTTCACCAAACTCGTCTAAAAAGTATTTAATAATAAAACTTAAAACTTAACATTACTATAAAAATGTATTACTATAAGTGGATGGTGTAACATCAGATAAAACTAGTCCATCAAATCCACTAATTTTCAAAACTTCCGAGACTGAAATGATAAAATCTCTCTTTGAAAACGATACACTTTCGGGTAAAATATCGTTAACTAATAATAATATTTTTGTGGAAGGGTTTTTCTTTTTTATACGTGCGATGGAAGCGAACGTGCCTAAAAATTAGTAAAATATTAATAAACAACAAATGAGCATTATACATAGAATATTTATTCAATGTTTATACCATTTGATTGACTAGAATACCAATTGTTTGCAATGGTGTCAAAATTTGTGTCTGCAGAACTGAACAATATATGAGTACAAGACGACAAAATTATTTTTTCCAAATTTTGAGGAATTTGATTTTTATGGTATTGTGTAGAGTCAAGATGACAAAAAACATTGGCACCTAGAAATTTAATTATGATAAAAATTAATATTTATAAAACTATTTCAAGATTTAAAAAAAAACATTACTTCCAGACGCTAGTCTATATTTTGAGGGTGATGGATCTTTTTTCGATGGCAGTTTTTCAACAGCGTCGCGAACAGGAACATGTATTTTATATCTGAAATATTTTATTGCATTATTTTCATGGATATAGTTTTGGTCTAAAATAGAATTATATTCTGCACTATAATTTGTATTCGTACATGAATATTCAAATTATTGAGATGTTAAATAAATACTTGTTTAGAATTAAATTAAAATATATACTTATATTATGTATTTCACACATGAGTAATCAATTGGAATTTTTATTATGTTGAACATAAGTGAATTTTATATTAACATCACCAAATTAGTTTTAAGAGTAATAAAAATATATATATATATAATAAATAATAATGAACAAATGTTGATTGGTTCAATAAACATTACCTTTCGAACTGATGAGGTACTCGTTCAATAGCCGCCCTACTTGGTAAAATATTAAATTCCCTGTTGCGATTATCGGATGATTCATCTTCATCTATGTACGTCAAACCTCGTGATGGTAGGAAAAAAAGGATAACGGTAAACAAAACACCGATGATCCTCATGGCTGAAAATATTTTAAATAACCGTCATTGCACGTACTTACATGTATGTTTTATGAACAAAACGCATCACGTTGCATCATTTTTAGATTTTACCGTAATACAAACAAATTATAATAATATGTTCTATAGACCTTCATTTGAAAAGTTGATATTATTATAAAAAAAAAAATGTTTGTATACCATAAAAAATCACTATTTATCTATAAAAAAAACAGCAATAACACATTAGTGACGGTCTTATTGTTTAATATTCGTGCGGAGTATGTAAATACGTTGACCCAAAGAATTAAGGAATATTCGATTCTTCACTAGAAAAAGTGGTTTCACGACCCTCACGAACTCTTACGTTACAAATCGATTCCATTAGTTTAATACTTTTAATATGTTATGTAATTTTGGCGCGCTACCTGTCCAAAATTAAGCAATCAAATTTTTCACCCCAAATTAATGGCTTAAGTATGACACCATTAGTCCGATCTTTGTTAATAACAATTAGTCTTACCTATTTTTATTTTTATTTCAACAAAAGTTAAAAATCACGTTATACGATTTTATTCTCGATCCGAATTCCAAATACATAACGTTTTTTTTTTTTTTATTAGACTGAGCATAGCGATTTCAAGGTCGTGACGATAAATAATGTTTATTTCATATACACAAATATATCATATTATGTATATAATATATATCATTGTATCTCTGGTCGATCAATTTTTTTTTTACGAACGTTGCCGAAGCCGTTTTTTAACCGCCGACGTCCGTTGGTAAATACCTTTTTGTCGTGTAATCTGTCAACACTTCCTACACTGCACATAATATTGTCTATAGACGTCCCATACCGATGTGTATCAAACGCGGAGACGCGTATTAATGCATATGGACAACAGGTTAGTTACTGCGAGAGGTCAAGTGCAATAAAGCCCGGGCAACAGTGTTCGGACGGTGACTACAATAATAAAATATATAATATACACCTGTAGATACATAAAATACGCTGTGTTACTACCGTACGACCCGGGGGCGAATTCCGTAATTATCTCGTATTAGACGTGATCTGTTGGTTTAATTGGAGTGCCGACAAATCTACATAATCGCATCACAGAGACGCACCCGTATAGTAGCATTATTACAACTGGACCATTACATTATATACAGATGTGCCGCTGATATTCGCCTTCGGGGCGACATAATAACACCCGAACGCTGAGTATGCGCCAATAATAATGGCTGGCGGGATACCATCGTCACCAGATGAGTAACTGCTACTACGCGCAACACAATCGAACCCAATCAGATTTTTTTACGTCATATAAGAACAATACCAAAAATGTGTTTATATTATATTATTATATTGTTGTATAAAGTAGGTAATAAAAGGGCACCACGCCTCAGTATATTATAATTTATAACGTCGAATGGTTCTTAGAATGATTTTAGTGTTATGTTTATTCATTTTTTTTTTTTGTGTTAACTCGATCATAATATTTTGAAGTTTTGACGATACCCGTATTACGGTGACAAAAATTATTATTTTTAATTCCAACTCAAATAGTTTTATAAAGCGAGATATCAATAAAAAAAAAATATCAATAGGTACGTGCGTTTGAACTTCCGGTCTATTATCTTAGAATACTCAAGAACTAAAAATCATTAACATTAAAACCATCGTACTTTATTTGTGATGAGAAACAAAATTAAATTAAACACATTAAAGCATATATTTAATAATAAAATCAACAGAAATAAAACATTTTAAATTTTAATTGGAAAATTGGTTTTCTGAAAACTATACATTTTAAATAATCTCAAAACGAGTTATAAATTATAAATATTAAATTTACCGACATTGTATGGTTAAAAGTGTATAATTTAATTATATTTTAATAGTTAATGATCATTCAACATGTAAATATGTAAATATGTAAAAAAAGTAAAATGTAAATATACTAAAGTATGCAATCTTCGGTTAATAGCTAAATTTACTGCTTTTAAAGTTAAAACAAAACATTTCTAAGTGGTTAATATTAATATTCATCAAAAGGAAGTCATCTCGAATCATCTTAATCTTCTATAATAGTTTTTGTTGTTATCAAAATATAATAAGCTGATGTAAGTTGTTACACAAATAAACATTAATACAATTTTAAAAACAAAATTTCCATTTGGCACGAGACAATATAATTCTAATATAGTTTACCGTCAGCAGAAGATAATATATTATAAACTATTAAGGTTATAATAACTAACCAGTGTTACGTACAAAATACAAATTGGTGAATTAATTTTTTTATGTATTTTATGTATATTATTAATATGTATGAAATCCTTCAAAACAAAATAAGTATTAATAAATTAAACAATTTAAAAATAATATATGTATGAATATTGAATACAGTGAAATGACAAATTATGAAAATCGCAAACAAAATTTAAATAAATCATATTTTATTTATAATAAACACAATTTGATTATTTATTAAATCTCGTTGAAGAAAAATGAGAAAAGTTGTTAAAAAAACTAACTTATTTAGAAACAGTAAGCATGTTAAAAATGCGAAGACACTAAGATGACAAATAACGAAAATTGCAAATATATGCGAGGATATATATTTTAAGATTGCATTTTATAGTTTATTGAGAGAGATTGGGGTTTAATAGTATTATACGAGTTGATATTTAAAGTGTTGATTAAAATTTTATTTGTATTCAACAACGAAACGACACAGTATGTATGAAAAAACCGCTAAGATATTAAGACGACAAATGACAAAAAAAAAACATGCAAATTAATTTCAAGACGGTAATTCTTTGTATATATTCAATAATATAATAATTATACGTATGCGATTTAAACCGATTGTAATAATTGTGTTACGTACCTCTATTCAAAATCGCATCGGATGACAGAAAGACCCGGTCAAGTGGCTCCGGTGGTCGTGTCGTATAAAAAGCTCAAGATTATAGTTATTAATATGTTGCAGGTCAGGTATCTACCTACACC
This sequence comes from Sitobion miscanthi, assembly GCA_008086715.1. Taxonomy (NCBI): domain Eukaryota; kingdom Metazoa; phylum Arthropoda; class Insecta; order Hemiptera; family Aphididae; genus Sitobion; species Sitobion miscanthi. Next base: position 23,042,102 of record CM017798.1, on the reverse strand, counting down.
GAAGTCGCTGACTCGTCAAACTCCCGAAATGGATTAAATCCCGAACGGATTAAAAATACAATATATATATACTTAATATACACCGTGGATGAACCGCGGGCGTTCTGGATGGGAGTAAACAAAACGATTTGAGCTGTGAGCCTTGAGTGAGCGCGTCCGACACGCGGCTCCACAGAGCCTGAACGTGTTTATATAATATTTTGTAAACGGCAAACGAATGTATTAATATTATTATACGAGAGACGAACAAGTCGCAGGGCGTCGATTTCAAACGATATTTGTATAGGAAAAAAAACTCCAGAAGTGGAATAACGAATTGAAGACGATAACGTTGAATTGTAATTTTTAATAATAACTCTTACGACTTGTGATTATATTTTGAATTTTCGTGACGGCGACGACCGCATCCTGCGTGCACGAATCGCGCACTGGCGTCACCCGCGCGGGTTTTCCGATCAGCAAACGCATATGATATTTTTTCTCTAATATTGTATTAATAATATGATTTAGGATTCACGTCACGTGCCCGTATAGTCCGACGTCATGTCATCACTACTGATTATACTCTTCAACGGTACAATACTATTATATACATTTTTAAATACCTATCGATACGACGACGATTATTGATAATAATATTTCGAATACGATTTTATTATACTTATAATAATATTATTATACAATCGAAATTATACGGTATATACGAAACAGTATATAGTATTCGAGCTTATAATGTACCTGAGGTGGTGCTGCCGATGGCCGACCAGCGGCGATTTCTTGGGCGGTTGACGACACGACGAGGCATGATATGTCCGGTGGACGGCGCGGACCGCGGTAGAATGATGTCGGTAAGCCTCCGCGGTCACGGAGGCAGCGACGTCTCCACCCCGTGCCGGAGCGATCGTCCGGGGGGGAGTGTGACCACCTACCGGTTCAAGGTCGTCCGGAAAGGGTTTATACACTCGTTCGGTCGGGTTGGTGGGCGCACGACCGGAAATTCCGCGGCCGACCGATGGCTTTGGAAAGGGATATCCAGTTCGCGATCAGTTGGCAGTCCGATGGGCGACTACCGACGATGCCCGTGACTTCTTCGGCGGAATTTCGCAATGCGCTGTGATTTTTTCCGAACAAATCGATTCGTTGAGTCCGTTTTTTTGCGATTTTCTTCTTCCGCCAAATTCTCTCACACCGGTGTCGCGGAAATTCTCGCGAAACTATTACAATTAATAGATAGGTCTTACACACAACATAATGATATAGTATACGCTCGTCACTCGGATCGCATATAGGCCCTATCATACTCACTGTCCATAAATCGTAGGTACAACGAGTAGCCTAATAAGCATAATTATATACAATAAATTTGCTTGTACATAATAATGAAATCAATAACCGCTGCAATTATGTATTATGTTCCATAAATTAAAATCCAAGGATATTAATAATACATTTATCTGTTTTTGTGTTTAAAGAGAACGACGGTCATTTATTTATTATGCATCAAAAAAAAAAAAAATAAAAATATTAATACGCATATCTGTTTACTTGTTTTGAACTAAACATTATATTTGACAACATGGCTATTATTATGTAGCTTTAAATGTGATCATAATAATATAGTTCAAATATTATAATAAATAATTATGCGAACATGTTTTTTCTCCATTTCAAATGCTGTAAAAATTATGAAGTATTTTATATCGCTACACACACCCTAAATTCATATTTTTCAGCGCAAATACATATTTTAGCAACTATTTCAGTGTATTGTAAATGCTAAGCCTAAGCCCCAAGGCTTTAAGTTTTGTCCGGTGACAACACTATGACGACAGTTATTAGTTATTACTTATAATATATGCGGTTCAGTTTATTCGGTAGGTGTTAAATTATAATATTTAACAATGAAAAATGTATTTTGATTTTGCGGATGTTAAGTCGTGAAAAAAATCTTGGCACTGTAATCGAATGTTTTGTTATTCAATAGAATAGATAGGTATGCTTATTGAAACCAGACAAATGGTATGTATCTAAGTTAATTTTGGCAGATATTATTAAAAAATAATGCACCTATTTATACGATCATAGATGAAGAATTTCAACACTAACTTAAATACATTACATAGGTACATCGTTTAATTGTAATTTAGTTTGTACAATATTACCGTTTGTCGCATTAGTTTACTTTTCAAGCCTAAAATATTATGTTTCTAACGATTTAATCTAAACACAAATATTTATCGAGTTTCCGTTATTTAATAGGCATTACACTACTACACAATACCTCCATTTCTATGCGTATAATGTTGAAAGGAATTATGCAACGAGTTGATGGCTTAGGTACGTCTTATAAAAACCGTATTATACGTTTTAGATTTATATTTAAACGAGGCTTGTACAATATGATATAAACTGAATGAACTGACTATAATATTTTCATTCATTATTCTATGTGTATCAAATTGTATATGGCTCATAGGTTTAAATTGTATTAGGAGCTTACTTGCAATCGAACACGTTGAAGCGGAGTTCTCAGGAAACTATTCACCCATTACTTTTTTTCAAAATTATTAGCGTGACCAAATTCTAGACCTTGAAAGAATTATGATCAAATGCGAGATGGATGTGAATGTTTAAAAAAGATCATGATACAAAGTAAATCCGAAGTTATTTTAAATACAGTCGAATAATTGTGTGCTTCTATGGATAGGAATCTAATCATCAAGGCCAATTAAACCTTTAAACGTAATAATGGTTAAATGTATAAAATAAATTAATATACATACATCACATATGAAAATATAAATTATAATACATTTATATCATACGGATGTTAAATTAAATACAATAGGTAAAAATCGTTCCGTCACGCATAAACTGTACTGGACGTATAGTGTTATAAAATATGTTATGTATATATTTTATACTTTTAAGATATTCATTGATCGTTGATCAACCTATATTAATAGAGTTTAAACAAAAAATACTTGTGATGTACTTTTTATACATACAAATATACAATTTGCAATGTTTTTAATTTTTTTAAATTCCAACTTATACTTTTATTTAATATTATTTTATCAGTTGCAAAACTGACTTATTAAACAGTAATGGCATTTGTAATCGATATTCTCTAATAACGATCTATAAAAATATAGAAAACTAAACAGTAATCAATATAAAATGTTATAAAACGTTTATAAACTCATCAATAAAACGATCATAAATCATAATAGACCTAAAATTTAATTATAATATCATAAAGTTTTATAAGTTAAAGTAAATAATGATCAAGTGTACTTTTAATAATATAATCTTACGAGTAAGTTTTTTATATAGCTTACTATAATATAGTTGTTCTTAAAATGCACCTATATCTTAAAGTAATAATTATATGGCAGTTTTACACGTGTTCTCTCGTATAATTTTTAGACATTATCAATTATTTTAAAACTGATGTTTCGAAATATATAGTTAAAAGGTACATGTGTATTAAAGGAGCTCTAATAATAATAATTATTATACGTACGTTTAAATGTATTATTTTTAAATATTATGTGTACTAAAATGTAATAATATGGACATATAATGTCACACACTCCCATAAGAAATAAAATATTGTTCATTAAGAGTTCGCAACACATCGTAATTTGACTATAACACGTTTTTGCGTGGACCACCATCAACACTACCTGCAAGCATTCAAGCCACATTAATAGCAACGAAAATAACCAAATTTCAACACTACATTATAATATTATTATCGAGTAGAACATAATCTTTAATTTATTGTGTACATTTTTCCGGTTACAGTGTTCATTTTATAATGATATATTTACCGTGTACAATCACGTTACACTATAATAATAACTTTTAAGTAAATACATACAATTAATAACCAATAAATAATGTTAGTTACAGAACAGCTATATTTACAATTCGTAATAAAAAATTAATTTCGAGAAAAGTACGTAATCACTATAATAGGTCTCAACAAAATAAAATAAATATAAAAAGGCTCGGAAAAATTCTACAATGTTATAACTGCATTAGTGCATTACGCATAAATACATCCCGAGGATGTTTGTACTTTATAGACTGCATTTATAATGACATTATATATTATGATTCCCGGAGAATGATCTTGTGCGCATTAAATAACGTGATCTAAATTCTTTAACTTCTTTATTTCTTTATTTGGATACCCTTTTCAAAAACGATTCACATTAAAAGTAAAAAAAAAACGTCAGTAGAAAAAAATAAGGTTGAAAAAATAATGAAAATCTTACATTTATAACTTACCGCATTTTTAAATACACCTATCAAAGTGTACATAATATACCCATATATAGAAATAACAACTAGATAAATAAGGTAAATATTTTATATATATATATATATATTATGTATAAAGACTTTATACATAAAAGTAAACAACTTATATAACAGTCAAAAAAAAAAACGTTTTTATTGAACAATGGAAAAGTACCCGCTTATACTTTACTAAAATATGATTGTAATAAACTATATACACCTATATTCACCTCTTCAAGTACCTATTATTATTGTCGAATTAAAAAAATGTATTGAATATATAAAATTATTGATAAGATTTTATAAAAATTTAACTTGTTATACATTTTTACCTTTTCACCATTGATTTCTCCCAGTTACAGTTCATCAGAATAATATAAATATTATAATTCCTAATCATATTACAAAGAAAAAAGGAATCAATATATTATGACTCAACTTAGAATATTACCATGATTAGTAATCCTTCTAAGATTTTAAATTTATTTTATTGAAAATAAAACTAAATTTATACACATTCGTTATTGTATACATAATATTATCGTGTAGCACCTTTTAATACATATAATGTGCTCATATACATAATCTACGTATTTTGCAAATATATTTAAAAGTTAATAATTTACTCATATGGACGTATTATAATGTCGGTGTAATGGATTTTAAGCTGTGGTGGTTTAAATTATGGTGAAGTAATCGATGCGAAACTAACGTTTAACAATGTCGTTTTACTCTGAAAGAGACTCAATCGATCCGACGAGTCTTTTTGAAACGTCTGTGAAGTTGGCCCCCCGACTTTACCTGGTACACTCCAAACCTATGCCAATATTTTGTAACGATGTGGTGTTTCGCTTTAGACCGTATTTATTCCGTAAGTATAAATGTATAAAAGGTCTAATCTCCACAGTTGCGAGTTTGTTGAAATGTTCTAGCCGATTGCTGGTCGAGAGAGGGAAATTGGTTTTCGATCAACTGGCATTTAGAAGAAACCGGTCGTCGACGCCTATAATATTATGTAGTGCGCACCATTACACCACTTACATATTATATACTGAGCACAAATGACGTCGATAAGCATAAGCGTTATTATACGGATCGGTGGAGAATCGTTTTGCTAAATAATAACGATTTATCCATCGGAATAAGAACAAATCGGTTTGTCGAACCGGTGAGTTAAATTCCTGGTAAGTAATTGTATGTGGTATAGGTGTCCCTTTTTGCAGTCTGTAAAATAAAATATCAAAAGCAATAAAAACAAAAAAACACGCTAAACCAAAATATAGTCTATTGAGTATTTAAAATGTAAAGACCATAATTTAAAACTGTATATTTTATGCGATATCCAAACTTGTTTAGTAAATAATAATAAAATATAAAATGTGCAATTTTTATCAAGATTAAAATATATTAAATTTTTCAATCGAAAATCAATTGCATATAATATTATATTATATTAAAAACGGAACTAGCTCTTACGCAGAAGTTGGCAGTTGCTGTTTGGAACCAATGCAGTCGAGATAGCTGTCAGACGTCAGTGTATAGGTATACCAAATGATAAGTTATGGATTTTTTCCATACGAGTTCTTTAATATAGGCGCGATTAAAAATAATATTCACTAAACTGTAATTAATCTAATTATAATCACACACTTATGAAGTAATATAGACATATAACTCATATATTATACATTTATAATTATATGTAACGTCAATGTTTATATGTGTTTAAACTGTTCGGTGTTTAAAACTCAAATAATAAACACGGATATTTATTGGCAAATTTAATTTCGTCCGTCGATCGCCAGAAGGCTAGAATTATTCCGGAAAAAAAAATTGGGTATTCGGCAATATAATAATATAGGAATTAATAATAATAATAAAACGCGAGTCCCGGGAGATAGATCGTGACCAGAGATCTATATTACGTGTCAGAGCAGCGTCCTGAAGACGGCGAGAAATCGCCACCATGTATCGCGTAGACCACCTGACCACCGCGGGCACGACGACGACGACGACGACGACGGTCACAAGGCCTAGCGACGGTTGTAGGTCGTGTTTGTGTGTGTGTGTGTGTGTGTGTGTTTGTGTGTTTGTATGTGTGTGTGTGTGTGTGTGTAGCATAACATACGATATTATAATATTGTATCGTATAGTGCGCACGCTGACCGTCATAAATTTAAACGCCGACGGTATGCTCTCTTATAATATTATATGTATATAATATTATTCTACGTACATAACCCCGACAGACGTATCAATATTGCGCTTAAACACGTGTATGCGTATGTGTATCTATATAAATATATATAAATAATAATGTCCAGTCTCGCAGTATAATATGTATATACATTTATATATAACATGTAGGCACCCGTGATATATATATATAGTATATATACACGTTCCGTGTTATTATTATTATTATACGTTGGCATACGCGACGACGAGACGCGTTTTTATCGGGTCCAGATGACAATTGAATGGGCCCCAAACGGCAAAACACAATAGCGGCGGCGACCTTTGCACACGAATATCCACATAAATCGCGGTTGCTGCGGGTGAGGATTGATGGCCGCTTCCATCTCAGAATCCCGTGACGTGGCGGCGACGGCGATTCGGTTCTCACGCGACTGCGACACACGACTTGAGCTTTATTACGTCGGCAACAATATAATATTATTATAATGCAATGCGTATACGGAAAAACGTCTCCTCCGCGAACTGTCGCAGAGGTCAGTTTTGGATGTAGCCATAGGTTACACTTTGTCCATCGTCGTCTTGTCTTCGGTGTCAGGAGGGTATGCATATATAGTCGTATAGGTATATACATATCGTTACCCGGCGTATACGGTGGCGCCACACCATGCATGGAGGCTGAACGGTTATAATAATGTTATCGTTCCGCAGCGATCTCGACGACGGATTAATCTCGAAACATCGGAAACGATCGGATAGTATAATTATATTATTATAATAATATGATAAGCTGTTGTGTGCATGAGGATATTTTAATCGAACGTTTCTGTATAAGCACGTCTTCGATGTGAGCTATTTTTCGATACATTTTTGTATTGCTCTGACTTAAAATAATAATTCTGTGATCCACGTGTGCACCACCTCGAAACTGAAAATAATGACAACTAAAGTGTATAATAACACGTTTTATACTACCTATTTGTATTGTAGATTTAGTCCTTATATTATTATTTTCTACGTAATAAAACTGTCGGATATACTTATCGATGGTTGGATAATACTAATGATGACATCGGTTTTTTGTTTTAGATTGCTCATGTGTCATATGGAAAAATAAACGTTACGTTGCGTTTGTTTTATTCAAAGTGTGAATCATTAAAAAATGGTTCAAATACAAAATGTAAGTAAAAATGTAATATTTTAAACATGTAATTTTCCGTACACGATATTTGTTAGGAGTCCATAAATACATTGCTAAAATCTATGACTGTTGATCTAAACTCTCAAGATTTTTTCGTAATAAACACTAAACTATAAACTACGATAAAAACATAATATACCTAAAAAATTAAAATATGATTCTATTTGTCCGAATAAGACTGAAATATTGGACTGTTGAGTTAAGAAAAAAAAACCAAAGAGGGTTGAAATGGTTGAATATATTATTTAATACTATCCCCAGGCACTAAACAATTTCTGATGCAAGCAGGGAGGAATATGTTTAACAATAATTGTTCAGTCTAAAGATGTTATAAAAGTTATATAACACAGGCAACGAAAACAATTTGATTTGATTTTTAGAGCGAAACTCGGTGACCATGATACACCTACCATATACACTCGTGGACGTATTGCGTCCATTTAATGATAAATGTACCCAACTACTAATGTATAACAGCAACAATACTGTACCAAATTAAGGTGACAATGTATTTACGTGACATGTATTGAAAATCAAACTGTAATTCAACCTAAATATTAATGTTTGTGAACTCAGTTATTATGTATTATGGCCTACAGGCACCTTATAGGTGTCTTTTATTATTGCTTAATGCTTAATTGTAGTGCGTGTATGTTTATTTCAAAGCTTAACTGTGAGCACTATGATTTTTATTTCATATAAAGTGAACCCTATAGTAATTAAATTATCAAATACGTGTACCTACTACTACTATAATCGTCATCGTATACGTACTGTGTGAGTGCTTTATCATGTTTGGTTTACTACATTTGAATTGTTTTGTTTTATTTTTATAATAGCTATCATTATAAATCTGTATTTAAATTAATGAACTTACTGGTGGATCAAATAGGAATATGTAATAAATTAATGTGTATGTAATATTATGTACACTGTACATATTAATATAATATATATATGGCCATATATAAGTACTCTTAATCCTGATGAAATAAAATAGGTTATAAAAATTTATGAGTTTGAAATCAAACAATGGTAAATGAAAATGTATGCATATCTTATTATATAAGCACATAAAACAAAAGAAACCATTTTCACAACAAAACTAAAACTTAAAAGTATATTAATGCAGTAGAAATCCAAAAGCACACGTTATTTGAAAACCAATTAACATAATATATTTTCAATCAAATTTAATTGCTTTAATATAAATAATTAATTATTCGGACTGTTTGCTTCAGTTCATCTGTGTGTATAAATCGACAAAAAAAATATTTATATATATGAAAAACTGGTAATATTCGTGTAAAAAGTTATTTTATCATTGCATACGTTCAACATTACTATATTTACTAAGCCACACACAACTCATAAGTCATGAGTCAAGAATTCAAGATATAAACTTAAGTTATTATCAATGTATAAAGAAAAGTAGCCATTCTGCATCGTAGATATATCATTATATCGAATGGTATACTTGAATGTGTTACTACAAATTACAATTATATTAAAATGGGTACCTATGGGGCTATGTGTAATATCCTCTAAGTATAATGTCTAAGATTAATGTCAAACATAAAAATGCAATAAAAATACATGCATTTTGATATAATAATATTTCTTAAGGTTTTACTCTTTTATACAATTTCAAGCAATTAGTGATTAATTAATGCATTATTTCGATTTCATATATATATATATTACAATTCAATTAAAACATCACATTTTTAATCGAATATAATTCTAAACCTGACAGATTATTAATTATTCCTTTCTTCAGATTTCGGATACCTATGTTATTATTCTATAGTTGATTTTTATGTAGATTTGTAATCGCTAATTTCCTTTCTATCGTCTGCAAGTATATAATACGTTATTATTATGTAAAGTCGTCGTGTTAATTAAACAACACATTTTCTTTTGTAAAAACCTAGACAAAAGGGTTCCGATGTAAAAGAAATTTTTAATTCAAAGGCGTGTAACTTATATTATAGGTATTCGTTTTTTTATTCAAGCTTTGCTAGAGGTAATCTTATATTTTAAATTATCATTTTTTATGCTTGTGCATATTTTTTCTCGCTCAATTTTTAATAGAAATATTACATTTTTGACACATTCATGGAAGCGATTTTCTCTCACAATAACTTTTGGAAATCTCGTTATTTCCCTCCCATCCCATTATAGCAGGTCGTTGTATCGTCATTCTATTATTAAACACGCGTAATAATATGTTAAGAAGATCGTTGGTTTCATCTTGTCCGGACGAATATTTGTATTAAAAATAAATGGTATGCATAAGCGACGGATAATTCAATTGTCATGGTCTTGGCCAGTGAACCTGGGCCGTGTTATTATGTATTCGAAAACTCATCCAACGATATTTAAACAGATCCTACGCGACACGGCATAATATTACACGTTTATAATTTCCGACGGTTGGTCAGTGTCCAACAACGACCACTTAACTGCTATAGATCACAGCATTACAATAATATAATTCAGTAATTGTTGTTTATACCACGTTACCTAGTGTTTACAATGAGCCTCGCCCTTCTCATCAAATATATCATAAGTCACTCGTGTAGTCGTGTGTGATCGAAACGATAGAAAAATATTTGAAATCGGTCAATACGAAAAAAATATGTCAGTTACAAACATTGTGCAAGATTGAATTTGCATAATATATTATGTACCTATATGTGTGTGTGAATTTGTTCATTTTTTAAATAAGAAAAATTGTATTTGAAAATAGTTTACCGCGGTGACTGTAAAATATCGTTTATTTATGGGTTCAGGTCGTTCAATTCTTCAAGACAACAATTCTGATATACATCTGGTAAGAAGCATTAAAGAAAATCAACTACGGAGACAATTGTATTTACATAAGTATAAGTACACATTACATTATGTTATACGTCTGAGAAACGTGTTCGACATATTATCGTTGGACGGGATTGCGAGGAATTAAAAAAAATGAATACGAGTTAGTACATAAAAATAGTATTTAACCTTCCTGAGAAAAAAAAAATAAAACATATTAATATAACAATCTGTAACTTGTAAATCATTAGGTATATATAGGTATATTGTAACATCATAATTAAGTTTGAATTAATAAATTATGAAAATAAAAAAATTTCAAACTTAATTAAAAATAAAAATTGATATGGATAAGACACCGATTATTACCTATATCATGTTTAAAAACGAACATAAGTCTGTACACTTTGTATAGGTAACTATATGCTTTTAAGTGTATAAGTAATGTAAAACGGTGCCGTTTACAACCTTTTTTTTCATAATTATAACTGTTACATTTGTTCATAAATTCAAAGAACTTTATATATTTATACAATTTTTATATTTACAACATACTCGTGATATGATTCTTTTATTCATCATTTAAGTATAAACCATTTGGATGGTTTGTGATCATAGTATGATTTATTATTTACGCAAACTACCAATTACAATGAATCTCAAAATATTTCGCATCTTATTATTCTTGATGACATTCTTAATGGAATTTATAATTTATATTATATAGGTACTGTATACACGATATTAGGTGGCAATAACATTTACCGTGTTTTGTTTTTACCAAAGCCTCAATTGAATTTAAAATCAACTCAATGATTATTCAGGTTTTTTCTAATACCACATAGGTTTTTGAATAATATTTACTTGGTCTTAGATCAATGAAAAAAAAAAATTACTTAAGATCCAAATCCAAAATCCGAATCATCTTATATATTATATTAATATATACATTCAAGGAAATCCGTTAGATTTATCGTTTATGCGTCCATTAGCACAATATTGCACAATCTAAATAATGTAGAAACTTGAATTTGGCACTGGTAGAAGTCACGCATATAGTTTCCATTAAGTACGGTTTTCTTCCATAGCATAATAATCGTAAGGAATAAATACCTATTAAAGGTGACATTTGACGGTTAATGATATAACATTATAATTTTAATTTACGTTATTTCTCTCTCTTATTTTACAATACAAACAACAAAAGCCCGTAACTATACATTTATTTTTATATCTGTCTTTGTCTTAGGAACTTTTAGCTATCTAATAACATTAATTAACTCGTAATTATAAATATAATTTTAAAAATTATTTAAATCCCAACGGCCATGTTGCTACAAATTATAATGTAATATTGAATATAAATATATATTATTATTATTAAATATTCAACTTGAATCTTAACTGGTTATTACTATACCTATGTCATAAATTGAATAATACCTATTTACTGCAATAAATTCTGTTCGGACTCTGAATCGAATAATAAAATATCACGTAAACGACAGAATTTTAATCTATATTCGTTTGTCATTATATTGGTTACGCGTCGAATTGTTGAAGTGCAGTTGTATACGTTCAGTGTTTGATAAACAATATTCCATCAAGGTAATAAATGGCGCTTCATGTATGCAAACATTATAATGATATGTACCTAGTAAAATTGCTCTGGCGCGTCGTAGACGATTGTCTAGGTCGTGACACTGTGAAAGAACATAATAATGTAATAAATAGAATAATTCATACGGTCAAACCGAATAATTGTATAAAAAACATTGGCACGGGCGTCCAAAGACCTTGATACCGCGTGTGCCGTACTTAACTCACTGATTAGGAATGCCCGTCAACAATAACAATAAAATATGCCTTTGGTCTGGACGACTGGTTTGGAATTGCTTGCGGTTTTTTGATTCCATTAATTTATTACTAATACCACTAAAGCCATTAAAGTTGCGAATACAAACGAATGCGTACACTGTACACACTCCTCAGGTCTGCTGTAAAATTTATAGTAAGTACCTACCTACCCATATTATTATATAGACAGATTTTGACACCATCGTTATCGCAGATATAAATAATTACCCCTGCCACGCGGATGAGTGTACGGGGTATAATATTATTTTGTGTACATCTAAAACGTTTTTATTTTTTATTTTCACCACTCAATCATTAAAGTGCTATGAGTACCTCCTATTATTATTTCAGATAGTATCTTATTTATGACACGCATATTTCATTGACTGTACCATCGACTATTTCGCGAACAGTTCAAAATCTCCATGTGTGTTCTTTGTATTTCGTTCTCGCCACAAAGTATATAGGTACAAGTGGGAGTTGAACATAATTATAAAAATATTAAATTATACCGACGACATATTATCCGCATGATAGGTTTCTTAGGTTTTGAGAAAAAATTATGCTATGCGACATTCCTTGTTATTAATTTTTTGCATAGCGTTAAACCACATACGATCCCTTTCTAGGTATGCCATAAAGCCACAAATAAAATATATCAGTATTACAGAATACTGAAATTATATAAACTATACTTCCAAAACCAATTTTTTTAACAAAACATTAAAAATAAATAGGTGTGCAAGTGGGTACCTTTCTACTGTATACTACTTAGGTGTCGGATGAGTCACTGGTAATGGATGCATAGGCGCGAGTTTGGAAGACGGGGCTTGGGGGGGGGGGATTTTTCTCATGTAACGATTTTCTTATTTTATTGTAATTAAAAAACTAATGACTGTAGATACTTGAAAATTTCACTGAATGTTTATATTAGCATTTTCTATACACGATAAAATTTTGAACATAATTTGACTCTTTTTTAGCTGTTTACAGACATTGTAAGTTTCCAATTTTTTTAGTTTTTTTTTCTATAAATATCAATAAAATTTTATTTGTTAGGTAATAAAGCGTGAAAATTTAATATAAGGCTCCTCATATATCGTTCTAATAGCAGTTAAAAAATATTGAAAATACATAGGCACAATTTTTTTTATAAGCATTTAAAGCTCAAATTTATAATTTAATAATTATTTTGTAGTTAAAAATTTATAAAATGTTCAACTTTTATAGCTAAGGATTGAAAATTGAAAACAAGGCTCCACGTAAATAGGTTATATATAAATTACTTTATGCATATTAATATCATCAAATATACTTAGTAACATCATAGTCTGACTGATCGTTTTCGCTCAGAATCGTTTTTCTTATACAATGATATTATATCATTGAATTCAAATTTAACACCATCCATTACAGTTACCCACTTGTAACCTACTGTACAGCAGAGCGACATCCACTTACCCACCTTTTTCATATTGCTATTAAAGTAATGTATTTTACTTGTAGATACCTTCCTATTATATTTCGTTGGTTGTTTTAATTTTTCAGAAAACGTGGTATTTATTATATTATGAATATTTAAATATTCTAAATTATATAATTTTCATTAACCTTTCAGTTAATACCACCTTACCACAAGCCCATCCGCTGGGTTCAAACCCAGTTGATCTGTGGGGGACACATTGCCACTTTTTTTGAATCTAGACTTGGTTATTGGTTATATCGAATTAGTCATCTAAAAACTTACTTACAATTAACAATGAGAGAAGATTGCTTAAATGGACTGGCTTCATTGAATTTACATACATCGTGATATATATACATTGTACGTGGATATCAACTAATAGCATTGAATGAATATTTTTCAACTCCTCTTCGTATAAATTTATTAAAACAATAATTTGTATTTTATAGTACCTATATTTTTTATCCATACATATAAAATGAATGTTTGTTTGTGTGTGTGTGTGTGTGTGTGTGTGTGTGTCCTTTATGCATTCCTAAAGCGTTCATTCGATTGCGATCGCATTTGGTACAGGGATAGATTAGACCTCAGGGAAGAAGATAGGCTAATTTAAAAAAGGTAAATTAGAGATTAGACCCGGGAGGAGCTCAAATAACAGGGATTTTGAGATTTACGATAGAAATGTTTGTTTGTAAATAATTGATACTGGTTTTAATAATAATAATAATTGTTATTAATGCCTGTTGGAGCAGTGGCACATCAATGTATTTTAGTACAGAATGATTCAAGATCGAACGACGGTTTTGATAGACCAATTTTTTTCTTATTTTTTCTTTCTTATTTTTCTTCTTTATAACATACGAATGTTTGGTTTATTCATCGTATTTTAGTACGGTTAGGTTAGGATTTTATATTAATTGATTGAATTAATCCACCGTAGGTTGAATTAAGTAAAAACAACAAATTTGGTATGACTTTGATACTTTAGAGTTAAATTATACACTTACGTACAAACCACCCGGGGTCCGCAATCTACCGTAGTTAGATTGCCTAATTGATAATATACTGCTCGCATAATCTCACGAACAACGCCGGTCGGGATGGCTATACATTAAAATATAATATCATTTACATTTAAAAAGACATTACTTTCACAGCGAGTTACATCCAAATGGCCGTATCACAATTTTTTTCCGGGCAACACCGGGTAATATTCAGCTACATCTAATATATGAAATTATCGTGTCACGGTATTTGTGGTCGTCCTCCTCCGAAACGGCTTGACCGATATTAAAAAAAATTTTTTTGTTTATTTGGTAGGTATGAGAATAGGTCGTAAAGTATTTTTACATCCTCCTAGGTGCTCGAACGGGGATTTTGAGATTTACGGTGGAAAACGTTTGTTTATAAATGGCTGCTATTGGTTATAGGAGAAATAATAAGAGGAAATTAGTATTTATTATTTGCAGGTTGCCATTGATTAATGGGGCAGATCATTTTCGCACATCGCCTACTTGATATGCTGTTGCACATTGTCTACGATCGGACGTAGTCAGATTGCCTACCAGGGAGTCTGAGTTGCACCCAGATAAGGATTTGAACAATCACAATTTTTTTTAAAGTTGTAATTTTTTACGGGCAACGAAGTGCGCAGGATCAGCTAGTTTATAATTAAACACCTATTGATATAAACACATATTATATTATTATACTAAAAAATTAGTATACATATCATGCTATATTTACTAATAATTTGATGTATCTATATTTTAAACATTTTTTTTTTCGTAAAGAAGAAATCTTGCTCACGGGCCTGCTTTACCTGCCATAGAAAATTGCGAATACGTTCATGGTATATATAATAATATACGTAATCTCTTAAAATGAATCTAAATATTTTTAAATGGCTTTGTGATAGTACCTAGTAGTAGGTAAATCACTGAATTTTTTTCTATTATAAAAATGTTTAAAGACACGAAAAAACACACACATACACGAACCTGTTCAGGGGGGCTTATTATGCTTTCGAAGAAATAAACAACAAATAACAATACATAATTGTAAAATCTTAAATCAATACATCCATTGCTCTGCTCAGAATCTAAAATATAGAAAATGTGTAGTTTTAATATGAAAATTCTAAGTGGTCTACAGTTGTACAAAATTGACCAATTGTAAAAAATAATTATTACAACAAGTCAATATAATATACGATCTATATTTTTTTTTATTTTTTTTTTTTTATTGGGTTAATAAGGCTTCAACATCTGAAGTAATTAGCCTGTATTATATATATTTATATCGTTATTTTATAGAATTATGGAATAACGTATTTGTTTTAGCTAGCTGTTAAAAGTTTTTACTTTTTATTAAATTGTACTTACTTTTTTATGTAATAATCTTTTCTCAGAACTTTTCTTTAAAAAATGAATTAAGATTATTACAAAATAAAGCGTAAGATTATACTTAGTTATTTAAAAATAGCCTTACTAAATTATGCATAAGTAAGAACTAAGAATTACATTTACATAAGATAAAAATGTAAATGTATTATTTTTATTTTAATCGACTTATCTAATTGACAAAGTTATTGTTTGATAAACTTCTTATAATAATAACAGAATTGTATTATACTATTGTGCATATTTAATTAATTATATAATTTCATTTTAAATTTCCTTTGTTATATCATCGGTAAGTAAAAAAAAACATAGGAAGAAAAAAACAATTTAAAATAGTTAGCAATATTATTTCATTCTATGTATTTATGTCCATCATAACTTAAAATGTAAATGTACCAATAACTATCTAATATGCATATATATAATATACATTGAATTCAAATATAAAATAATCTTATTTAAAAACAAGTGTAGTTAAATTAATTTAGTTTGTTATATAAAGCAATTAATATAATATATGTTAATATTGTTTTTAATATAGTATTATTTTTATTTAAAAATAAAACAAAACCGGTTTGATATTTCGATTTATGTAGATACAAGTATCTCCAAGCTTCTTTGTATAAACGCATTTGTCAAAAGGATTATAAAAACTTTAGGTTGGTTGCCAAACAGACAAAAATATATTTTCATTTTAGATTAAAGTTACTTAGCTCATCGATTCAAAAACAATTTGACTCGAAATTATTATTTAACTATTTTATACATGCACATGATACACATAAATACAAATATTGGTATTCATTTCATCTTTACTTCTAACTTATCTAAGGTCTAAAAGAAAACTAGCTTTCTCTGCCAAGTTTAACGTTCCAATATAATTCGATGATATTATACGTTTATGCTTCTAAAATTTCAGGTCGATTATTCGTTAGTAAAATCAATTTTGGTCTCCACTATAATTATATGAAAATTACTAGTTATTATATTTGATGTAATACTGTAATAGTAAATAAATATAAGAACAATTTAAATATTGCAATACACCAGATTCAAGACGTTATGTTTTAAAATCTATATATTCCATAGGTTTTAATAAACAATTGTCGGCACAAATTTAAAATTATAAAATTATTCAAATTAAATGTTAGTGTGATTTAATTATATCAAAACAACTCAGTGAACTGATAATATATACTCTATATACTATATAGTAAGAAAATTGGTAAGCAAAATATTTAATTACCATTTAATTATTTAGTGTAGTCAAGTGTTTCATATAATTATTTAAATTAATAAAAACTTCTTTTCGGTACCTACCTATATAATTATTTCAAATTTATGTTTTTGTTATAGTTGAAAAAAAAAACTATAGTATGATTTATTAGTATAATAAAATATAAATATATGTTAAAATACATATTACATTTTAAATTTAGTGTGGACCGATGAACGTTTTAATTTCACTAATGATGTGTGTGTGTATTTTAAATACAATTTTTTTTTGTTCTTGTGTCTGATTACTGTCATCACGTTTTCAAACAGAAAAACTACAACATTCTATTTTGAGGATAGTCTTAAGTAGAGAATTTGAAAGAGTTGTGGTTAAAAGCAATAAATTCCTAATAAGTACTTTTCAATACTTTTACAATGACGCGTTTTTCATTTTTATATAGTTTGTGTCTGAGGACACTTTTTCTAGTAGAAAAAATGCTCCAACCACTAACTTTGTGAGAGGTTTTCGGTAGTAAATTGGATATAGATTGTACTTTGGTAGGTAAATTTTTCTATACTTTTTAAAATAATTGGGAAAAACGAAAAAAAAGAGGAAGTATATTAATAACTCTCATAGAGCGATCTCTTCTGTACCGTTGGTGATAATTAGTACTCACTATACTTAGTAACTCTCCGTAGTGTAAATTACTGTAATGAATGCATAAATTATTAATCATTGCTTACAGAAAACGATTCTAAACAATGACGGTCAGTCAATTTAATATTTCATGATAAATGATTTTTGAAATTTCAATTAAAGTAATTTATTTTACTATTATAGTAATACTATAGAATGATTTATTTTATTTTTATAATAGTAATAATAGTACCTATAATATAATATGTTTATAATTTATTATTGCTATTAACTTTTGAGTCAATACCGACTGACCATATAGAACGGTGTGAATGGGTTCATGGTATAAATATCCTATAGCTTAAAATTAATCTAAATATTTTTAAAATGTCATTGTGTATAAGAAATATATTATATAGGTACGTAAAAGTCCCTACAAATAATATTTTTGAACTGAAACACAATAATTAAAATGCTTAATTTTTGTTTAATTATCTAATTTAGTCCAAATTTGAACTTCAAATATCAATGAAAAAAGTAGTGTCTAGAAATATTTTTAAGTTTTTGTTTTCAGAATGAACTATTTATGAAGAACCTTGTATTAAATTGTAATGCTTTAGCTATAAAAATTGATCCAAATTGACGAATTTTGTCAAAATTTGAACTTCAAAAAATTATAAATAATGCATGCCAATGTAACTTTAATATTTTTAAAAAGCTTTAATAACGACTTATTACGATCTTTGTATTACATTTTTATAAGCTTGTTGACTAAGTGAAAATTATTTTATCAAAATGCATTGAAAAAAAAACACTTAAAAATTTTCAAATGTTATTAAAAAGTTTTAAAAGAGTTTAAATATTTTTAAAATTTTACCATGTGTAGAAAATTATAAATATTTGATAAAAATGTAATTATCTATAGTTATGTTTACAACAAAATAAATAAATCGATTTTGTTGAGAACAGGTTCTGTGTAAAAATTCCCGGTATTCTCTAATTGCTTTCCTTATTAGTTATTATTATTATGAATAGTACTGGAAATGTTTAAATTTTAAGTTTTTCCCACCCAAAGTAGGTACAACTAGATTTACTTTCCAATCATAAAAGATATTGAAGTTAAGCATTTTTTCTACAATTAAAAGTGTATTCAAAATATTTGACAATACAATTTATACAATATATTTTATTATTTTATATTGGTAGGTACCTACCTCACAATGTAATTTTTAAATTACATTGATACTAATTTTAAGCAATTTGCCCGTGGTAAGATTTGATTAACTAATAAGTTTATTTACATTGAAATATTCGATGTTTTTGGTAAAAATTAGTTTTACCTACCTACCGTATTTCCAGAAACAAAGACCAATTATTGTAATATCATTGGTAATAGAGACTGACAGTGATACACATTATCCGCTAAGAGTTGTTTTTTGAATGCATTGATTTAATACTGAAATCAAATTTAATCATATCCATTACTTCATTAATTACGAAATATACTCAAAATTTACTATACAACAGAGCGAATTCCGTGTTTTTTTCAATCAATGTTAGAGAAATAATTATATAAATATTACAAAGTAGTATTGAATATTATGCATATAGTTTTGAGAGTTTGGACTTTATATTCGAATTATTAATTCAATTTCAATTGTAATCATTATAGATACTGCAAGGAATAAGATTCCTTTTTAATACATCCATATAAAGTCCAATGTTTCTGTATAATATTGCATTTCGTTTTTACTGTTTGGTTCTTATCATGAATTAATATAGTTATGCCATTCTTCACTTAACTACTAATCGTCGGCTGTTCCTAAATAGGTACCTGGCTAATCAATACTATACTAATTTGTTTAATTTGTATAGGTTTACAGAGGGTCATGAATGATTTTTTTTCATAATCAAATTTGTAAGAAGATTAAAATTTAAACTTCACTGAAACCTAAATAAATCGGTGAAATACAATAAATAGTGAATGAATACAGAAGTACAGAATTACAGATTATTTACGTTTTTGACATTGTATTCAGCTGCATGAATAATGTGATAGGTATGTTCAATGTTTTTTTTAAATCAAAACAATTAAAACCCTGATTACTGCATAAGCTATGTAAATCTTGAATTACTATAAGATATTTATTAAAAACACGTATCTAATAAATCGCCGCATACGAATTCGTATACACAAACAAACTTAGTGAATTATTTAATTTAGGTTAAGGTTGCATGAGCATCCGCTGAAACGAAGCTACATCGAAATCAATAATCAAAAAACGTCCAATTTTTCACTCGATTGATAGATATTATATCATTATTATTCGAACCAACAGCGCATAATCATCCTTGGTCATGTCCTTTATTATGATCCTTATTTTATGAAAACGTGAAATGTAGTCATTTAATGAAAGTATAATATTAATATGATTAGTTGCGTGGCCGTAGTCCATTATCTGCCCTTATTATTAATACCATCAAGAATTCATTGAAATCTCCAGCAGCAATCTAATAAGTAGCTATGAAAAATATTTATTTAAAAAATTAATGTTAATCACGTAATTCTTATACACACTCATATATTAGACGTATTTGTAAATACTATCAGGAACTTTTATCAGCAGGTTATGTTTACAAATGGCATGCATAAACTGGTCCATTCGTTATAGACTCTAGTAATTTTATGATTTCCAATTTTATTATACACAATATTTTTGTACCATATTTATCATTCCTTTCATAATATAAATATTATAATTTATAACTCATGTGCATAATTTGATTCTTAACTACGTCGGTTAAAATAACTGGAAGCAATAATTTAATAATATATGATGCTAAATTTTAATTTGATAAGTATGATTCAAATGTATAGATTGTAACCGGTAAATACTAATAATTTATATTATTGAATTTATGTTTATAAATTCAATAATATTATAATACACTCTATAAATTATACAGAGTATATAGTGTAGGATAGCCATTAGCCGTACGTATTACATAATATATTTAAAGTTAATATCATTGTACAAACAAATTGTTTGTAAATACAACTTCATAAGTTCATTAGTTTTTAACAATTTATCGAATATAGTAAGTTATAGTAATTTGATTAATTGTGAAAGTTATATTATGTCTTTATTGAAATAATTAACGGTATTAGCTTCATCTGATAGTCTACAGGTCCAAAAATCAACAGTAAAATTGAATTTATTAGGTAATTATTATGGCATTTGTATATTTAAAATGTTTGATAAATGATAATAAGTTTATAAATTAAGTTTAAATGTGGATAGGTGCTGTAAAAAGTATAAACATTTTGAATTAAAAAATAAAAATTGCAAATAATACCTAACAAACTAATATTAATTGTTATTATATTTTAATACAATTAAAATTTATGTATGCGAGTTATGACTCAGATAAAAGGAATTCAAAGAAATATTTGATATCTTCTGACAATACAGACAATTTAAAATGTATTTGGATTGCGTCACAATTCATCAAAATGAGGAACAACTTTTGATGTAGAGCGTTTGACAGGGGAGAATAATAATAAGGTAACTGAGGCGATGGATCGTCGAGAATACTGGTTTTATTGCACGGCTAATGACCGGACCAACCTATGGCACGACCTTGCCAAAAGGAGAATAATATATACAATATCTAAGCGTTATGTTCTGCTCAATATAGATAGGTACGACATCGTAATGTTTGAGAATTTTGAAACGAATTCGAAGAGATACGATACATATTTTATTTGTAAAATTAATTATATTAATATTTTGACTGTGTTGAAAATTGAACTATAACAAAATTAATAAATAATAATGTATAATACACGAACGTAGTAGGTATATGATTTTTCTCGATACTATTATATGTATTCAAAAGCTTCTGGTTCATGACAAATTGATTCGGTTAATGGACGATTATAATGATATAGATATTTATACAAAATCCACCCATATGAATCATTAAGCTGTGGCAATCGTATCGAAAGAACTAGAAATGGAAAAAAAATTGTTAACATAATTTTATAAATACACCAGCTCAATAAGTGGTTCTGACGACCACAATGCATAGTGATGTTGTCGCTTCTAGTCTAAAACGATAACTCTTGGAAAACAGGAATTTCGATGACGTCCGATTTACCTACAGAAGTCATCCTAAGTAACATTCATTTGAATTATTAACTATTGAGCTATAATCCCGTGTTAGTCCATTAAAAATTAAAAATCAATTTAAAATTTTTACTTTATTTCACGATGAATGTTTGCACTGAATTTTATTTTTAAACATATATAAAAAGGAGTCAACATACGAATTAAAATCTGCATGTTCAAACAACAATAACATTTTTTCCATTATAAAAAAATTTGACAAAATTAACAAAATTTTTACCTCATCAAATAACGCCAGTTCGTGTATGATTTGCTACGTGTACAGTGCACACTAATAATATTTCCTATATTGAATTCCTTAAAAGTGAACGGTATTCGTTATTGGATTATACATTTATTTAGATAATAAGTCTTACTATACTATGTATGAATGCATAATAAGAGGTGTACTTTTTTTAAATACATTTTTGTAGTAGGCAAAATAGGTAAATAATACGTACTTACTTGTGTACTTTGAGATATTTGAGTGGTTTCTCTGCTCACTAGAGGTGCATTTTCCGGTACCTACTATGAAAATTAAATAGGTGCCTGCAGATGGTAATGCATTGAAGGTTCCTATAGAGCTATAGGCGAATTTCAAAACATCGATTACATATAAAAGCATTTTAATAGTAAGTTATTAGTTGTATTTTCAATACATGCTTAGTATCAATTAAAAATTCAATTGGAACTCAATTTGAAATACTGTTATAGTATCTATACATAATATGACGATTAATAACGTATAAATAATGAGTGTATAGGTATTTAATATTATAGAACTATAAAAATGCTATTTCCCGTGCGTTTAAGTTAAATTGTATTGATTTTTTATATATTTTATGAAGTACGTGATTGACCTTCTTTCATTTATTAATTTTGATTTATGAATACATTACTAGACGGCTTACAGTTAAACGATTTTAATTATCATAGATTGATAGATACACGTTTTTTATGATATTGCAAAACAAAATTATATAACGACTGTTAATTGTATGCAAACCAATTCTAAAAATATATAGGTATATATATAATTAAGTACTTCTTTGGTTATTGGTTAGTAGTGAACTAAAATAATTAACTCTAAAAGCTAGTTCGAATGTTTTCATTAATTAATTTTATATTTTTAGCATTATTCAATGTACTTATAGGTAGCAAAAAAATAATATTATTATTTTTGTTATGTGTTGAGAGTCAAGTTAATATTTAATTTGTTACGTTAAGGCTCGAACACTTTTTATAAAACCTAACCCAACCTAACCTAACCTACAGATTACATTATTATATTGCCTTTATAGGGACGTTATAAGTATACTCTGAAAAAGTACGATCGAAATTCATATGGAAATATATTTTGATTATAAAATTAAACGAAATATAATATTAAGGAAATATTAAAAATAACATTACATACAATTTAGCAATAACCGAAAAATATTCTATAGCTTGTTGAAATTAATTAAATTGTAAATCTGTTTCGGAATCGCTCTGAAAAATGCGGCCTCTGCAAAGGACCACATCCTGCCAACCACAAAGGATGTACAATATACAAATAACTTGCCCTGAAACAAAAGAATATCTTAGACCAAAAACTCCAACAACCCTCACCCATTCTAGTTTACCACCAATCCTGAATAGTGAACACTATCATCAACAACCAGCTACCTACTGAAAACATGACAAAACCAAGTTCGTATGCAAAATATGTAACATAGTATTCTGTACAGAGTGGCGTCCCTAGAATGCCTAGATCCATTTGTAGGTGGGGGAGGGGAAAACAAAAGGAGCAAATTCTATTTTTCCATATTGAATTACATATAAAATTGCTTATTATAAAGTATATATTTTTTTTATAAACATGTATTAACATGAAATAGTACCAGTCTATGTGTTGTTTTCGTCTTACTAACGTTTAACATAGTCCAATATTATATAATTCATAATCATGTGATACATCACCCACCCCACCCACCCATTAGTTTATAGATGGGACAGTTGACCCAAAAATTCTCTATCACGCCGCCACTCTTATATTGTATTTTTAACACATAATTTTATATTGTATATTCTCTTGGTTTTCTATTAAACCATCTGTGCGAATTGTTGACGAGTATACCTAATATGAAATATTGCTAAAAAAAATTATGTTTTAATTATGTTTGTTACCGGCGTAACCTAACCTTAAGGTTGTCGGTGCTGTTGATATTTTATTTTAACAATTTGAACTAACTTACTTCAGTGTTCTTAATGTGTTAAGAGAACGCTACCCATACACTTGTATCCATCTTAACTATGTCTTATCTACGTCACACATAAGACATGGCAAATTTTCGTTCACTAGATTCAATAGTATGCTGTTGGTTTTGATAATATTGATATTAAAGTGAATTGATCTATTATCAAAATTTTAGGTAAGAACTTCATCTGTATAATTAAGCATCGGATATTTTTGATACTTTCATTTTCAAGCAAGATAGAGGTATGTGAAATATCACAAATTTAAAATTCTCATATCTTCCTTGAAAATTAAATTATCGAATAAAAGCCAACAATTGGATAATGTTCTTATCTAAATGTTTGATAATACAGTTCACTTTAATATCACTTTAATAGTTTAACTAACAGCAAGCACGCCATTGAATCTAGTGAATAGAAATGTACCGTGTCGTACGTTTAGACGTAAGATGGAAACAAACGCATGGGTAGCGTCGTTTTAATACAAATCAAAACTAAACTTAACCTACATTATGTTGCTTAAAAACGATTAGGTATATAAATATATTTAATGTTGTTTTATTTTACTAAGAAGGATTATCTAAGTGCATGCCTAAGTATATTTATTAAATTTGAGTAAAATCATTAGATTAAATTTAAAAACATAATATGATGACACATTTTTTTTCAGTTGTACTTTTTTCGGCTACACTTATAATCCCGTAAAAAAATAACTTCGCTATGAGTCATAAATTATGAAATATGGACCAATGGGCCCTCCTCGTAAATACGTCTCTACTGTGATATTGAACGTATTTTTCACTTTGAAAAGCACGATAATTTAAATAAAAGCACGTATGATCAAAAAAAGAGCCCGTCATTTATTATAAAGTCAAAGGTTATAAAAATTTGATCTCGACCTACATATCAGCTTATCATTTTTTATACAATTCATGAAAATAATTGTTAAAAATCACTTTCACCGTCGAACAATTTTACAATTACAATTTTAACTACTACTAATAGATAACGATTTTATAAATCTTAATACATACTTAAAGAAGAAGGATTAATTATACAATATTATTCAATATTGTGATTTTTACAACAAGCACTCGGCGTTTAAAAATAACAAACGTTAAAGTGTATAACATGCCTAACATTAAATTAAATGCTCTTTGGTCGAGATAAGCGGAATTTAATAAAATTACAAAATCTGCTAAATTATAAAGAACGGGCTTATAAAGTTAACACTTACCACAAGAATTGACTACGAAGATTTATAAAACATTTAATTTGTTTACTTTATGCCATCATCTATGGCCCATCTTTGATAGTTCCCTCTCTATAATCGTGGTCACAAATCACGAGGAATTCCATTTTAATCAAATTATACCTACCTAAACTTAAAATAGTTAATTTATTAATTATAATAATAAATGCCCGTATTTTAAAATGCTGAATTATGGATATTTATTAAATATTTACGATTAAATGTAGAAATGTAAGTATTTTAAAATATTATGAGTTATGACCATACAATCAGTTTTGTTACAAAAACTACGATTAGTTATTAACTGATGATTAATGTTTATAAGGGTTGCTTAATCTATACCTAATTTAAAATTCATTTACATAAAAATTTTAAATGACTTAACATCAATAATGTGAATGCTTACTAGTAAATATTACATATTATTATTATCTTAGTTTTTAATCCTTTTTGGTATTTAGTACTGATTTTTATATTATTTCATATTGTCTAGAAGTTATTGTTGCTATAGCCTATAATTATTTCTATTTGTTAATTTTACTCAAAATAACTGCTAATTTTATCAGTCATTTATCTTCTGTCCTTCGTATGCATAGGTACTTAGAAAGGCAGTTTACCAATTGCGCTTAAAATTACATTTCCATATACCAATTGCGCTTTAAACATTTTAGGGACCCGAATGTCAGCCAAAAAAGTCATGTAATTCATCCTCAGGAGCATCGAAATGGAGAAATACATTTAAACGAAACACAAACAAATAGTTATAACTTATAACTTATAAGTCCTAAAGTCTCTCCTAAATTGGCATAACCAATATTTTTAGGGGTGCACAAATTATAATGATTTCCTGTATGATTTCCCCATAACACTGTATATCTATTAACAATAATTTAAAATTTATAATTATGTACTAGGTACCTTAGATTTTTAATATTTTTTTGAAACAGTAACAGTAAATACTAAACTGTGACTACTACATAATATTTTGGCCAGTAAATTGTCTTTATTTAAATTACTGCTAGTTCAGACTTCTGGACGACACGGTCCACATTTCCTATTTCAATTATACCCTAATCAATAATATGCTACCTATTACCGCGATTATTTTCAATCAGTTGTGTATGTACTTTTTAACTCTGACTGATTTAAACTTGAATTAGAATAGTCTTAAACAGGAAGACTTAGATCGTTAACTTCTTATTAAGTATTTTTTTTTTTTAATATTACAATATGTATTATAGACGTAAATAGGGCAGCCTTAGAATAATAATTTTAGCCACAAATAAACAAACATACACTAAAAAGTTATTCGTATTTATTATTAAAATAAATAATAGATATGTTGGCTCAATAGTATGCTGCCTAGTTATTCATTTTCTTATTAATGTTATTACCGTTTTAATTTTGTTTAAAATATATTTTAATTACATTTGTATAATATAATACATCACTTTTTACTTTTTACTTTCGTTGATAATATTTAAATTTTTCTGATAGCTGCTATAATATTCTTTATAACTTTTTTATGTTTATTTTCGTTCGCAACGTATAAGTTCTTTTTATTTTCAACATAAAACAATTTCAATTTTTAGATTGACGCACGTACATCAACAATGAATGCATTTGTGACGATAAGGAATTATTTTGATATAAATCTTGGTCGGCGCATAAGTAAGCTTAACTGTAGTCTATAGATGCCTAAACCAAGTAAGATGATTTTATGTATTAAGTATTTTGTAAAATGTATTTATTTAATATTGTCGTCCCCTCGCCATTTCATCTCCACACCAAATACATCACCCACTAACGCCGGCCGGCGTCACACACACAAGATAAACACTTTGTTCAAGGACTGTAAAAAAATATTTATGAACGAGTTTCACGACATTTAAAACAGATTGAATAAAGAGGTCCAATAGGAATAGTGAGTGCGGTAGGATACTTAGAAATAAGACTTTGATAACCTCTAAATAATACAAATATGATAAATATAATAATAATAGTAATAATAATATAGCGTTATACTTATAATATTAGGACAGTGTTGAATTTTAAATAAGGATCGGGAGGATATCATCCTACGATTTTAAAACTGCTGTATTTTTACTCCTCTTGGACATATAGTGCGATGTGACAAATATAAATCCCACGGCACTAGCAGCCTAGCTCGCCTTTCCAGAGGCTAAAACACACTAAAATTCCACGCTATAATAAGCCGAAAATGTGCGAATGCCGTGTTGCGACAAAATTAAAAATTTGAAATTAAAACCTATTCAACGTTAAATTTGATATTTATTTATTTATATTAAAATATGTTTTATCGATGTATAAATAAGAAAAAATGTTATACAAGAGTAATGCAATTTTCGCTGTACCGACCTATGTAAATTACATTATTATTGCAGTCGACCGGCTTTCGCGTGTTCTCGTTTGCTATGTAGATTATGCTTACTGGGGAAACTACATTAAAAAAAAACGCACCTCGTGTAATACCCTTGCTTTTAAACAACATGGGCGATGTGATATAATGTCGTTTAACAGGCACAGGTGGTGTGGAAACTTACACGACTCTGCAGTTATCATATAGGTTGGTACATCGAGTACATTAAAGTACCTGATAACACTGCAAATAAGATAAAAAAACCTGTATAACATAAAACCGTGGTAGAAATTGAAGAAATATATTTTTGGAGTTATACAGATCACACAGGTGGTCGCAAATTTATGAATCGTCGGGGGCTGGAGAAATGTTCAGACGCTTCCCTTCATGACAAAATCACATTGAAAAAATCATTTTTTTCTAAACATCAGTGCCGGAGCTATTTTTAAGAGGTATGTAAAAATTGAAAATTCAAACAATTTGTGATAAATGATTCCTATTTTAATATCATATTCAATAATCAATACACCTCAATTACAAATTATGAACAAGGAGACAATGTCGATGCGCTCATATTCATAGGCAGTCTTTCATCCTGCCAAAGATAAAGATAGAATGTCGTTATCCTATGTTCAAAGTTATTTCGTCAGACGATAATATAATAATATTATGACTATTGTTACACAAATAAGTAATAACTACGTATCACGTATCTGTGATCTGTTCTGTACAACACATTAAATAAGCTAACGATCATTTCATAATTGACTATTTTGAGGACTATCCTCAAACCCTAAATAGCGTAATATTTGATGGTTACTAAAAAAATGAAAACCACGTTAATTATCGCGGAAAGTTGAAAAATTATAAATAAAAAATAAAAATAAATCATACACGACAATGCCATCTAGCGCCAGGAATCAGGATTGACAAAACGTGATTAGTAATAATTAATAAATCATAAAATATAGTTAGACTAATATCAATCCATTTATCCTCTTTCGTCTTTCATACTACATAGTGGCATAGTCCACATTACTGCACATCATAAACTAGGTTCTAGTGTTCTACATTATAATAAGTACTTAAATAAGTTCATGGTACATTATTATACGTGTGTGAAGTTAGCCCCCCCACTTTACTAAAAAACTTTCAAAATATTTGTAACCTAATTTTTTTAATTTATAACTATTTGTAACCAACTTTTCAAAATTTGTAACTTCGTAGTTCAAAAGTTACAACTGGTTTCTCAATGAGGGGCTAGCCCCCCCCCCCCACCAACTAAATCAATTCCAAAATATTTGTAACTCGTTAAGCTTTATTTGTAACCATTTGTCACCGAAATTTTAAAATTTGTAACCTCGTTGTACCAGAGTTATGGCTATTTCCACATGAAGGAGTAGCCCTCCTAACAAACTGAAATATAGCCAACCATATCATACACTATTTGTTGGACATTGTTCGAATACTATTCAATTTTGTTGGACATTATTGTAGTCGGAATAGCTTTTGAAAGTTCTGCACTGTATCTTAATTCAAACAGTACAAACATTCAAGAGCAAAATTGGGGAGTGCTCCAAAATAGTAACTAACTCATTATGATTCATGATATTATATTATATTTGTATATTCCTTACATGTTTTAATATAAAATGAAGAATTAATACAATTGGTATTGTTTTGAATATATTGTTATATAGATTTTAATGCCATATACATGATAAGAATTCAACGGAATTGAATTTCATAATTTGTAAATAATTACTTTTGGATTCTGTCGATATTCTATTGATGAGCACCTCCCCCCCCATTCCAACCCACGAGTCAACCCCCCGACTTTGTCCGATCGACTCGGGACCAATGTCAATATTTTATAACTCATTTGTAACCAATAGTTACTAACTTTTCATAATTTGTAACCAACTTCTTTTGTACTCTGTCGATGTTCTAAAACCATGCCACGTGTAAAAAAAAATGTCAGATTGGCCTCTTAAATGGATGACTGATAGTAAAGCAACTTTTGGCGAAAGGTTAGTGGCATTTGTTGTCGTCAAAGATATGTTTTTATCTGGAATTGTTCCTTCAATAATATGGTTGAGGAAAAGAGAATTAATGCCAGGTTTAACTTTTAGCCACAAGCTGATTTCTAGAGATTAGGTATGTTAACATTTTCAAGGATAATATTATAATGCATATAACATATTTTATTATTTTAATGTTTATTTAGGGTTTACACACC
This sequence comes from Sitobion miscanthi, assembly GCA_008086715.1. NCBI lineage: Eukaryota > Metazoa > Arthropoda > Insecta > Hemiptera > Aphididae > Sitobion > Sitobion miscanthi. The sequence continues at coordinate 23,011,720 of CM017798.1, read as the reverse complement.
GATTTTAACTGTCTCTTATTTAGATCAAAAGCCCCCTCAAGCTGTTATCACACAAATCATTTGTGAAGCCGTGACTATCGAACAAGATTTTTTTAAAAATGCTTTACCAGTTAGGTTGATTACAACGAACTGTGAAAATATGGCCATGTTTAATGAATTTGTTACTGAAAGACTGTTAATAGAAATGGGATGTCCTATAAAATGTACATTATTGATCATGGTAGGATTAATTTAAATATTTAATTAACAGATTTCAAATCCGTTCCCATTCAGGAACATACTTATCATAAAAAAAGACAAACTTCTTTAAATGAAGACTAAGCAAACGCCAAATACCTGCAGTTGCACTCTGATCATGTTTGAGAATGAAATTATTTGTGAATGACTTATTTATCATTATAAAAAAACTTTTTTTATGTAAAAATGTAATATATTTAAAATCTAAATAAATTATACAATCATACATTTCATTTTTATCGTATTTATAGTTAGTTTAATGTTTTGTAAAATTAAGAAATACGACTAATGTGTTGTAATTTATTGTTATACTTGCAGAGTTATTTTTCAAAACTAAATAGAAAAGTTAATACTAAACTAAAAAGAAGGATTATTCATAGGGCACCAAGTTATCAATGTTCAAGACTACACAAAAATACAACTAGAAACACATTACTAAAAAAAAAAATTGAAATAGGGGGTTGGCACACGCAGGCAAATGCATTTAAGAAAACAAAAAAAAAAATTAGAAAAAATTAAATAGTAGAAACACACATTAAAGAGTTCAAACTAAGATGTCCATAATGTTTAATGAAAAAACTATTAAAAATAGTTATAGGTAGTTAATTTAAGAAGGATTATTCCTATGAGTCAAGGTTATCAATGTTTAATAATTCGGCTAAAGACAAAATCATAAAAAAAATTAGAAGGGAGGTGTTGGCGCCCGCAAGCAAATGCATTTTAGAAAACAAAAAAAAAAAATAAGAAAAAAATAAATAGAAGGAACACACATTAAAGAGTTCAAACTAAGATGTCCATAATCTTAAACGAAAGAAACTATTCATAATATTTAGTTTATTAAAGAAGGAATATTCATAGGGTTCCAGATTATCAATGTTCAAGTCTAAACAAAAATTCAACTAGAGTCAACATTACTAAAAAAAAAAAAAGTGAAGGGAGTGTTTGCGCCCCGCAGGCAAATGCTTTTAAACACCAAAAAAAAATTTAGAAAAATTAAATATTAAGAATCCCATGTTAAAGTGTTCAACTTAATGTCCATAATGTTTTAAAATGAAAAACCCTATTAAAATAGTTATAGGTATTCATTTAAGAAGGATTATTCAGAGGTTACCCAAGATATCAATGTTCGTCTACCCAAAATTTAACTAGTCACATTACTAAAAAAAAAATTGAAAGGGGGGTGTTGGCGCCCGCGGGAAATGCATTTTAGAAAACAACAAAATTTAGAAAAACATAAATAGTAAGAACACATGTTTAAAGTGTTTCAAACTATAATGTCTTAATGTTTTAATGAAAAAAACTATTAAATAGTTATAGGTAGTTCATTTAAGAGGATTATTCATAGGTTTACCAGATTATTATGTTCAAGTCTACACAGAAATTCACTAGAGTTCACACTGCCTAAAAAAAAAATTGAAAGGGGGTGTTGGGCCCCGCAGGCAATCCTTTTGAAACAAAAAAACATTAGAAACATTAAATAGTAGGGTACACACTCTAAAAAAAAAATTGAAAGGGGGTGTTTGGCGCCCGCATGAAATGCATTTTTAGAAAACTATTAAAATTATTAAGTAAATATAAATAGAAAAGGAACACCACATTAAATAGTTTCAACGACTAAGATGGTCCAAATCATAAAAAAAAACTATCAGAATATTTAGTTTATTAAAGAACGGAATATTCATGGTACCCAATAATCAATGTTCAGTCCAAAAAATTCAACAAGTGTCACATACTAAAAAAAAAAAATTGAAAGGGGGTGTTGCGCCTCGGGCAAATGCATTTTAGAAAACAAAAAAAATTTAAAAATCTAAATATTGGGGAAACACACATTAAAGAGAACAAACAAACTATGTCCATAATCTTAAACGAAGTAAACTTTTCATAATATTTAGTTCATTAAAGAAGGAATTCATGGAGTCAAGTTATCATTTTATAATTATTCGGTCTAAGAAAATGAAAATTTTACTAATAGAAAATATTAAATAGAGGAACACACGGTAAAAGATTCAAACTAAGATATTATATCGTTAATGAAAAACTATTAAAAATAATTATAGGTAGTGTTCATTTAAGAAGGATTATTCATGAGGGTATTAGATTATTAATGTCAAGTCTACACAGAAAATTCAACTAAGGTCACATTATCCTAAAAAAAAAAAATTGAAAGGGGTGTTGGCGCCCGCACGCAATGCATTTTAGAAACAAAAAAAAAATTTAGAAAATATTAAATTAGGTACACAATACTAAAAAAAAAATTGAAGGGGTGTGTTGGCGGCCGCAGGCAAATGGCATTTTAGAAACACAAAAAAAAATTTAGAAAAAAATTTAATATTAGGACTACACACTACTAAAAAAAAATTGAAAGGGGGTGTTGGCGCCCGAAGGCAAATGCTTAAGAAAACAAAAAAATTCGAAAATATAATATTAGGTACACATTTTAAAAAATTCAACTAGGTTTCCTAATCTTAAATAGAAAAAATAAATTCAAATATATTATGTATTTCATTAAGAAGGATATTCATTAGGGTAAAAAGATTTATCATGTTAAGTCTACACAAAAATTTAACTAGTCACATTACTAAAAAAAATTGAAAGGGGGTGTTGCGCCCGCAGGAAAAAATACAAATGCATTTTTAGAATACAAAAAAAATTATTTGAAAAATTTAAATAGTAAAACACACATTAAATAGTTCAAACTAAATATCCAAAATCTTAAAAGTTTTTAATGTTTTTGAAATTAAGATTATCTACACAAAATCAAAAAAGTCAAATATATAAAAAAAAAATTGAATTAGGGAACGCCCAGACAGCCTCTTTTCACAACAAATAGTATGTAAACATGTACTTATGTAAAACTCACATAAATATTCAAACTAAGACGAAAAGAAAATTTCACCATAGTTTAAATTAGAATATATAATGTTCAAAAAAGTCCAATATCTAAAGAGTTAATATGAATGGCGAAATGAATAGCCTCGAATTAAAACCGGTGTACAGTGGGTCGTGAACCCGGTTAAATGTTTGAAATATATTTAACAAATCAATCTATTAGAATCCAAAGAATTGAAAAAAAATTGTTTGAGAAACCTGGGTGAAATAACACTAAACAAAAGAATACCTGGAAGTAAATACAACAGTACTAATAACTACATTCCAAAAATTAGGTATTGTTTACATTGTAATAATACGAACAGTTATTATGATCAGAGGTGTATCCCTGTAATATATGGTATTAGAAAATGTATAAAAGAATTGTAATTTATTAAGGATGTAAAAGAATGTGGGAAGGAAATCTTGAGAATTCTTTGACAATAGGATACCAAAACACAAAACCATATTTTAAATTAAACTATTGATTTATACATTTCTATTTACAAAAACCACTGAGTATTGAAAACATTATAAAATCCTAATAAAATAATATTTTTTTATATTTTATAATTTGTCGTGGTAAAAAAATCATTAAATGTTGGTATATTTACAGTTTTAATAACTATACTGGTACAACTAGCTGACAGTCTTTAAGACCGTGTTAAAAACTATGATAATTAGTTAACGTCTAATTTCCTGTCCTATCCTTACTAAACCGAACCAAATAATAATATTTAAATATTTTTTTCAATCGTTATGTTTTTAACCATAATAGAAAGTATTAGAAAAGATTCTTCGCAAAGCAACAGGACCTGTCTCGCTAGTCGTCCATCAGCACCATAGCTTCAACCACCATAGGTTTACCTAACTAACTCCTTATGACTTATATAGGACACTTTGAATAAAAAGATCCTGAGTTGCAGGTTGCCAAACTTAAGTGTTTGATTATCAAGTTGAACCTTTGATTGTTGACACCTTAATCCATGCTAGGATGGAGCCCACGATAATAAAGATATGGATAGGCCCCGTTCCCGGAGGGGAATGCAATTAAGGCTACTTTATATTGTATACTTTATTTGGCCTCAATTGTTCCCCTCCAAGGACCGCTGATAATGTCCTATCCATATCTTTATTATCTATGATGGAGCCATACCAGCATAAAATCGATCAACGAGTCTCTATTAATGACTTATCAGCATCTATCCTCTCACCACACACACACTTGGAGACAACACATGCACATGAAAGGTTTTTTTAAAAAACAATTTTTAGCTTCATATTTTTTTAAAAAATACCAGGATAATGTCGAGCACGGGAGCAACTTTATAAGTATTCAATTAATTTTATTTTGCACTTAATTGAAACTGCTATGGAGGATGGTCCTTTTGGTCGTCCAGTGTCCACAAATATTTCAATTCATAATATGAAATCCCAGCCCTGTCCCCATACTTGATATTAAAGCCCAGCCCACCTTCCTCTATGCAAAAGTAAATTTAAGACAAATTTGTAAATCAACGCACAGTCTCTCTATTTCTATTAATATTTGTGATTTCATTAATTTTCAGTATTTTGTTAATTAGATTGGAAAACATAAGACAAATCTCATTTACACAAGACTGCGACTAACACAATCATTCCTTGATAAAAGCACATGATAAAATACCTTCTATATTTGAATTAATCGTTTTTTTTTTTTTTCAGGTACTTTATTGGTGGACGGCACTTTAACTACGGTCACTCAACCTACTGTGCGACTTTGAGGCATTTCCTTTTAGGAAATTAATAATCCCTCAACATAACTCTTAATTCAAGAGTTTGTACTAATACATCATAATATAATATGAGTATAGTACATTTCGTAGTATGATATTTAATGGACACACTTGCACCATGGGCCCCTCGATATAGTAATGTGGCGACCCGGCATCTCTTTAGATCAATGATTAAATACTTAATCAAGTCTCCCAATCTATTAACATTTACATTTTGAAGATAATTTGGGATAGTTTAAAGAAAAAATTTTGAAATTGAAGAGAGACTGCGAGAATTAACAAAAATGGTGGTGTAAAATGTACATTTGAACACGTGTTATAATGTATCTATTGAACTTATTAATTTTTTATAATGTACTATAATAAACCTTTTACATTTATTACAATATACGTATAATATTATACATAGTTTTCAAGTATGATTTTTTTTAGTTTTTTTTTTTGTGTTGATAGTTACCTACCTATTACAATACAAGATATTTTTATTTTTATGTTTTGAAGCAATGTTTTGGATTATTTAGATCTATATAAACTAATTTCAGACCCGTAGTTTAGTATTTAAGTTTATGTGATCAGAGTGTGGGGGCCAAATTTTTCAGACTCTACTAGAATGTTGTAGTCAGTGCGCCGAGTACGTACTTTAGGTGGTTCAAATGAACCACCTAATTGGGTGGGTGGGTGCTTGTTGGCACTGGGGTGTATAATAATATAATATCAGTGATAATTTACAACAGGCGTAATTGTATTTGTATAAACCTGTGAACATATTTTCAAAAAAAAAGAAAAATTGATGAACTTTGAGTATGTTTTTTATTAATATTGTTAATTTTGTCTATAAATTAATATTTTTATAGTCTGATGGTTAATAAATATTATAGAATCTATGTAGGTCCTTATTTTTCTTTGTAAATTACTCGATTTATGGAATACCTAATTCATAGATATAATTATATAAATTAGTAATTTAAGTAGGTAATAACATTAAATATTAATAATAGTTGTATCTATATAAATATATCATAGCCCATATTATGTAAGTATTAGGTTATTATTATAATTATTTTATGCACACTATTTTATTACATAAACAATTATTTTTTTAAACTAGTTAAAATTAACAAAATTTAAAAACTATTTTACATTTTACTCGATTTCTATTTTTATACTTAATTAGGTAACTTATTATTGTGAGTTCTTTATTATATTATACTATAATTATTTGGTTAATTTGACTTCAGATTTATTCGATGAATTTTGAATTTTAACTTAGTATATTAATATTTTAATACATACAATAATATGTACATAACTTTTAATATATATTATAAAAATAATATTTATACAAATAATAATGATATTCAATCTTAATTAAATGTATAAAGTAAAGTGTGTTAGCAAGGTGTTCAAATTATACAAAGGGGGACGAGGTGGCGAGTTGCAACGCGTCGACTTCGGCACAGCCGGTCCGGGTTCGATTCCGGCCATCGGGCGGCATTTTTCTCCGGGCAGTCACGGTGTCCGGAGAACAAGTGCCGCCATCCCCCCACCCGGGCATGGCAGAAACCTACGGGTGCCCCACTAGAAATTCTGCAACCCAACACACACGTGTACAATCCCTACCGTTACAAACCCCACAACCAATAATTGTAAAAAACTCCACAAACAGCTAATGGCCATCGTCGCCGGGCTTAAGATCAATAAAAAAAAAAAAAAAAAAATTTACAAAATATTGAATATAAAATAATGTTTCCATAAAATAATTGGCTACCTATTTACTATTATAATTATTTAAAACGGTAATGACTAATGACAATGATATAATGATTTTAATTTGATGGAATTTATTTTTAAATTAATAGTATAACACTTATAGTGTATAACACTTAACTTCTTTATATTTTTTAAACTTTTGTCTCATCGGTTTAAAGGATTTTATATTTTAAAACTGATGAATTTATTGGAATTAAATTATTTTACATTGTGAATATAGCTAACTTTCATTCGCCACAGTGAGAATACTACTTGCTGCTGCTTATTAGGTTTTATATTAACATTATTATGTATAGTACATTGTTGTATATATTATATTAAAATAATTTTCATTGATACTTTATAGTTATATGTTATATTTTGTTAAATGTATCACTATTGGTTATTGGTCCATCGGGTGGGGTGTGTGGTAGGTACTAAACTAAGATGATATTTGAACCACCATTTTTGAAGGACCCAGGCGCCACGGGTTGTAGTTAAATTAAACTTAATAGGTATGTGGAATAAACAGTACCTAACCTTCTATGTAATATTTGTTATGAATATAATATTATCAGTAATAGACTCAAATTTAGCCTTTTACGGTACTTCTACATTTGCCTAATATTTTACAGAATTATGGAGCTAAAAATATAGAAATACCTATGCTATACGGTCCATATTCATAGTTTTGTTTCATTTATAATAATAATGCTTTTTATACTTTTTCATAAATTAATATTTATTACAGTGGCTTTTATGATTGTTTGAAATATTAGTACGTATTTTTTTTGGGAGATCCTATTATTACAACACCGTTACCAATATGCGGTCTTTTGTGTTAGTTCTTTTAATGCATGTTTCATTTATTTGATTCGTATATTACGCTTATTTTCTTAAAATGTTTTTACATTTTCGGTTCATCCGTTAGAAAAATAATAGGTCCATCTCCCCAAGTGTGTAATAAAGAATTTTTTTGTGTAACCACTTTGAATTATTATTTATTATTATACTTTTTTTCATTGCCATTAAATTCACAGCCATGCTAATTACTTTTACTCCAATCATAATACCTACCACAGTTAATGTGGTGTCAAAATGTCAACAATCAACTGGCTTGTTCAACTGATAACAACTTAAAGATGCTGTTTTTTAGCGCACCATTTTTTCTCTCTCTGACCCCACCAATCATTTTAGTGTTTTCTATCGCACATTTGTATGCTACGCGTGGTCAAAGATGGAAAACAAATGTGCGCTGACATCCCAACCAGCAAATGATCTTTTATTCTATCCTATAAGTCGAGGTTGTAAACCTATACCAAACCGGTAACGGTATAGTTTCAGCCATGGAGTCATGGAGCCATGGACCATTGGAGCCATGGAGCCTTTGCAATTCATGATCCTTCCTACGTATCGCATGTTAACATAACATTCTAATTCACATTTACACATTTTTCTTTCGCCCGTCTCTCACAGCTAATAAAAGTTCAGCCACTCTAATTCCACACCTCCATATGATCGGTATTCTTTAGCCACTCTCTACGATCTCTTATCATACAGTGACCGACCACTGAAACCCTATTCTCTCTTGTTTCACTACAATATGTACACTACCCGTATTAATTGATTTCTTATTCTATACTCTTTTGTACCTCTAACTTACATTTCTT